>CAJQUW010000257.1:0-485000 GCA_907163375.1 Prostheceraeus crozeri | reverse complement strand
AAATATGATATTGGTATCACTGCTGCTCACATAGAAAAAGCTGCTCGAAGATTGTCAGAATCATCAGGACCTGCAGGAAATGATACAACAAGATGGCAGGACTACCTTCTGCGATATGGAAAACACAGTGAATCACTTCGGGAGGCTGTGGCAACCCTTGCCAGAAAATTAGCTTACGAAATTGTTTCATGGAACACAATTCGAGCCCTAATGGCAAATCGACTCATTGCTCTGTAATCCTTTGTAAAGCCGTCTCATATGTGACCTCAGAAGATCTTGGCATCCAATGTGGAACGGAGCAGCTTTGTGCAGGCATGAAAGGTGGCATAGAAGGGGCCATCCACGCTATGAATGAACTCTTTGAAACAAACAACGATGCCGTTACAGGATGGGGACTACTGTTGGTTGATACATCAATGCTTTCAACTTTGTCTCTAGAGTAGCAGCATTATGGAATGCACGATTGATTTGGCCTCGATGCTCCTATTTTTTATCCAACACATGCAGAGGTAATGCACCATTGATCATTCGGGGAACAAATGCAGTTATATTCAGCAGTGAAGGGGTTGTACAAGGCGACCCTCTGTCAATGTTCTTTTACGCCTGTGCAGTTTTACCTCTAATAAATTATGTCAATGTGGAAGGAATAGTCCAGAACTGGTATGCAGATGATTCATCAGCAGGTGGAAAGTTGGAAAAAGTTTGGTTTGAATGGTTTGAGCTTCTGCAAGTGAAGGGGCCTATGCTCGGATATCAACCTGAGCCTTCAAAAAGTGCGTTAATAGTTTCTCCTAACAACGTTGCGTTGGCCAGAAATTTAAATATAATTTAAATCCAATTGATTCAGAATCTTAATATTTTTGTGCGAGTGTTCGATGTGATTTCCAGTACAATCCTGCTGCATCGGCTTAATAGATTTGATCACGAGAGTAGTTTTCAATCACGATGAGACGAGTCAGTTCGGGTATAAAAATTCAAGCGTTTCATTTGCACATGATCTGGATTCAACAATAGTTCTTCATTATTCGATTTCAATTGAAAATAGCAAAAAAATGTGGTCAATGGATAAGGTTCATTATACATTTCAAATACTCCTGAAGCTTCTTAATAGTGAGACAGGATTTTTGCGTGGTAGAACTGATGGATACAAGTTTTAGTGTTCCTGCCAGAATAAAGCTAGATTTATATTGAGTATAATTCAAAGTAACTGTGAAGGTATTTTGCAGACTAACCATCTTTTTTCGAGAGATCGCAATGTACTTTCATCACGTGAGATAAGCTCAATCATTCATCCCTTCTTTACGTCCCTGTGGTCTAGAAGATGCTGAGTTTGGGCCTCCGTTTGATGATGTTCCTCCACTCCTGGAGATCGCACCCAAGATTCATGAGCAGGAGCATTTCTCATATCCTCGTCTACCAGGGGCAGGCGACACGAAACGCCGGTGAAAGCGTTATTAGTGAGAACCAGATGACTCGGTAATAGACGCTACACTTTCAGCGACTCGAAACCTCTGTTAGCTAGAATGTTTATTAGTGAATGCCAGCAAAGGTGGCAGTCGGATATCTATGTAGGATTTCCCATAAAATTGTTGTTTGCTTTTATTAGATCTAGCGTTATCGTAACAACGCCTGCAGCAGCCAATCAAATCGTGTATCAGCCATTCAATTCAGTCGTTGAGACAAGCCACAGTATAATATTAAGTCTATGTTGACAAGAAGCAAGGAGGCAAACATGCCGAAGAGGTAGCGGAAGAAGGAATACGCGTCCGTAGAAGCATGGACAGCTATATTTTATTGTCACTCGAATTCGATGAGGTAGAACGATTATTGCAGCCTACTGCAACGCATTTATTTACCATTCTCTGTGATGTTCTACTGGCTGCATAGAAATTGACAACAATAAAACCTCTAGAATGGAAATTAAGCTTCATGCAATGCACAATAACGGCACATAAATCGCACGCATTTTCACTTAGATGCACCTGCCAACGTCTGTATCATTGGGTTAGAAACAGTCACATGAGTAAATCGAAGCTTTTAATTGGTTCTTCATGCCTCAACTTAGTTCCCCCGGATGTGCCGCGACCTTGAGTCAATTTCCATTCTAGCGAACTTCAGATAAACAGTTTATTTCTATGACTGGCTGTGTTTGTTATCAAAGTAATGTTTCTGACACAATGTGCCACATTTAAAATTCACAGCTCCCTGAATTAGTCTATCGATTTCCATAGCTTCATCATCATTAACAATACCATAGAAAGTCTATTTCTATGACTACAGCAGTCTTTGACCACGAATATCTAGATATCAATGCTTTGACTTAACAAAATGAATTGCATTACAGCCATGGAAATTAGCAATACTATAAAATAAAATAGTATAAATATAAAAAAAATAAAATAGCTGAGAAAGCTCGACTGTCAGCAGTATCAAATACTCATTCATCATCCTGGCTTTCAGCTATCCCAAATCCAGGTCTGGATCAACGTCTTGAGCCAAATGAGGTTCATGTGTTGACGAAGCTTCGCTTGGGACTACCGCTGAATTGTAAGTCAACATGTCTCATGTGCCCGGACAAGCAGATGGATGACTTCGGCATTCATGGCACCACATGTATGCGAGGTCCAGATGTGAATCGACGACACAACATTCTTCGCAATAAGATCTATCGTTTTTGTCAGAGGGCAAGATTGAATCCTAAGCAGGAACAGGGATCAAGTGATGATTTGCAAAGGCCTGCAGACATTTTAATACCAAACTGGACATTAGGTCAGGCTGCTGCGATCGACATTACTGTGGTACATCCGCTCATTCCGAACTATATTCATGGAGCGAGTACAGCAAGTGATGTATGTCTCGCAGCTGCAGAAAGCCGGAAACATAGAGGCAATGATGAGAGATGTGCTAGATTGGGATGGAGATGTGTCCCTGTTGCAGTCACAGCATACGGTGTCTGGGGTGGAGAGGCCACTGCATTTCTTAAACAGCTTGGATGCACTATGGCAGTTCAAAGCAATGAAAAAGTTTCGGTTGTCCACCGTGAGATTCTTGACTGTCTGGGCATTAGTCTTGCAAAATCTGTCGCAAGAGCAATACTTGCCCGCTCCACTCACATTGAGTAGACCTGACTTTTCCTAGATCGGCCATCTTCTTTTCACTTTTCTTAATTAGTTTCGTCTTAGTTTTGTCATTTGTTGATCAGGATCTTAGTATAGTATTCTTTTAGCAATACCATAGAACTATGACTTGTAGGAAGTTATGTAAAATTATCATTGCCAGATCATAGACCTCCAGTGGTATTAGAAATTTGATAAATTGCCTTAGCGATCAGTCCAGGTGATAGTATTCTAGCTGTCCATGGTAGAAGCAACACAATTAATTGAAAAATTCATTGAATTTTTAATTCATTGAAAATCCTCATCCCGCTGTTCTTCGATTGGATTGATTCGGGATTTAAACAATCTCATTTTGCTTGCTGCGGCGTCGAATTGCACTCTACACATGCTGTAAAAATGGTGTGTGGCGTCTCCAAATGTCTACGCACTTTTATTAGATTACACAGTGTTCACTTAGATAAGTTACATTGGTTGAACACGTCTTTTTAGTGACGTCATGAGGGAATATGACAATGCCTGATACATTGCAGGGATATGCTAAATCACTGCGCATCGGCACTTTTCGGGTTCCCCCCCCACATTTTCTTGTAGAATAAAAACAAGACTTTCCAAGTTCAACTTTTGATAAAAGGTTACAGAGGTACCTGTATAACTTTTGATAAAAGGTTACAGAGGTACCTGTATAACTTTTTATAAAAGGTTACAGGATCGGCTACTGTGAAGCAAACCACGACTTTGTAGGAATGCAATTGCAGACGGCTTGTCGTGAAGTTCGTGCTCTAAGCGGAAGAGATTCATCCCGACTGACCCGAATTACTATGCATGCAGTCAGCAATGATAGCAATGAGCGAGCACAATAATACTAAGCGACAGCGAATAGGGAATAGCACGGTTGAGATCAGGAATGAGTCAGCACAATAGCACTGAAGCCCATCTTGTCAGAAGCTTAACTGTTTTGATTAACGGCTTGTTTTCATTCAAGAAAAAATGTGGGGGGGGGGAAACCCGAAAAGTGCCTGCGTATCTATTCCAAGTCGATAACGTCAACGTAAACCTTTCCTTGAACATCAAAATGGCTTTCTTGCATTTCGTCTTCCACATTGAGAGACAAGTGAATGTGCATAATTCAATAGGCGTCCTTTCATTTAGGCTATTTCATATCACTATAGTTAGACATACAGTAGATCCACGTAATAAATCGCTTAGGTAGCGTATGCGGAGTCCCTTGTATTTTGGTAAATGGTGAAACACATACTGACATTTCTTTATGATATTATTCTAAGCTTCTATATGTGTTTCAAGACAAAATAAACGACTAACAGAATCACTAAAGGTGCCTCTCATACCCGTTAAGAAATTCTCTAACGGCGTGCTACACTTTTCCTTAACAGCCGTTCGAGACGCTGACATTCTATTAAGCTAATACCCGGTCACGCTAGCAGAGTTCTGTGTCGCTGACTTTCCTGTTACACTAATAGCCGATTCCCTAACAGAATTTTGAGTCGTCGACTTCAGGGTATTAGGGATCACTAATAACCTGTCAGCCCTAACAGCGTTTCGTGTCGCCTGCCCCAGATTGTGCTACGTACTTCTTTTACGTCCAGCAACATGCTTGCCAGCAACCTCGATCTCCGTGACTATCTTGAATCACTCGGTCTCGCTCTCTCCCCACGTTACCAAACCAGCACAACCTGTATTGAGATAGATTTCGAAATGCTCTCTGGCCGAAATTCCTGCCGCAATTCGTCATTCGACCTTGTCACTCCATGCGCACCTCCGCACATTCTAACATCGTTTTAGAAGACAATAGATGTTACTGACCAAGACTCGCAACACATGCTGCATAGAGCTGGCATTTAATTTGCATGGATGGTGATTTCGATGCTAAAAAGGTTTGAAGCTCGCGGGACGCTCTCCATTCACACCATATTCTGGCAACTACGGTTCTGACAACCATATTCTGACTCAACGCCACCGAAACTGTTATATTGCAAAGCTGTTCACGTACTCAAGTCGGGTTTCATGTAACCTACGTCAATGCAGAAAGGCATTTTCATCCTCATACTTCGTATCTTGAGAGAAAGCCTTCGCATGTTGATCGTATTAGCTTTCACACGTGTGGAGGGATAACTCCCAAATAAAAGACATAAAATCACGAGCATCACCATCTTCCTCATAATGAATGAACATTGTTTACACATTAAGTATGGAACCCTTCTTACATGTGGCCGAGATGTGATTTATCCCACTCTCATTCTCTTTGTGCTGAGTGTTTAGCAAGAATGCGGAGTGTGCCTATTTTAAAAGTCTTAAGCTTGACCCGACCAAGGTTTGAACCAAGGTCTCCAAGGACCCAGAGCGAACACTCTAGGTCATAGCACCGATGGGCACTACTGCAGTTTAGTGCACCCTCTTTTACCCCTACTGCAGTTTAGTGCACCCTAAAATGCATGTGAGAACAACATGATTTAATCAACAGAATGAATGCTGTTCGTTCTTCCCTATAGTTATAAATGAGTGTCTTTGTGTCTTCGTCTTCGCACATTACACCGAGCGCGCGCTTCGGTGTAATGTGCGTAGTCATCGTTTGCGGGAGAATGCGCCGTTGTTTTAGGGTGCACTAAACTGCAGTAGGCGCGTTTCCGTCTCTTTCATAGAGGGTGCACTAAACTGCAGTAGTGCCGCACCGATGACCTCGCCCATTGAAGTGCGCGCAAACATACATGAGTGATCGATGTTCGAACAGGCGAAAATACAAAGTCATTCATTCCTCCTTGCGTTAAATCACACCACTCAAAAGATTTTGAACTCCATTAAACAGAAATAGAAGGTCAATAAAAGCATTGTGATATCTTGTGATGGTAAAGAAAAGGGTTCGATTGTGATGATCCATGCAATTATTTACATCATAACCAATGCCTATTGACACATAACCATACCTTGCTGCCAGTCGTCTATCACGTGTGATCTTATGTCATCGTGAGAGAAAGACAATGAAGCAATGGACAGAAGACCATCATTTCCTTCACATCATTAGTACTGTGTCCAACCATGCAGGTATACGCCCGATTTCTCCTGCTATATTTGCTATGTTTTACATTATCAACTGTGGATGCTCTCCTCTACAATCTCAGCATTGGATATCTCGACAGCGAGGTCAGCAATTGCACCGATTTCTTCCCCGATATTCATCCTCTCCGAGGAAATGATTCTTTTCGCCATGAGATGTTTAACCTCGAATTGTCTCTTATTCCGACTGTGGACGGTTATGTGTCAGACCTTCAGATGGTAAACTCGTATAATTTGACTGCGGTTATAGGAGATTACAACTCCACAATCGGACAAATTACCAATGAGCTTCGGATTCCATATATCATTCCCAACAGCACCTTCCATCTAGGTGACAATGTCTTCTTCACGAGCATCAACGACGACAATCGTGGTGAAGCCTTGCGACTTTTTCTAAAGGAATGTGGTGTGACACTAATCGTAGTTATCCAAACATTTACAGAGAACGCTAAATTAAATTCGTATCTCGGTAAGTTCTCCAACCTCACACTCACTGCCGTGGTTATCGATCCAGCGGACACGATGGAGGAAATTCAAACGAAATTGAAAACCTCTTCCACCTTGAGTGCCAACTATCAGCCACGACAAACAGCCTTTCTCATTTTCTTATTCAACAGTGAAAATGAACACTTGGTTGAGAAAATAATGGAAGCTGGTATTATGGCCGATTTTATGCAATCCAAGGAATTGTGGATGTTGATCTCCGATTTCCTCAGTTCAACTGCAATTCAACCGTTCAGGAAATTCAGAAATGTCAATGCACGACTTGTTTTCCTTTCCGATTTTCCAGATATCATGGGTGTATTGAATTCTACTTCAATGGAAAATGACACTTATGCGTATGATTTCAATAATGAGATATTCTGCGTGGAGTCACTTTATCTGATTACAGAAGCAGTGAAGAAATCGGGTGTGGTTTCAGGAGAAGCTATCCTTAGGGTAAGTGATTTTGCATGAATAATATTGAGTAAGCCAGGGTTGTGCGTGAGCCTTTCAGCGGAAAGGAGCATTTCAAGTCAACGTGCAAAAGCAATTGAAATAGCTTGCGTGTTTTAAAGCCCGCTTTTCGCTTTTTCAGGAATGTCCAAATAATGACATTCGAATTAATATTTACTTATGTAAACCAATAAATAATGGCTTTAATAACATGCTCTCGGCATTTAAAATAGTCCTTTTGGTATTTTGATGGCCTTAACGTCACTAAATGCACATTCACAAAATAATGCTGAGTATCAACACATTAGCGCAAGGCACAATTACAGAATGTAATATTTTGCTGAATAAAGTTTTTAGCTTCAACTGAAAAGCAGTAATATCAAAGGGGGGAAAATAGCTTTAACGGAATGTATTTTTGAAAAACGGATTTAAACAAGGTTATAAACCCGTGCTTCGCAGACTTAGTTTTCAGAGGTGGTTTCAATACCACGCCTGGACATGAGTGTTGAACATAATCGCAAAACTTAAGACTTCAGCATACATAATTGCATTAGACTGAGCTAGCTAAAGGTCTCTTTTCACATGATCGCAAAACATTGCTTTAAGACATACTTTTGATAAGTCAATATTTCATCAGCTGTACTTGTTAGTCTAATAACTGATGACCTTGGTGCTTAGAGCAGATTAAGACAAATGAATCGGTGATCTTACTGTCTATCCATGGCTTGCTAAAGAGACGAGTACGAAGGTTTTGGCATTTTTCATGAAATTAAGCAGCTGTCGGCAACATAAGAAAGCCTATAATTTGACTCAAATGTGCAACTTACGGCTTGGAAACACTGTCATTAAAAAAGTAGATGGCGAATTTCAAAAAATTGGATAAGGAGAATATGCGGGATTTAAAAGATTGAAAGGAGAAGTATGAGGCGAGAAGTGGGACTGCAGAGGACGATAACAAGGAAGATTTAAGGCAATCGATTAAGATGGGCAGGTCATGTGCAGAAAATGGAGGACGAGGGACTACTGAGAAAGGCTGAGGTAATGTAAGTGGAAGGTAGGAGACAACGCGGGCGCCCAAGGATGAGATGGAAAGACTGTAGCCAATGACGTGAAGGAGAGAAAGGACATCGCCGAGTGGAAGAAGATCGCGCAGGGCAGAGAGGAATGGAGAAGAATGTGAACTGGACGTAAGACTAAATGTGACCAACTAGTGTTATTGACATTGCATTTCGTTATTTGTAATGGTTTTGCACCACCCTGATGTGTTGGGACCTATGGGGAGATTAATAAATAAATAAACGAATGACGTGCTTCATTTCAAATATCGAAAGAGGCTTTAAAATTGTCACCACATTTAGTTAAACGCTAAAAAATAGTGTTGTAAGGTGCGTTTACACATGAAACTCTATTGCTGCCACCTAAATTGCACGTGTAAACGCTACTGACACTCTCGTCTGACACTAAATTGCTGACATTTTTAGAAGTTGCCGCAACCGAGTGTCACTGAAAATATTGCACGTGTAAACGGCTCCTGACACTGTCTGAAAAGTGTCTGCCACAAGTGTCACTAAAGTTGAACGAGGCGCAACTTTTAGCTGACACTTACTGACACTCATACGACCGTGATCGGAACACAGCGACCTGACTTCTTGGTGGCTGGATTTGTTCCTGCTATTTTCATTATCACCAGTCACTAAATTACTAATGATGTGCTGATATAGTCGTACATAATTCACCAATTTTCTACATTGCTACTGCGTACCATTGTGTTTACAATTTACATCAATTTCAGCTTCATTTTACTTTGACAGATTTTCTTCCATGAATATCCTTGTACAACAAGCTCCATCTGCTTGTGGGAGCATCTAGCGTTGTTTGATCTGGAATATCTCATCACAAGACATGACTTGCATCTGTTTACTTTTGCATGGGAATTTAATCATCGAATTTACAGTCGTGTATCGGTGAAAGGCCACTTGGCAACTGTGCAATAGAAAAAAAGCATCAGCCGGTGGGACTCATCTTTCTCGAATAAATTGAATCTTTGATTGTTTGGTTGTTATATCGAAATCGATAAATTTATACAGCATTCAGTAGAAGTTAGTAATAGGATAATCGCTGGTTCATCAATGACTGACAACGAAATGCCACAAACGAAAAATGAATGGCAAGGACGTAAACCGATGACTTCATTGATGAATGCGAGCAGTATCCCTGTTTGTGGAACATGCACAATCACGGATATCGAGATAGAATAAAAAGGCCGAAGCAAGGGGGAAGATTGCCGCGAAATTCAAAATAGACAACAATTAAAGAGGTTCAGTAAAAATTGCTACTGGCACGGATCCTGATCTCGTAATTCGAGCATAATCGTATTGCAAAATCCAAGCTGTTCTCTCATAATCCAATCACGAACACACATTCGCTGTTAACGCATTCTTTTCTCGTTAAAATGTATGCTATAATTGCTGCAGCCATCCACTTTCTCGATGACATCGTGAAGAAATAAGTGTCGACTGAAAGTGTCAAGTGTAAACGCTCCTGCAATCTCCCGCAATTTTCTGACTCATCATAGATTGATAAAGTGTTAGTAGCAATTTTTCCTCGAGTGTCAGCAACTTTTTAGTGTCAAGTGTAAACGGCCTCTGCAATCTGATTGCAGGTGGCAGCAATAAAGTGTCAGCAATAAAGTTTCATGTGTAAACGCGCCTTTAAGACCCTACTGTGGTCCACAATGGACCAACATGTTGATGAATTATGACTTCAAGGATAAAGAGCGCAGATAAATAATTTTCTAGTGATAATTTATTGTGTTAAAGTCTGTTGGGGTCGTCTGATTTCAACGAAAGAATTCAGATTATAAAATCTTCATTAAACATCATTTTGGTGGTGTTATGGAAGTGTGATTCCTGATATTGGATGAAATGCCGTCCATTCAGGCATGTTACCATTTCACAACTGAGGATGCAATTCAACACTGATTGTGTTTTCACGAGGCACGAGGCAGAACTTGTTGATCATCACTGTATCACCAAGACGAAATGTCAGTAGTAGGCGAAAAGCAGTATTTGATGATACCAGCACAGATAAACTTAATATGCTAATTGCGCATCTTAGATAAATAACATTTTCTCCTTTAAGCATGCAAATACTTAATTTTGGTGTTTTGTGGTTATTACCGCATTATCATGAATAAAACCATGACTGAATCCTAGATGCCGGTAATCAATAAATTCATTTTTGCTGCGGACAGATGAATGTAAATTATCAATGATTACAGCATCTCGAACTCTCAGATCAGCAATATCATCGTCCTTATCTTACAAAGTCCTCAAATATTCCATTCTCTCCATCACAATTATCGCGTGTGCAATATGCGTGCAGTACTACCAATGTAACATTGCCGACATTTTATAAGTGACTCATTTTTTGTGACGAGCTATTTTGTTGCGACTCCAACAATATTTCCAGCAACAAGCAATTATTTCTAATGACTGTAGATCTGATGAGTTAATAACCGCAGCTGAAAGACATGCTTTATAGCTAACCAACGACAAATTTCCGACTAGAATTAAATGCGACGCAGTCAATATGATATGAGTTTAGGTTGAGGTCCGCGTCTATATTTGTTATCCGAACAAATTTTAATATGCCATGTGAGTTCAAATGCTAAGATTGGAAGCAAAAAATTCAAGCCTAATTCGAGAGCATGTGTTGCCGTTGTTGTGTTAATTCATCACTTCTCAGTCTCCACTAAAGATGCCCACTTACTTTGGGTGTCATCACCCCAGGTATAGAACATGGAGAAAATGATTCACTAAAATTACCGGTCGGTGAAACGGTTGGAAGTAGATCAATATCCCACGGCTACGGCATATGTGACTCACCCGACCCCATCCAACCCGGTTTATAGTAGGGCCTCGGTACAAGGTCTAGTATGCTATTCAATGAATATCACATACCTGGGTTAACCGGTTGCGTTTGTTATGCATGTGTGTTGTCATGTATATTTGCTTTATCGAAGGACGAAAAGCATCTTTATATTGTTAAGTTATTTTTTCGATAAGCCATTCTCACAATGAAATGCATGCATCTAACATTGCATATGAAATTTAACTTCTTTCTTTTCTTAAGTGTGATTCGCAGCCTCTTCATGATTATATCTTTTTATTGCAGACCATGAGGAACTTAATGAAAGACTTACAACTCGGAAATATCTCCATCGCATCGGCAGGACATAATTCCACAGGTGGCAACATCTACGTATACCTCTATTCATTTTTACAATCTGATGCAGACATGAATAGTCCACCAACAGTCATAGCTGAGTGGCATTATGCACAGCCCACTGTGGATGTTTTTGATCTCCGTTACACATTGAAGAGAAACGTTGTGCGTGCAGGATATGTTTATTCTCCGCCTGATATCTACATTGACAAACATGGAGACCTCGTGGGATCATCTGTGGAGATATTTCATGATATCGGACAAAGATTAAACATTGAATTTCAATACATCCATACTGATGGTAACGAAATTGGTGCACCTATTAATAATACAAGCCAATACTCTGGCTTATTTGGGAAAATACAGCAAGGGAAAGTGCAAGTCAGCTTAAATCCAATCTACAAGACGATGGAGCACAAAGCCAGGTTTAAACTATCTCCATCAATTATCGATACCGGATTTCGCATGGTTGCGAAGATACCTGGCGAACAATATCGATTCTTCACCATTTTGGAGCCATATGAGCCGCTAATATGGATATCGATTGTAATCATCTACCTTCTTCTTACAGTTACGCTGTACAGTACAGATAAACTAGTATTTGGCAGAGCTAAGTTCAGTAATGACTACACATGGGGCTATTCATTTTTTCTCTCATTCACTTCTCTGATCATCACAAAGTTGGACGTGCGCCCTAAGGGTTTTGCAGTTCGCATATTCGCGCTTTTCCTTTGGTTTTCAGCATTGATGTTCATAGCTACCTACACCGCTCAGTTGGTTGCTTGTCTGTCCTACCCTTATGTGAGCATTTTAAGGATACCAACAAAGACAGAACTGCTTCGTTTAGGAAAAGGAAACAAATACCGATGGTTTTGGGACGAGACAAACAATGTTTTCCAAGCGATGAACAACAATTCAAATTACAAAGACATAGTGAAATACGCTCAGACGGGTTGGTCTGAATTTATGTTTTCACCAAACGACTCCGAAACGATCTCACGACTGACAAATCAATACAACATTTTCATTTGTTCCAAACGTATGGCTGATTATCTGGTTAATCAAAACTGTGATCTGCACATAGTTGGGACATTGGACATCGAACAAATTTTAGTATTTGGATATAGCAAAGAGTGGTCATATGGTAACTCATTCGATCAAGTCGTCGGTGAGATGATTGATTCATCTGAAGTTCGGAAGATCTATGGTTTGTGGGGAAGTTATCAAGCCCACTGCCCAAGTATCACGTTATCCATCGATATTACCCACATCCTTGGAATATTCGTACTTACTGCAGTTGGCATCATTATCTCCCTAATAATTGTCATTATTGAAGTGTTTCACAGACAGTGTCGCTTCTGCGTACTAAACCTCAAGAAGCGATCATTCAAATTTCGCAAGGTTTATGTGGCTAGAGTAACAAAGAAGACGATGCTTGGAATTTGGGTACACGTGAATCATCGTCCGACCAAGTATTTCATTAGTAATCAATTTCTCAATATCAAATATCTTCAGGGTCAATCCGCTGATGAGTTGGGTATTGAAAACGGTTCTCTTATTCACGTCATTTATATGGGTAAAGACCCTATGTCTGGAAATAAACTGTTTGTACGATTTGAGCCAATAAATAAGAACGAGCGATTTTTGAAAGCTTTCCTGAAAAGACTCAAGCGCACTATAAAAGAAAAAAAGAGACGTCGAAGGAGAGCAAACAAGAAATCGAGGAGATCTTATAATAAACATACCAGACTTTGATTTTGAAGCTGAAGTTAGATTTCGCAAGTCTCTCAAGATACGCTTGTTGTACTTTATCAATAAAATCACGCCAAATACCAAAATAATTTTGTTTTTTCTACATACATAGTGGCCGCACATGTTCGACAAAAATGTCTTGAAAATTGATGTTATTAAGTAGAATTTCCTTTTTCTCTATCCAGGGTGTCTGCGCAAGTTTGAATGAAAATTTTCAGGTGTTTTCCAGGGAAATTTACCAAAATTCACGGGTCAAATTTGAACAAAAATTTCTTGACTTTCTGGAGGGAAATTTCACTCATGTTCACGCGTCAAATTTAAGGGAGAAATTCTGGGAAAAATCTACACAAAGTTCTATGCCTAAGGAGTTTGCACACCATGAGATTAATATCATTGACGAAAAAAGATTGGAAGGTGGCGTGAAATTGGTTGAATTTTTTTAAGGCGCAGGTGATAGCAAATATAAAATACCAATTAAGTACATACAAAGCAAGTATCGGGATACATTAAATTTATAGAAAAAAATGAACATATAATCGATCGTAACAAATTTAAAGCGAACGAATATGGAGAACAAAATAGAGTAGTAATGTAGCAATCAATTGCGAAAAATATATGACGCAACAACAATCAGAAGATTTGTAAAGGTAATTTGACTATTCGCAACTCAATTGTGCATTGCATTAGATTTCTGGTTTTCTGTGCGTTATCATCAACCGAGGATTTGGCAACGTCCAATGGCGTACAAACCGTGTCGACATCAAATTGCTCCTCTCTCAGCTTTCTATCATCGCTTAACAAAGGAAGTCAATGATGAGCCAGGTCGTCTTTCATTTATGTTTCGCCGAAGAAAATGAATAAATTAGACAGAATCGCTTTATGGAAGCAGCATACTAAGTATACAGGTCAGTTTATGGAAGTAGCATATCGAAGATACATGTATTCAAGTATTGATTTGAGTGTTTAGGGATATAATTCACCTCAATTCACTTAGTATGTGGCCACAACTTACCGGGACCGACGGGGTATAGGAATTCCCTTTCTTCCGACAGCTTTGCTTATTACGCTACGTACTATTATGTACATGTACAATATTAAATATCTAATTGATGCTATACAACGGATTTCATGCGTTGACAGCAAAATCTGGAAAAACAGAAAGCATTCAGGAACGTGCACTTCCTAGTGTTTTAACTACCCTCAAATTTCAAGATGCATTCCAAGATTTCCAGGGCAAATTTTCATTTTCCAGGTTTTCGAGGGAGCGCGGACACCTTGTACGTAAAGCAACATTATTGTGCACACTTTTTTCGGCAAACTACGTAAAAAAAAGAACTGCAAAATGTGGTATGCGAAAATTAGCATAAAATTACAGTTTTTAAGCATGATTAGAAAAAGATAAAGAAACGAGGGAAAGGAGGCTAAATTATATCCAAATTTTCGGCAGAATGTTTGCTTCACCGTCTACCGTTGTTTAGAAAACATTGGGAGGTAAATTTGCCATCTTCTTAGCCGCAAGACACTTTTTGCTAGGATGGAGGGTGCGCACTTTGAAGTGATTTCAATATCATGTCACAACACAATGAGTCAGAAGGAAGAAGCAATCTGTCATTCGATATTTACTAGAATTATAAGCAAAGAGTTAATTATATAACTTTAATGTTAGGATAGCCTACATGTTTTCTTAGAAAGAGGAGCAACAGCAGGGTAGGCAGTTTTCATTGTGAGGTTCCTAAATTGTAAGGTCACGGGAACTGATATTTGGTGTCGTAAAATAATTTGTTATGAACTTGAATTATCTAATTTTCGTCACTATTAATCGGTTATTTTGTGATATAGCGGCGACTTTCAAAAGCTTTCATATTCATGATAAAGAAATGTGTGAATATTGAATTGAATTGAATTATGATCTCCTTGGTATATATATGCCACTTCATTGGTATGGTGGATATTGTGCTGTGGGTCCGCAATGCTCAATACTTTTCTCTCGAACTTGCTGTGACTAAGATAACATTAAAATAAATCATTATAATTGAAACTATGCAGCAAAACACCAGTTTGATCAAAATTCGCACATTTCGATGTACCGGCCCGAGAACCGGTGCAAGAAGAAGAGCTGGTGCACCGCGCACAGCCAATAATATAAGAGCCATTCCAAGCTAATGTCAACCAAGAGGTCAAATTTCTAAGTGTTGCAGATCATATTGGGTAATGCATCATTCGATTAGAGATATTGCGCAGCTTCAGAATTTCTATAGCTGTTATCAAAACATGCGATGTAAACGAAAAATAAATAATATTATATCACTATCGCATTTTTTCAATATACGGCCTATTCGGAATGACACTTTTGAAATTCTTTTGTTTGTGCTATTTGTACGATTATTGTTTCTAATTTTCTGATTCACATCGACTCTTTGACATTATCAATGTCAGTCCTAGTGGTATAGATGAACGAAACACCTTTTATATATTGAGGAAAATTCAGTTTGATCTAGCAGTAGGTTTTGCGGTGTCACGCCACTGAGCTTTTTTGTTTTAAGATTTTACATCTTAAGTAAAGTTAATGCAGGCATCTCTTTTAAGATTCTCAGTCTCAATGATACTTTTAATAAAATGCATCATATAAAAATCTTACCTGTTCTTGAGTTGGAGTCTCTGTGGTGTGACATTTTTTTGGCTCAATGGCGTGACACATGTTTGTTTCCGCAACCTCGGGGAAAAATCTAAGATATTCAATTTAGTAGCACTTCAGCAATAAGTTTTTGATATTTAGAGTTAAGAAAATGCAGTGCTACTGGAATCAAAATACTGCCGAGAAGCGATTTTTTCTGAACTGTCGTGCTTATTTGAAAAGAAAATGTAAGGCCAATTGCAGCGAAGTCATTTATTGAAGTTAAATTCAAAGTTAAACCGACCGAATTAACTTTCACCTGATCTTTTCAAGGCTGACCCAGGAAGTGACAATTCTCTGGACATGACTAAATTGTGGTGCAACAGCGATTACAATTCAAATTACCATGGCAGAGCCAACTGCAACACAAAATCTTTCTGACTAAACAGGATTGGCTTGTAGAACCTGATGTACAGAAATGCTCCAGAATGTACAGAATGGTTGATTTTACTTTGACTTTAATAAATGACTTCGGTGCAATTGGCCTTAAATTTTCTTTTCAAATTAACTTCAAGATACAAATGTTTGTCGTGTTTCAGAATATTCTTTCATTTAATACCAAAAATTTCGTTGGAAGACAATCATACCAGACTTTTTAATTTTAGAAACTTTAGCAATGGCATCAATACCAAGGATAGATTCAATGACTCGCCAACTACTAGCCCATTCCTAGAAGACAAAATGAGTGACCTGGACAGCCTCGAATGAATAGCAGGGTTGAACAAACCAATGGACGAACTCAATGAATTAAAACATATCTCAGTAGAATGTCTTCACATTTTTAATAGAAGTTTCTCTGAAATACTCAACTTGGTGAATCAGTATTTTGGCTCAACAGCCATGTTTTCATATAATAGAGCAGACCATCAACGGAAATAAAAGGCTTGGCTCACGGTGGACGGCTTATGGTCAAACAGAGAAAAAGATGCCACGCTCGCCTTCACTATAAAATTTAAATTACATGCAAGATTCAGAGGCAGCAAATATGGCAAAAAAATAAGTTGGTTTACGGAAAAGTTCTCGTCGAAGTCGTGAAAGTACACACTTAATATGTGAAAGTTCAAGTGAGGAATGTATGTGGTAAGAGATGTAAACAGCTTCAACGCCGCTCAACACCTTAGGAAAGATGGTAGGCTTAATGCAATGTCAAGAGTCAACTGAAAAGAAATTCATGCATCTGCTTATAAATTCATTTTCTCATCTAAAGACGGAAACAGAAATTATGAATGATCAGGGTGCCGCGCATTTTCGGAGGATAATTTCCAGACTCATCGATAATCCAAATTTACCATGATTCACCCAAAAATTTGGTTTGATTAACCTGAGGGAAGAAAGAACAGCTGGGCTGTATTCGGCAATCAGAGTCTCCCCACAGAAAGGAATAACTCAGAGGACATTCATATTTACTTATGAAAAGAAAAGTCGAAACATAGCAGACTGCAGTCTGAAGAGAACATGAAAACATACAGGAGCGAGTGCAATTAATTTCAAAAGGCAGTACGAGCCGATATGAAAACATGGAGAAATACTGACTGATTGAGCTGAGTGCGCAGAAGCAGAGACACGCCAAGCAAAGCTGCTGATCAGAGATACAATACAAAATAGGAACCGAAGCAACGATTTGCTGAAGATCGTGATGAACACCTGGTCCAGACATCCGAAGAGACCAAGGAGAGATGGACTGAGTACTGCCGAGACCTGCATGCGTAGACGTATGATTATGACAACACAGTAGTGACAGAACTTGAAGACATATCAATCCAAAACGACGACAGAAATGGCGAAATACTGGGGTGTCAAGTCGAAACAGCGACCAAGAAAGTAAAGCCACACAAGGCTCCCGGTACAGATGACATCACAGGAAAGATGCTACATGCAGCTGGAGTGGAATTGGCAGAAGAATTGCTCATTATCTGCAGAATGCAGTGAAGCATAGTCTGAAGAGAAAGTTCCTGGTCAATGGAACAAGTCGGTTATAGTGACGTTGCCAAAGAAAGGAGATCTAAGCATCTGCAGCAACTACCGCACCTTATCTCTGATCAACCGAGTGAGCGAAGTGTTCTTGCTGATCATCCCAGAGTGCCTGCAAGCTTCTATCGAGCCATTCCTGGTAGAAGAACAAACAGGTTTCTGTAGAGCCAGCAGCAGTGTGCAACAGATCCTTGCTAATCGTCAGCTCCATCGATTTCTCTAAGGCCTTCGACAACATTCGGCAAGACGACATGTGGGCAGTGCTGAAATCATACAAAGTGGATGCTAAGATTATCCACATTTTGAAGAGCATGTGCTACAGTGTCCAGGCTGTAGTTAGACTCGGAAATGAAACTGGTGACTGGTTCAGACAAGGATTCCAGACAGTGTGACCTGTTACTTTGTTTGCCTGGAGCGTGTTATAACAATGCGGCAGAGGTCTGGGTGTCAATTCAGGGATGGCCTATCAACAACCCAAGTCTTGCCGATGATATAAAACTTTCGAATGAAAGTGAGAACTGGAGTATAGTCTAAACTTCGCTTCTTCAGATGCAGAAAGATGTGGCCGTAAGATCAACACCGATAAAACGAAGGGATTAGTGATAGTGGAGACAAGTCAAAATGCAGAGCTTTCGAGCAACAACAATGCAATCGAAATCTTGGAATCGCAATAAATGGCAAGGGGATGTGCAATGAAATTCGTCAGCGAATTGGCATGGCATTCAGGACGTTAGAAGGTTCTGACAAAGTATGGCGGAGTCACATGATTAGCACAAAAACTAAAATGCACGGTGTTGCAATCGTGTGTTTCTAGCGTGCTGCTACTTACTTCGGAAACGTGGACGTTGAGAAAGAAGGATAAGCGGCGTCTCGATGTCTTTGAGTTGCGGTGATTCCGAAAAATTTTAGGTGCTAGGTGGCTTTACCGTACCAATTATGAAGTCCTGAGAAGAGTAGAGCGAAAGTTACTGCTTGTGTGGATGATTAGAAAGCGCAAAAATGAGTCTTTTCGGCCACATCTGCCGCATGAAAGATCATTGCCTAGTGAAGACTGTGCTGTTCCATCGTGAATGGCAACCGTCGAAGAGCCGATCCATGATGTGGTGGACAGACAGCATCAAAGGTTGCTGGGATGACAAAAGTGAATGGCGGAAAATAACTGAACGCGTAATTGACGACCTCCTCGCAAATCAAGTAAGCAAAATGATTTAAGGGACCAACTGCCTGTTTAGATAGTAGTTCTAACCAGAGCATTAGAATCTTTTGGTGAAAATGAACGAGGTTCTTAGTCTTTCACTTGTAAGAGAAGGAGCCTAGCAAACGGGATTTCCTAGTAACTGCCACTGAGATAAAATAATACTTTTCTGTTCATGAAACTGATGAACGAACTGAACTGATGCTTCTGAAATTTACTATGGGGGAAATTAATTTCTGACATCGCTTTTCGCTGTTCAGACATATACAGTCGTTCAGAGCAACTTTCGCTGAGACAAATCCGTACTGTTGTTTCTGTTCGTAAACATATCATAATATAATGTAAATGAGTAGATCAAGATCAAATCAGACAGGGATTTTTGAGGTCATTTTAGCCGGAGAAGCGCCGCGTAAGAATTTTCATGCGTCTTATGAAATGTTTCATAAAATTTCTCTCGATTTCTGCAGGGTGACAAATTAAAGGCTGCGGCAAAATTCCAAATAATTATGGCTTCAAATATTCACGAGTTATGGGCCGATCTACTGCCTGATGAATTTCTTAGTATGGGGTTTGCCATCTTTCCAGGAATCGGGGGGGGGGGGAAATCTGGGATTTTGGGATTGGATGGCTACCCTGTCGTGGCAGTTTTATGAATGTCAAAGTCGATTTGTGAGACAAAGGCTCTCAAAATTGACAGAATGACAAAGTAGGCTTCTAAGAAAGAATGATGGACACTATGAGGAATGCACCTTCTTTGATTCTCAACGAGCGCTAAGTCCTACGACGTTGGTGCATTTCAAAGTGAACAAAATGGAAATGAGTGACTTGAATGAGCGGCAAAGCGCAAAATTAGAATTAACAGGCGAACTGAATGAACGAACAAAAAAGTTGAATAAGCAAAGATCTGAGTGAGCTGAATAAATGGCCTTATTCGAATGCACTGGTGCACTAGGATCCTGGAACGATCTTTTGCATTCAAGTTTCGAATGTACATGTATTCATCGATGGAATGATAATTTGAGCCTTACTAAATGAATTTCATTCATCAGTTGATGCAACAATGAAAAAGGAATAATGTTCTTCAAAATGCGGCAAAAATAGCTTTCTTATTTTGAATTTGTCATAAAACTTTTTTGCAATTGTGATAAGTGAAGCACAGTGGCTACTACATAGCAGCTGGCATTTAAGCGCTTTCATTCTTGAGCACATAGTTTCACTTTTTTCTATAATCAGCAAAATAGAATTTTAGTTTCAAGATAATTTAATTGAAGTATAATAATACCCGTTATGAAACTACAGTACTACACAAACGAGCATTTATATAGTGCACATCACTCCTAAGCATTGTTTTTAAAAATGCATGTAGTCTGTTACTTGCAACTATTGCTCAACTGTGTTTAACTGTAATTTTGCATCATTGAATTACGAAAATTGTGTCTACACTTTGTGTCTCTTGCTTGTCAATGAAACATAAACGCTCATTACACAACGAATTCCGTGCTCATGTCTTTCTAATGTCACTCCAGTGTACACCTTAAAAAAAGATTTGGCGAAATACAGTCCGTTTCATAAAAAGTGGATCATCCTAAAATTTGACTAAATAAAACACAAGCATGATACAGAAAGCATTTTTCATGTTACTTCATGTCCCTAATATATTTAAATTTCCTTATATAATCTGATAAGCTATGATACAGTAACGGTTCTTAAGAAGCTAATATTTTGTGGCCCTACCCTTATTGTCAATGACATTACTAATTCGTCTGGGCATTGATTCGATGATATCGTTGATTTTTGACTGATCTAACTTTCTCCACTCTCTTTTTAACAGTGACGTAAGTTGTGATACGCCATCTGTAGGTAGCAGTGAACGACGAACGTTACGTTTTAGAATACTCCATACATTTTCTATGGGATTCAGATCAGGAGAACGAGCTGCCCAAGATAATGTCCTAAGCCCTAATTGAGACTTGCATAAGTTGATTCTACTACTCCTGTGACACGTAGCATCATCATCCATAAATGACCAAGTCGATGGATGACCAAGTTGATCTGTCATTTGGCCAATGTTCATTCGTAAAACATTCACATAGCGTTCAGAATTCATGGTTCCTTGATGTATGTGAAGTTCAGAGCGGCCATTGGTCCAATGCCAGCCCAAATCAGTAAAGTCGCACCACCTTGTACCTGGGGACGATGTAAATGTCTCGGAATTTCCTGATCAGATTTTATCCATAATCTCAATCGACCATCACTATCCTTCAGACGGACTGATGCGTCATCAGACCAGACAACCCGATCCCATTGATTTCGCCAGTGACAATGACTCATTGCCCATCTGAGACGTCTTTTTGTATGCTGATCTGATAATTCGAACTGAGAGGGCCTCTTACAGCTCTTGAAATTCGACTCAATAAGTCTTCTACGAATAGTGGACTTAGAAATAGACGAGTCTAGTGCAGCCATCTCAGTTAACGAGAGACTTGGATCAACTTTAACAAATCTCAAAATTAGGCGGACTCTACGTTTGGATGGATGTTTTGCGTGGACGGCCAGAGCCCTCTTTACGACAGAGTCGAAAATCATCATTATGCCATCGATGCACATTTGTGTAAGGGACATTTAGTCGCTTGCTTGTAGCTCGCAAAGAAAACCCTAGTTCTAGCAAGGCTGACACTTTGCCTTTTGTGAATGCGATCTCGTTATTGTTCATTTGTGCTTTGTATTGTTTTCAACCGGTAAGAGATAGATTTCTAGCTGAAAGCAATCAAGAGTGCTGCCAACACCACCGCAACGAAGTCAGGAAGATATGGAACATGAAGTCCAGTTAATCACATGTAGCGGTTACATTATTGTTGATGAATAATGGTGCTATACTGGCTCTGATTGACCGATTTTCTTTATTTTTGTTTTGCTTGATAGCTTTTGGCTTGTAGAACAACATATTACATAACAAAGGAAACAAATGTAATTTTATAAGAGTGAGGTATGATTTTGTGTAACATTGCTAAATGAAGATCAAATTATCTACTACTTTTTTATCTATAACAGGAAAACAACTCAATATTCATGCTTGAAATTTCCGACAATGATATTAGTAAGCACAACTGACATATCTTCCAAATTTCAGAGAAATTCGTTCAAGTTTGGCGGAGTTAGACAAAGTTGAAGTTAAGGCGATGTTTAAGGGTGATCCATTTTTTATGAAACAATCTGTATATCGGTGGAAAATGAAATGTTCGTACTTGGCTTTGCTGTTCCTCTACAAAGTATCTAAAGTGAAGGGTGTTTTGAACATTACGAAAATTGTTGACAATTTGAACAAAATAAATACTTCGCATTTTACACTGCTTTAACTATCTGAAAACAAAATTAAGGTACAATCAAGGTCGTCTTGGTAATATGAAAAGTAAACATGTACAGCTTGAAGTTAAATACAATTTAAAATCATAACTAGCACACACTACCCTTTTCATAGTCTTTTGAGGGAAAACTAAATATAAAACACGGAAACGCTGGGAAAGCAATATGTGCGTAGTTTGCAGCACATTGGAATAATGTGAGTGAAGCTTCAATACTTCCAGACTTATTTATCCAATATTTTTCCAAACTTCCCAGAATTTCCAGACTTTTTTTCCAGAGGATCCTATTTTCCAGACTTCACAGACATTTTCTTAAAAATAATACTTTTCCAGACTTTCCAGCCCCGCGGGCACCCTGAATGATGCATCATATGAACGCTTTTTCTTGGTCGTCATGATAATTACCAGCACCGATGCTAGCGTCCTTATGTTCCCAAACTTGAGATTAGACGAGACGATGTTTAATAACAAATAGATACTAATCTATTGAACCTGTATTGTCCACTTTCATATGACAATTGAAAATTCGACAATACTTGTGCATCACCCATGTTGATTTGAAAACCCTTATGCCAAATCTCATCACCAGACGACTATAAAACGTAAAGTAGGCCTTTCTGGATTCTATTAGCCATTTATGAATGAAGCTTTGAGGAATGATTCAGCATTGGTGACACCAAGTCATCACAATATCAACACTTTGCCTCACTTTATTAAGCAGTGACAGCGTTTTTAGAAAACATCAGCGAATTCATGCTTGCAATTCCGAGCAGGGGTTATCAAAAATTAATTGGAATTGATTTTGGCTAAGCAATCAATTAATTGCAATCAATTATCATCTTATTTCTATATATAGCAATGAAAGCTCAAAGTTGGTCCTACGTGGTCAGTGATGACGGCACTATAAGTAAAGCAGTCAATGAAATGCTTTCCCATGCAGTTAATTAATTAATTGCATCATTTCGATAAACAGCAATCACTTCATTACAATTAATTTATGACAACCACTGCCAACATGCAAATATGTGTACAAAGTATTTCTGTCTTTTTTTGCTATGACGGAGATGACCTTAAAACTGACAACAGATATGGCTCATTTTCAACACGAGTTAGATATTCGCTAAAAATTTGAATACCCCATTTAAAAGTCACAGGAATTTAGTCAAAATTAGGACACGCCTGTCAATTTCAAGTGGGAGGCCGGAGTTGGAATCCTTTCTAAAATTTAGAATTAATCAATTTACAGACATTAATAGATGAAAATCATATGCAAAAATGGATAAGAAATCCATTAGGTACTTGGATAAGAGGATTTTTGCATTTCTTTTGATCTGATGGCATTTATTGTGTTGACAAGTAAGTGTGATTGAGAAGAAGATCACAATATTCAAAATGTATTCCAAATTCTGTGTCAGACTCATTTTGTATGCTGATTTAGCATTGCAGACAAATGAATTAGTTTCCTGATGTCATGATTTAGCCGGTTCAATTAATATAAACACGATTATAATGCACCCACACGTATTCCCCAACAGTGAATCCACGGTAACAAGCTTTCGTTGCCTGGCAACTGCTGATAATGCCTCTGTGATCGATTTAACTGACAGAATTAGTATTGGTCTTTTCAAACTTGCAGTCGTTGAATTCTGTATTTCTTTATTTGAATAGTTGCTCATACAAATAAGTTGATGATCATTTTAGTATCATTTTTCTCATCCTCTTCATTCTGTCATTCACTTACTATCTATGCCACTACGCAAAAAAGAAATGCAGTCTTGCTACAAAATCTCGGAGTCTTTTCAGATATCTGTGAGATAACTGTTCAAAACAATTTTGCCAGCGAATTGTAATTTTCCACAAGCAGCATTTTTTTAATTTCCATTGACCTTTGGTTTAGATAGATAAATGCTGCAATTCAAATATTTCGTGGGTAGTACCACATCATCAAAAATCTATTCCTGATAAATTGGTACTATCCACAAAATATTTGAGCAAACATCATGCACCAAATGGCAGCAATGCCTATCTATCTTAACTAATTCTGCCAGCACTGGATAATTCACAAAATCTATGCAATCCATCTTCCATCAGAGCTATCTCACAGTATCCAATTACATGTACTCTGATTGAAGCAAAATCGAGTAATTTCACTCTTATAATGTATAGTAAGAAAAACAGCCACAAAAGTTGGAAGTTAAAATATATTCTCCCGAGCTTTCGTCAGCATACGGCCAACATATTCATGGGAATCCCATTCATGGATTCCCATGAATATGTTGGCCGTATGCTGACGAAAGCTCGGGAGAATATATTTTAACTTCCAACTTTTGTGGCTGTTTTTCTTACTATACATGTACTCTGCAGACTGCATGCTTTCAAACCAAATTCTTTTTTCATAGAAGCCATCGTTGAGACGCAATTCAAATCTCGCTATTCATCTCACTCAATCCCCCATCCTCCCAATGGCTCTGCTTGTGATGTGGTTCGTTCATACTTGTAGGATGCATGTGATATGTAGGAGTTATAAAAGTCGTCGACTTCCCGTAATAGAGTCGATTGGATGAACGACGAAGACATGATTGATTCAGACTTTTAGATTTCTCCAATAAAGTGGTCCAAGAGCATTTGGACTTCCATGCTACTTCTCTGCAGCTCCATTCCCAGATCCATCAGGAGTCGGGAGAGAGAAATATTATCTGATATGTAATTAGTCTGACTAATGAGATTTCGGTTGATTTTCCTTAAATGTGTAAAGGAAGAACATGCTCCTTAACTGACTCGGCTAAAACCGGCTTAGCCGCGGTTGGCTAGGCATTCTTCATCCCGCTTGCGGCGCGCCTCGAGATAAAGTAAAGTCGGCTGATCTAGGCTACGTTTTCTCCGGCCGTGCATGTAGCTATTTCACAGTTTTCAATTCCACAGAGATATCCGTATCACAGCTTTGTTAACATTCGTCTACACTTGCAGTCATTGACAGATGTGGAACTCGATAGCACTACTTTCAATGCCGCAGAGACGTACTTACATATTGTAACATTCGGAGCGGGAGGAGCCCGTTCAGGTAAATACGTAAACAAGGTATTGTCAAATGGTCGAGATCCGTAGCGGCTATTCGCAGAAGTGTTGCACTGAGTAAACTTAGTCTTGAAAAATAGTTGCTTTTCAATGATCAACAACTATCAAATTCAATCAGAGGGAGCACTAAAAGCCTTAAATTATTCAATGAATTATGCACCTAAGTTTCAGTTGTGCGGACTTCGACATGGTTAAATTAGTGACTTTCATGATAATCAACATTATTATTTGCTGCTTTTTTAAAATCCTTGAGAATACGGGCTGATATTTGGAGAAAGTAGCTGCTCCACAATGACAGAAACAACTTCAAAAAAAGAGATGATAGACACCTCAGACTATCAAGTTGATAGCTTTGATCTAAACAGCCATTAACATTGAGGAACTTAATTGTTGTGAAGCTATTTCTTTTTCCTTTTATGTCTTGGACATCACAAAAACTACTGCGCTGAAGAAATAATTCACGAGATTAAAAAATCTGACAAAATAATCTAGACTGCAAGTATACCACAACGCGCTCCAGATAATCCAGTAGAGAAGTAACGTTAAAACTTAATTTCCAATATTTGTTCCAGATTGGAAGATAGCCGTGGAAATTTAATAATTACTTGTTGAAAATCAAGTACATTTCCCCGGCCGCTGCAAATTAACAATAAGAATGAAATAAGATAAATGGATCAAATGTCATGCAGATAATGCACGGCTGGTAGGACTCGCACCTAAGACCGGCTGGAAGGACTCGCACCTACGATCACAGATTATCTAGACCTGTCGCTCTACCAACTGAGCTACGAGCCGTTGACATGCGATGAATGTCAATTGATGGGTTCATCATCTCCACACATCAGTTGTCATTGCAATTATGATCAGTGAATAAATAGTTCGTCACATTTGACTACTGATATTAAGACGAGTAGAAGAGAATGATGTGTGTCAAAGCATCTGAAGCCATATCGTAAATGCAATTAACAATAAGAATGAAATGAGATAAACGGTAAATTGCCGCGCAAAAGACGTGCGGCTTGTGGTACTCGAACTTACGACTCATGTCTAGACCTATCGTTCCAGCAACTGAGCTAATACTGAATGTTATTGTATACAATGTACATACACTATAGATTTTCATTAACGAGAAAAAAACGCTCACTTACTTATACCGCTTAATTAAGAGGCGATTTCCAGGGCGTCCAAGGCTCAGATATCACCCTGACTTAAGATGCATTAGATACACTGATAAATTGAAGCACAAGACTTCAAAAACAAAAAAGATAGTTCTCAATTGCCGCCGCGATTTGGATCCAAATTGCTGTTTGATGACGACAGCTTCCTAACAAAGTGAATGATGCCTAAGCATGTTCTTTGAAATATTTGCATTTTTGATATAACAATTAGGCTCAATTTTATTGAACCATCAACAAAATTACCACTTTAAAACTAACACTGGTCGAAATTCCCGATTTTTTTCACTATCTTTGCTATTTTTTGCTATTATCTCAAGTTTTTTTCGCTTTTTTTATTTTTGCCGAGTGTGTGGTATAAGCTTGAAAGATAGACTACCAAGTGATGAGTTGCTGAGGCAAATGGGATTGGTTTCTGTGACGGAGGTGGACATAGAGGTCGCTTGAGATGGATGGGAGATGCGCTGCGAAAGGATGATGCTGATTGGGTGAAGTGTATGTTCCCGGAACAAGAGAAAGAGAAAGCCCAAGAACAACATGGTGCCAAGTGGTGGAGAAGGACATGCGTACATTTGGACTTACGAGGGCGGATGCCACATATGGAGATCGATGGGGAATGCAGCTGTCAAGTGGAGAATTCGGCCAACCCCTGCACAAGCGAGGAAAACTGCCGTAAAACGGAATGATCATGATGATTAGACCCCTGCTTCTATAAAAATTTGCACAGAAAATGTAACTTTCATTCAAATCACATTGTCTGAAGTAATGATCACACACGTGATCACACCAATTGATCAAGCCTGGTAACAGGAAAGCGAATTTTGGCCCTTGTCGGCATTTCAGTTGCCGACAGAGTTGATTGAAAATAAAAAAATTATTATCAATATGGGTGTGACCAATATTTATTGCCAGCAGCAGCCCTATTAGAACGATCACATCCATGTAATTATAATAGGCAGATAATTTGCTAATTGAACTGAACATATTCAAAGTTAAGAATCATACAGCAGCTTTCCGAACAGCTTGCTCCTTGTTCGCCAGTTAGAGAAATAATGTGAGTAGGTCTGTTAGCCAGGTGTCAATAAATGCAAGAACGTTGTAGAAATGCTACGCAAAAATTATGAGCTGATCAAAATAATAAATATGGCATCACAAATTCGATAAGTCAAAAATGACATTGAATAGTATATACTTGCAAGTATTGCTCTTATTCGAATTCAGGTTCATATTTTGCTATTTGCGTGCTATGGGCCTAACATGCCATTTGTAAATTATTATCAATACGATCGCTCATTCACTAATTCTATCGACACCAATCAATTTACTTTCTCATCTACATGCATATGTCAAGAATTTCGACGCTACCTGAACAAGAAAAATATCTGAAGCTAGTACGAGATCTGCATATCCTCGTGGTCAAAACTGTAATGCAAGCCTGATTTTCAACCAGGTATAATCTCTGCAATGCCACTCACAAACATAGTATTTACATGACTAATTACACAATTAACATGTACCGGTTAGAAACATGCCATAATTAATCAATTTTGGTCGAATTGTAATAATTCAAGATCATTCATTGCGATGATTTATTAAGAATCTTTTGGGGTACATAAAAGATAAAAATTCTTTAAAATTTTTTCCGATGGAGTACACGAGGTTAACGAATCATGTGGCGATGCCAACTACATGTTTCCAGTTTCCTGGACTTCTCATCGGATGTGCCACTTAGGCAAACTACATGAGTAGTTGCTTCAGCTAGGAATTCGCGTCATTTTCGCATTCGAAAAACTTACTTTGCAAGGCTTTCGGCAGAGCTGTTAACTGTGTACTTTCACCAGTTTCTGGATCTGTTGAGCGGTAACCCTGCAATCGCTTCTCCCAGAACAGCTGTCGAGGAGGGTCTTGATTGCCGTGTTTTACCTCAGTCCGTTTTGATGATGGGTGATTGCGAACAACTGTAACCGGATGTTGGATGCTAGTGTGGACTGTCTGACGGGTTGGCAAATTAAGACGGGATTCCATCTTGGAGGAGCCTGTAAATAGAGGGAACAGGGAGTTCCAAAGTTCCATTTAATCAGACTGCAGCTTTGGATCGGTAACCGAAACAGAACGTGATCAATGACAACGGTCTTCTAATCAAAGAAGGGAGCTAACCGCACCCTGTTTAACCCCTTCCTCTCACAAATTAGAGTCGATAGAACTATGGAACCGATAGAACAATATTCAATGTAATAGATGCTTTGATAAATGGGATCCCATCTATGAAAAATAAGTTTCTGATGGGACACGGTGCAACATTCATGTGATTTACTCATATATGGAAGGTACTTTTGTATCCATTAAAAGCAAAATGCATGAATTATATATGTTTCATTATATGCTGGACGAGGTAGGCTAACCTGTCGGAACGATTGCTTGCCTCGTTGCTGCATAAACAGGATAGGCCTTATTGAAAAAAATCAGTGAGCTGCATTTCAAATTATTTTGATGAAATTCTTTTTGTTTCTACGTTCCTATTTATCGCAATGAATTGTTATTACAGTTTTTGCATAACAAACTGATTTTGAAATGAATCAAAAGTAATTTCCCTCTGAAAAGCAACGTTTAAGTACATGAGATATTAGTCTGATTCACATACTTTCCTCAATTAATGATGATAAGCAGGAGTTCGTTGTTAGCTTACCATGTTTTGTGTAGGAAGAAAGACTATCTGGAGCTTTCTTCATGGATTTTGCATACGGATGATGAATAATTCGACCATTCCGGAAATCAAGTGTTGATAGGTCGTATTTATCACCAAGAGCTTTCTGCAGCTCATGACGAGAGCGGCATTTCAGTCCATCAGGGCTGTAGAAAAAAATAATGACAGCTGAGCTTTAATGCAAAACACGATAAGCGGCATACTAATCATTTTGAGAAGATCGCAAAAAATCGAGCTAAATTGATCACTTTCGTTCATGAAATTCATCTCGTTTAAGGTAACTGTCCCCCAAGGCAATGTTAAGTAGTGCCTCGATAGTGGCAGGAGTCTCAAGGAATTCTTCCATTCTCCAAATGAATTTTTAAACATTATGATGATTGCATGATCAGTCCTGGCTTTTTAAGACCAATGAAGATGGCTTGCACTCTTTAGGTTAGTGCTACGTAACACCCGAACTTTCACCCCCTCTATCGTAAAATCGCTTCAGTGAACAGCTTTATCTGAAGCCATTCAATACGACTTTCAGTGTAAGGAAGCTAAGGTGGCACATGGTTGTAACACCCTCTTGAAATAGTTGCGGAAACAAAGATAAAGCCAACCAGTTTAAACAGGTTGCATATTTTAATATCCACGAATTTTATGTGATGTTGTGCAAATATTATTAGCCTGAAACTACCAGCGATTCGTCCGAGACACACTCGCTACACGAAAAGACACAGCAAGACAGTTTGCCGATGCAATGCTAAAAATTGCAAGCTGTCCTACATCGAATGCGGCTATTTGAGTGCAAATTCAGTTCAACAGCACTGAACTTAACCGCATTCAGACATAGACTGCATGCTCCTTCAAAGAGGTTGCTTCGAGCCAGTTCTGCAATTACTTCCACGTGTCATGATGATGATGATGATGATGATCTTTTTTTATGACATCATTTGCGATGTATAGTGAAGTATGGTAATTTAGTGGATAAATTACATTTTGAGTAAGGAGTTCAGGATGTATGACGCTTCTGGATTTTCAAATTCCCTGATTTTTCCCGGTGTCTTTTAAAAAATTCCCTGTACATTTCATTCATTATGTTAACGCAAATAACAGTGAAATGGTTGCCCACGTCAACAATCCATTTCAACTTCCCAAAACAAAAACTTCATTTGAATACGCTTTCCCTCTACTTACCTGTATATTTACATTCATTCCTTAATTTTTATATTATTTATTTGACATTTTATATTTGTCACAACAATTTTATTGCTGATATTACCAAAATCATTAAAATTTCATAAACATACTTTTTATCTCTTCTATTCACAGAATTTTTTATATTCCACAAGTACATTTCACAAAATCTGTAATTTGTAATTTATTTCACTACCTGATTATTATTGGATTATAAGTTTAAAAGTTAGTGGCGGATATCTTGATATGAAAGGATAAACATGTTGTTTGATTGGAAAACATGCGCAGATATGAATATACCAGAAAAGGACACTGTGCATGCGTTAGATGGTTTCTTTGCTATGATTCATGCCATCTGGAATTCATGTAAATCGGCATCTCAAAAAGTATCTATAGATTAGCATCCTGATATAAGTGCCACTAATTTTTGGGCAGCAACAAAATATTGCAAAAGTTGATCATTAAAAATACATGAAGATCAATACCGGGATTACGGACAAGATCATACCAAGATATAAACGCAGAAGCCTATTTCATTAAAGGGTGGATACCTTGTTCAACACAATCTATCTGCGACAAAAGTTTCTTCTTCATATCCTCCATCTTTGGTTTCTGACGCCTTCCTCTTTTCTTTCACGATGCCTGTTTTAACCTCTTCGTTCCGCGCCTCTTCCTTTCTAGCTACTCGATAGCGCTCAGTGGAATTTCGAGAGGACAAAATCAGTTTCTTGTATACGTCAAAATTGCGAATATCCTCGTCACACAGAGCGCGTGTATGATCTTTGACTGCTCTATGAGAAATAAGGGAATTAATTCTCTTTTTGATTTTCTACTATCATCTTTTATTGACCGAGGAGCCTCTTCCCATCGAAGCCTGTCCATAGCTCAAACAGGGAATGATTCGCACGAATCGTTCAAACTCAGGAGAAGAATCAACTTTTGAAAACAATTGAGTAAGTAGTCATCAAGTCAGTCTCTTCTTTTAGTCGAACATCTGCAAGTAACACTTCAAGGGATTGTTTGATGTCAGAAACATGTACTGATTTTTGAAGCGATCTGCCTCGAATCTAGTGATCCATTTTTTGCTCACCAATTCATCCAAAGTCTTATATAATGGTATCAATTTCCGTTTGGAATCCGAGGCCATAATCAACGGATGCAAATAAGATTACACTTCAAACAATAGATATTTGGAAGGCATCAAAATAGCACTCAAGAAGATACTTCGAAGAAAATTCCTTCTTATGCATGTCCTTTCAGCCTGCCGATCTTAAGGCTGATATCGCTGCAAAACCCATGTCAATTGATTTCAGTTGCAAAAAAATATTCTCAGTCATGGGAGGCTTCAGTTTTTTGAACTGTTGACAGGTTTTTATAACACATGACTTGATAAACCGTTCCACAGCGAATTTGTAATGCTCTTTAGGGCTTCAAACAGGAATGGAACAATGGGCTTGTCCTTCAGGAAAACCTCAAGTTCCTAGGTAATCGTGACGGAAAGACACAATTTGGCCTTGAGCAAAGAATCATTCAACATTTCCTTCATGTTCTTGTAAGACGACGAGTCAGGCTGTTTCTTGATATTTTCGACTTACGCTCGCAAGTTTGGCAATTGTTCGATGATCACTTCCGCAGCTGTTACGTTCTGAACTCATCGAGTCGCACAATACTTAAGTCGTACGGGTGGGTCATTGCGAAGCGTCAATAATCCGCTCAACGAGACGTAAGATCTTCAAAAACTTCCCAACAACTTCGCAGGAATTTCATCACCTCAATGTGAACATGGGGAGTAGTGACGTTAAACCATCATTTTTTTAATATACTTGTCTCCAGCTCGCAGAGCACCGTCGATGATGTGGAGGGAGCAACTTCCAATGTCCAATATCTGTGTATCATCATGTTCACGAGATTCTTCTACAGATGATGTGTTGCGATATTGACGTTCGGACAATCCATTACCACCTTCAAGAGTTTAGAATTGTCCAGGTCATTGGCACTTCCCTCAAGAGCTTTGCGCAACTCAGATGTAGCAGCATGTCCAAGAAATTTAGAAGTCAGGTGCCGATATCTTGTCATCTCCATCTTCAATCCAATGGCCACCGTGAACATCCATTTGTCCGCGATGTATTTATATGAGTCACGTAGCATTTCATATTTCAGACCGTGTCATCTGAGTCCTAATCAGCCATGTACTGCATATGAACGCACAAGGCGTGGGAGATCTGAACCTCCTGAACAATCTCCAGAGACAACTCGCCCACTGAGACAGGTAAGGAACGATGAACCTGATCAAGCTCACATCAACAGCGTGAGTCGGATGAGAAAACGAAGCGCCCGTCCGAATACCGGGGATCCAGACTTCCTCGGCTGAGTATACACATTGCGTCCGTACATTTTCAAAGCAGCTTTTCCCAACCAGCAGAGAGGATCTGGATGCAGCTTCGGAGAAAAGCGCAGCAGCAAACGAAGAAAGCACATAAAAGCAACTGGCCACCATGTCTGAGAACAGTAAAAATTGTTGAAAATGAATAAACCAGACGTACAATGCTTTAAAATAAATATTATAGATGCTTGACCATACTTTCCTTGCGAATTTGCACTTATTGATCAAATCAGATCAGTGACAAACATATTTAATATTTTTTGCTCTAAATTTCAAAATTCCCTGATTTTTCCCGGTTTCCCAGAAATCAATTTTTCCCTGATTATTCACGCGTTATACACCTTGGAGTTGTTATTAGCAAATTTTATACTAGCATGTCCACTGAGGGTCAAATAAATGCTAAATTGTTTCTTTATGGAAGTATAAGATTACACTGTTGTCAGAAAAATGCCTGAATTGATGAAGGAATATACAAAATTGACGCTTCGTGTCACAGGCACATTTTCATGGGACTTGGGTGCGATGAGTATGAGCGTGGCTTTTTAGCATGTGGTTTTTCGTTATTTTTTAATTTGCTTAAACATGTTATTTCGCCAATAAAATTTGTGGGAGAGCAACTCCGGTATTTCTATCTAACAATGGCATCAAAGAACATCACAGGTGCTGTAAGCATCGAAATTGCATAATAAAGTGCATAGTGGTTAAAGTAATACCATTATTAACTGCTATTATAATACTAAAGCATGGTTCACTAATTGAATTGCGTGAACAAAAGGGCAAATCTTAAATTATTTTACTGCATGCTGATATGTACATCGATTATTTATTCCACATGTAGTGATTTCGTTATTGCGTTGTAACTAAATATCGCAACATTCCGAAGGGAAAATCATATTCCTTGATGACAACTTAATGAAATCTCAGCTGACGATGACTGACATGAAATGCATTTTCGAAGAGAAACATGCATGTATGTTATTCACAGTGCTGTGTAGAAGTTCATTAAATAATCGTAAGTGCGTTAGATTGGTTTAACGGTTATCAGAGGACATCTTAATTTAAACCACGGTTTAAACAGGTTAAAACAGGGCTTAACATGGCTTACAGAGGGTGAAACCTGGCTAAACCTTTAACCAGGTCAGTAGATGCCATCGTGAAGGAAGTCCAATGGGCAATGGCTTATATTAGGTTCATCTTCTTTAAGGCTTATTATCTTAAGGGCTACTTCCCTGAGGTTCTCTGGTTCAGGACCGCAATCTGACGGAGCTCCTCTCTTCAACTTCCTGATTAAGAGAGCCGTTCTCTGCTACTCCTTCTCCATGGATGCCTTCTCAACGGCCTTCTGCAGCAGGCCGGACATTTTTTTGATTTTAAGCCCGGTTGGAAGCAGATTTATGAAATAAAATTCGACTGGAATTGAGAAAAACGAACCTTCTAATGTACATTTGCCGTATACTGTGAGGTTTGCTTTGTAGTTAAAAACTACTACATCCCCACACTGTAGAAACGTCACTAGATTAATTTTACTTCGGTTCATACAGTTGAACCGCTGACGGTTTAACCAATTAATATTCCAGACATCCCGCGTGCAATGAGGAGACGCTTTCAGTGACTCGGATGCTAATGCATTGCATAATGAATCGTGCGCATAATTGTCGCGAAAAATGCAAACTTTTTTGGCTATATTTTGCATTAAAAAATTATTAAAAATACTAATCCGTGCGAAGAAAACTCTAGAGCGAGATCCATATGTTTACTAGAATGTACGGTATAACTAGCCAACGGTCCATCAAACATGGACAACTCTATTATAAAACTGTACTACGTATGTAAATAAGTTTAGGCTCTACATTCACACACTTGATTCCATTCCCAAAACACTCAAACATTGAATCTGGCAATTATTCTGTAAAGCCGAAAGCATGTTGCATTTGTAAATATTTAATTATTTGACGATGGTCACTCATTCAATCAACAGAAAACAAAAAAATAATTGATAAGCGATCATCAAATCGTGAAAATGTGCAAATCAGAAATAAATGACATTTGGTAGCAACATCGGTCTGCACATGGTCATACAATGAAGATAAATTTGATCTATTATCTGGCATTATACGGTGAATATGCTCCTATAATAGTGACAGGATGAACTTTATAATAAATCGTATATGACTAATCTTACTTCTAATAACATTACAATGCTCAATAGAAGAGCAATAAATAATGGTATCACATGAAATACATCCACATAATCACTTTTCATACACTCCAAATCTACACCAGCCAGATTTTTGCCGGTTTGAAAAAAGAGCCGGCTGCGAACGGATTTAGAAAAACAGGTTATTTTGACCGAATTTGAAATCCGGTGCATCACTAATGTAGATCCAACTTTAAGTGGGGTACAACGATGGAACTGGCCATCATGAATAGTGAACGTGAAAATGCATTCAGTAACATGGCAACGTATTCAGGGACCGAATGAATTTACGGAAATTTATGCAAATTCATAATTGCGTCAAGTTTTGCAGGCATGGCCTACAAGCCCTACATGATGTACAGAGTAAAAAGGCGTACTGAGTCCTTGTGTTTAACTCAGTGCACTACAGAGGTGGTCAGGTGAAACGGTATTTTAAGTTAGATTACCTGCTTTACTAATTACAAGATATAAAACTAAATGCCAAGAATTGAAGCTTCTAATACCATCAAAAGCATACTGTAAAAAATTCTTCAGTGGTATAGTTCTCTTCGAAGAGAACTATACCACTGAAGAATTTTTTACTTTATGCTAACTTCGTTCTCGAGAAGAAGGAACAATGTATGAAAAGCATACTGATAGCATATTTATTCAACAGAATCAATAGCTTATTTTATTTCTTCATTTGTTGTTTCAGGAAAATTACGTTTGGATACATGCGAGTAGACATGCAAGTATGTAATCAGATGTATAAACTAGTTCATGTGTATTAGTCATATATTCGTGCTTATAAACAGGTAAATATAAACTTTATTTAACATTCATTCGTTGCTAGCACAGTTAGCGAATGCGACCAATTTGCAGAAATAGCAATGTGCGTTTATTGTAGTAATTAATGAAATCTTAAGATGTAGGTCATAATCAGGGATGTGATTGCCAGCTGGGGGGGGGGGGGGGCGGAAAAATTCGGAAGGGGGTACCATTGATAACAATAGCAATTTTTGGGAGAACTCCATTTTCAAATCATACACACATCCAAAATGACGATGCTTTAATATCACCAACTTCATACAGACATTGACATGTATATTCTAACATAAACTATTCTCCTTTTCGCAAATACTACATGCGATTGCTTCTGGTTTTCAATGTATTATCTTTTAAGAAGCCTCTATCAGAGATCCTTTCATGAAAATTTTGAAATTTATTTTCCACCCTAGTTGTGTCAGAAGCAAAAAAATCGTGTATATCCTCAGATCATCTATTTATTAGACATTAATAATAGTAGAGGCGTATATTTGAAGAAAATCGAAAATCATGGCGAACATCAAAAATTGCAGTTGCCTTATCACAATTTTATCATGAAAAGGTCACACGTAGGTACATCAATTGAGAGAGAATGATGTCTAGTACCAAACACTTATGTTTGTTGATATACAAAAAAGGCCCCACCAATCTGGAAGGAAATAGAAAAAGGACGATGCAATTGCATCATGTCCACGCTACTTATGAAAGCAGATGCATAAAAGAATATAAAATTGTACTGCATGAGTTAACAAATTTAAGAGTAAAATAGTTTTCCAGAGATAAGTCTGCTCAGCTATCTCGAGGCATGTGGACAGAAGGAATATCTTCTCTTCTGAAAACGAAAATCGGTGACAAAATGTCCAGAGTAATTCAGACGCTTCGGTGAATATTTATGTAGAAAGCCATTGTTGAACAAAACCTTCTTGAAAACCCTTTTTTGTCATTTCTTCAGTAGTTGGTCTATCACGCATGCACGGTATTCTAAGTAGCTTCTCAGGTACAACAGAAAGAAAAGAAGGAAAACCAAGCTGCCCGTCATCGATTGAGTCAAACGTTGCCGACATGTAGAATGGCAGAATGGCTATGCCGCGAGACATATGATCATCACATGGCTCTGTTGACTTTTCACACAATTCTAAAAAAGCCGTAGAAGTAGAGTAGTCGTTCCTGAATCCGTGTTGTGCGGGCCCATAACGACACTCAAATTCACCACTTACACTTTCCACGATTATCCGCTCAAACAGTTTAACTTGGGTTGGGAGAACAGATATGGGGCGAGTGCTTCCAGAAAGAAAGAAGGGAATTTCTGCTGCTTGATCGAGCTCGTGCAAAAAATTCTTAAAGGAGTCACTAAGAGGTCGGCTAGCTCAACGTAAATTTTTGTCGTGATGATGTCAGAACCAGAGGATATTTTTCAAGGATAACTGTTTGATCTGCTTGAATATTACAGCTTCAGAGATAGTTATATACCAGTCAGATGCTAAGGGATTTGCAATTTCTGAATGGAATGTAGAGATTGAGTCAGAACGACATATACTTTATCACAAAATACACTAGATAAAGCTTCTGCATTGCCAAATGCATGAATCACGTCGCACCATTTATGCATCGTTCTATTACTTGACACTTGTTTTAATTATTTCCAGACGCTGTCATAATTGATTTTCCAACAAAAAACTGTTTAAACTTTTGCACTTCTGCTTTAACTTTGATTTTTAATTGATAATATTTGTCTCATTCTTTATTTCTATATGCTCCCCACCTTTGATCAATAAGACACCTAGTTAAGGGTGCAAGTCACTCCTTGTCCTTGTTGGTCTTGTTGGAACTTCATGTTAGGGAATGCAATCATTTAGGAGATCTAAAAACAAATAACTAAAGAATGAGCATTGAGCATAGAAATCTTCCTTACCACCTAAGAACGCCCCTTAATCAATTGAAGAAAGGATTTCGCTGAGGAGATGGATGTCTGATTTAAGAAAATCATACATCGCATGTGCACGGAATTGCGTGCCACTATCAGCATATAATTCAAGGGATTCGTCATGATGGTGACATGATCAGAATTTCCAATGGGAACATGAAATAATACCTTTATTTGTGAAAACCGCCAGTAGACTCAGAGACAAGGATATTATTTAAGAAACTTTCTCCTCGAGTAGGCCTCGTCACAGTATCACGTGGCACTAAATCCATGCATAATTCTTCGCATTCGAATCGATAGATTGAGATCACCCATAATAAAGATGTCGTCATTTGAATTGTCATTTAAAAATTCGCCCACAGTAATACAGAGAGTCTCCCTAATTGTCTTTAATAAACATTGAGAAATATTTGGGGGGGGGGGGTATAAAGTCCAGTTAATAGAATGAAAGATTTCGGAAGTTGCAACTTCAAGGCAATAGCATCAATATAGACAGAAGGCACCCAATAGGCAAAAGGGGGCGAAACCGGAAATCCGACAAAAGCCGGAAGAATCACATCCTCGCATAATGAATAATAAAAAAGTTCCTTCGCGCGGGTGATATTCATTCACATGATTATACTGTCCGACGCACTTCGAAAGCGCTCGTGTAAATTTTGAGTTTATCTGCCAATAAGCAGAGAGGGCCTTCCTAGGTTGACATATACGGCTAGTCCATCAATTTTCGACGAAGGAAGTTGAATAATTATATTATGAACACCAACAGCAAGGAATTCATTGACAAATAGTTCTACAAAACACTGCAATTGTGCAAGTCACAGAGAGCTAGCTTTTAGTGCAGGAGATTCTTTTGGTTTCATTTCACACAACATCCTGAACAATTTTGGTAACTATTTAAACTATATCGAAAAACATTAAAATCCATGAATCCGAAGCTTCGAAGATCAATAAGCGCGTGATTTTTTTATTATGACATGCACGTTTTATCGGAAGAACATTCCCCTCAAAATCTCGATAAGAAAGACAATTGTCTGTGATTATGCGCCCGCACCCCCTACCCCTCGCATCTTTTATTGGATCTACATCGATCTCAGAAATTACCAAATTCATCCTTTAATTTTCGGAAATCCGTATTTTTACGAAGAAATAGGCTCTCTCAGCATCATAGACAGGAGGAGGCCAACTGAAAAACAGTGATTTTGTAATTCATGCTTCATCGATTTCATATTTGAATGTGCATCGCATTTTTCCAAGCTTTGAATCTAGTAGCTTAGCTACGTTAGGTAGTCCAAATTAAGATAAATTAGAATATATGCATAAAAAATAGACACGCAAGTGATAGAACAAAAGCTAGAGTTATTATCTTCAGGCAGTGAGTTAATTACAGTATTTTGAAGAACCGCTCTACACAACATGCGATTGAGTAAAAATCCCGGAAAATTCAGATAAATCAAAGAGAATTGTGAACATGCCTTACGCTCAAACTTTCTACCCGTGAGTATGGCTGAAGATGAGCTTATGAATAGCTGCTCAGGTTGGCGCTGTAACTTGTGCAGTTGAAAATGTCAACTCTGGAGTTATCTGATGTGCTATTTTGTAGCTGCAATTAGCCGATATAGCAAACGGAGGTTATCTATGAAAAATACCCATCCTCACTGCGGGAAGTCGGGGCATCTCTAAATAGAGTCCCTCGATATTACAACAAGACTTGTTTAAGATAATGGATTCAGTGCGAGTACAAGACCTTAATAGATAAAGATGCCGATAAATTCTAGCTTGATGATATTCACCGCGTAGATGAGAAAAAGCCCCACTTTTTGTCGCTTTCCACGACACCCAAGGATTCGTGTCGGTTCTATTCTACAGTAATTGAAGAAGCTTGACATATTTCATAGTCAAAAGCAGTTTCTGCTCTTGTTCTGTGTCAAATCGAAGAATCTATGAGAAAAGAAAAACAAATTTACGAAGACGGTATTCATAATACTGAAGTGATATTCTGAACATGTCCACATGAGTCCAGCCGTTTCTACATGACGTCAACCATTTAAATGTCAGAAATCAAATCAAAATTAAAGATCAGCCAACACTTCTCTGACCAATTTTCCCAAGTAAAGGACCAATCTATCAAAGATAAAGGCATAAATGCGATTTATTCGCGACGTGTCGAAGCACAACTTAGTCGTCAGGCGCTATTTGCAATTACGTTGGTCAAGCATTCATTGATGTGATATTTAAGACTTGCATACCGGTTTTGAAGGTCTAGGACTTTGTATGCACCCTGCTAATATTCACGTATTCAGATATTTCCCAAATCATTTTATGGCGATACCTGCAGCCACTCCCCAATTTCTCATTTGAGCTCACTTGTATAGACATATGAATTACTCGGCTAAGGTATTAGGCTAAGTTATTCATTAAGACGAGAATATATTTCAGTACGAGCTTAGTAGCTCAATGTCATCGATTAGGCGTACTCAACTATTTCATTCGGGCTGTTTTGATGGAGTGTTAAGGAGCGCAGTCTACCTGCTTTCTGCATGTGCCTGATCTAGCTGGATGTTTAGAAGGGGATGGTCGTTTTGTTTGACAGGTTCATTAGTTCAACACACTTTTAGTTATGCTCACATACCTGTGTACCTCAAAATTTCAAAAATCGTACAATCCTTCCGGGAAAATCATACAAAAACTCTTAAAAATCGTACAATTCAAAGTTGTCTGTAATTTCAATAAAATTGTCTATTCCCTACTCCTTATACATTCTTGTGCTAAAAACAAACATCATAATCTAAAAAGTGTATAATGAAATCAAAGCAAAACGTAACAATAGAAAAATAAAACAAGAAGCGGATTGCTTGTGTGTCTGATAAGAGATATGATTCTATAAAACCAAATATGTGATTAATTACATAATACGAAATATATCAAAAGCAAAAATGGTCAAATTGCAATGCCACTGCGTTCCTGCACTTCCTTCGTATAACACGATTTCAGTCGTTTTATTTCTTTATCTCTGATTTTTTTCCCTAGATTGAAGGGTTCAGGTCGTCCCTTCAGGACCAGCAATGAATCAAGCGCGCAGTCGGATAATGAGTCCCGTTGCGTAGTGTTGTTTTCCCTCACTTGTCAAAAGATTTGCTCGCAATCTGCGTTGCTGTGGGGCGTAGTCAACATAAAGTCGATGAAAAATAGTTCCTCTTTCCTTCAAAAATGTAGGCATATTCATTACAGATGAACAGAGGTTCAACTTTTGATGTTTTTGATTGTTGAAACTCCCTCCATCTTATCAAATTACGGAGGCAAACTAATGAATATCGCAAATTATTTTATCTAAAACATACCATTCAAATTTTCATTTGATAATCCATGCAGATGCATGCAGAGCATGCTGGAGATCTTTCTATGCGCATGGACAGAATTCAATATTTGGGATTTCCATGATTCATGCCATAAAAGCATAGAAAAGTGATACATTGGTATCCGATGATCAATTTTTCGAGAAAATGAACACACTAACAACATGGATTGTAGATTTCTGCGTATGAGTTGTCGATGAAATGAGCCTTTTTAAAAAAAATATCTTGTCAAGCAAATGGACGTGTCGAACAAAAAGACTAGATCCATTTAGAAAATTAACAAAATTAGAATTTACAGAAGCTATAGCTAGAAATCATGCAACATTGAAACATGTAGTACATCAATACAAAAGGAAAACATTAAATCACTTTAAAGCGAAAAATGCATCATTATGATTCAGTTGTCTTAAGATTAGGGAAATTTTTGAATGTACAAGACCTCCATAGTATTTAGATCAAAGCTATTAGATTTTGAAATTTCCTGACCAATTAGCCTACTTCAGAGATAGCCGACTCTTGTTGACTGTGCTCTTTAAATCTATCATTCATGTGTCACAGGGTTCTACCAATCTAGGTAGTGCGAGCGCAATCTCACAAGCAAACTGGTAGACTACACATGACTTGAGAACTTTTGGAGTACGATCTTTATTCGAAAAGTACTCTTTTATTAAACGGTGGACTACACATGACTTGAGAACTTTTGGAGTAAGATCTGTATTCGAAAAGTACTCTATTTTATTGCAGGTAAACACCCACCTAAGTTGAAGATCTTTAGGAAAATTGACAACCTAGCTTAACCCAGAGGGTGGGGAGGGTAGTGGAACCCTGATGGAGTAAATACCATCAAAGCTTCAGGCATCCACCTTTTGCAGCCTTTTGTGACTACGTAGGCCATTGCGTAAACCAACGGGCAAATGGGCTGGCACCCTTGTAGGGCAGTCTGTCTAAGAGGAGGAAAGCTCTGACATAGAAGCAACTCTTCCAAGCAGGATTGGGTCCATGAAAGAGTACATGGACGACCTAACCTCTCTACAATGAAGAAAAAGTCTAGGTCGACCGAGAATGAAGCACTCCTCTCAAAGTCGAAAGGAAGGTAGAAAGTGGATGAGAACCGGTCAGCCGCAAAACTCACGATTACAACACTAAACGAAAGAACCCTACGAGGAACAGACGTTGAAGAAAACGATCAGAAAAAATTGGAAAGGGGACTTAGTAAACTTAAAGTAGATTGTCGGATTATGTGAGAAAAGACACGGAGAAGAAATGAAATGATGCAAAGAAGTAATGCAGGTATTTTATGATGAAGCGAAGAAGGAGCACTAAGTACAGGGCACTGACACAGATTACAGAATGGTCAGAGGAACTGAAGTTGTAAATGGAAAAAAGAAGCGAAGAAAATGAGAAAGCAACAGCCGGTAGTCTCAGGAATCATGGCTGCTAAAGGATACTTCGAAATTTCAATTGCTGGAAGAAATAACAGCTGATGAAGTTTCTGCGAACGAAACGATGGAAAAATCCGTCATCTGTTCATGTGTTTTAATTGCAACTTACCTCACATAACAAACTTCAGTTTTCCCCGAAGTCAATCCTGCTGGCTTTATGATTTCATCCCTCTTCCATCCCTGGGGTAAAACAAATTGCATGCCACCTGAGTTAGACTGAGAGGAATCACCTACTTTCCTGTTGGTATTAGACTGTACTACATTAGCTCTTTGCATGATGCTCTAACCACGATGGCTAAACCGAATTGTTCTAAACTATGTTACATTTAGTGCGCTCAACAGCTCAGATTAATAACTTGACGCAGTCAAACAAATGGAAACACACTATTCCACTTCATTGGCCCTTTTATTTGTGTCAAATTACACCTACAGAGAACGACTTTTAGCAAGAAAAAGTGGCACTTCCTAAGACCTCTTGACTCAAGAACACTATAATTTTCAAGGTTTACTGCAGTTTTTAAACCGACTGGTGTCTGACAACTTCATTGGAATTGAGATGAGACGCCATGGATAAGAGATGGCGTGTGACATTTGATGCATGAGGCGTGACGCTTGACGTACGATGAGTGTGACGATGAGTATGAAGCATGGAGTATGACGCATGGAGCATGAAACATGACGTTAGACACATTACTGATGACGTATAGCGCATAACGTCCGAAGCCAAGCGTATGACGTTCGTTGTTTGACATTCAACATATGACGTGTGGGATATGGCAGATGACAGATGACGCACGACGTGTGGGTATGAAGTTTGACGTGTGAAACGTTTCGCATTGCGCATGTCGCATGACGTATTAAGCATGACACATGACGTATAACCTATCACATCTGACTTAATAAGTGTGACGAACAAGGCATGACGGATGATCCAGGACGTGTGCCACATGATGCATTACTTATGATAAGTGACGCAATGCGTGTGATTCATCAGATTGAAAATTGTGATCACATCCTTCATGACCACCACCGAAACTACCACAAAGTGACTTTCACTCTTTTCCTTATGCTCGATCTGATAAACATGCGAATTCGTTTGTCCTTTTCTCTTTGTGATATCTTTATGAAAACATTTGAATCTAGACAATATTTGCTGTAGCTAACTTCTATGTACATATTGATTTTCATTTCATAACAACAATCGCGTACTCTTGAATGAATGGAAAAACTGAATTAAGGTCATGAAAAGCATACCCCGGTACTAAAATCAAAAGCAGCACTTTTGAAACCTAATTAGAGGAATTAAATGTGAATATTTTCCAGCAAGAGGCTTGCCATAGACTTTTGCAGCAATCAATAAAACAAGACAACCACTTTTCATGCCACTCTACCAAGGACTAAATTCTACAGGAACATCCTACCGTCATCAGGGAAGTAATCTAGTAACTGAGAAATGCATGCATGTAAATTTCTACTTTTGATATTCAAAATTATCAAACTATTCTATGGAAAGTATAAATCTATGACAAGTAGAAGTAGTTAGTTTTGCGGACGCAGTGTTAGTGGATACGAACATGGATAGGAACATGTTCCGAATTGCCAATGCGAACATGGATAGGAACTTGTTCCGAATTGCCAATGGATGCGAACATGGATAGGAACATGTAAATAGGAACCGCGTTCCGATTGATAGCCGAATTGAGATCATACTTAATGATTTGGTACACTTATTTGTGTGTTGGGATCGGAACGGCTTGTTCCGACATTGAATTAGAGTATGTGAATTAGAATAGGAATGCGAACATCTATTTCGGTACTTAAACAGATGTTTGTTTTGAGACTGCTTGCTCAAATGCGACAATTGTGACCATTGTGACCATATTGTGACTATGATGACAATTTTATTTATTTTCATAATGCGTTTACAGATTAGAAATTATGTTATGAATGTTCTATTATTTGCTAATCAGAATCCCATTTACAGAATTTGTGAAATAAATACAAGCGGTTTACAATGTAAGTGCAATTAACCATAGAAAATGAAAGAAGGTAAGTCACTTCCCTCGGGGGACTCCGTTAACTTCAAGAAGTCCTCAAGGAATGTTGCATTGTTTGTGAAGTCGTGTTCACACTCGTGTATAGGACACTTCGTCGACAGTCATTTTCTCCTTAGGAGTGTTGTCACTATCAGCGTCTTCCAGAGTTCCACCTTGCATCCGCAACACAAATTAACATATGTATCCAACACTCCACCCATAATTACTTGGCTTTCATTTTGGTAACAGAACAGTTGTTTCTAGGTACTCATCATGAAATAGATTCGTAATAGATTCTTAATGTCTACTCAACTCACGAGGATTAGAACTTGCTTAATTGGAACAATTACATCCTTATATATCCCTTTACAGAAAATCGGAACCTCTCTGATTGGCTGTTGGGAATTCCTTTGTTTAAAAAGTATATAAGTCCTAGCTGTGTACCAATTCTCATCAAAGGTTCTAATCCTCAAGTACCATATTATCAGCTATCTTATCTATATTATTCTAATCACATTGAAAATGGAACGTATCACAGCACCTCCCACTTCTCCTGTTGAAAGGACGGAATAGCCATGCGAACCCAGAGTGTTCGTAAGAGGACCTGTAACTCCTGATCCAGAATCATCAGAAGATGAAAGTTTGGCACTACAGAGGAGTGTCATCGAAACACCGGTGGAAGCTCTTATAACAGTCAAGACACGTAGTGGAAGTCAGGTTCGAAATGCTCCACGAAAAACAAACACGAAGCGGATATGTGTGCGATTAGAGCCTGAAGAAAAGAACTTAACAACTGCGCTGGAGTTCAGCATAATGGATCCAGCCACGCCTCGCCGCTGCCCTGGTGCTCCCAAAAAGACAAGAGTATGTGTTCGAGTTGACCTGAAGAGACTGATTCCTTTCCACAATATTGACAATATGTAATTTTTTATCTTTAATAACACTTACATAAATGAACAATCTTGTTTTTATAATTTCACAAATCGAATTTCTGATAGGATTTGAATGGGAACTGGGGATAGATATATTCATCTCTGAAATAGCTACCTATAAGTATTTCTAAGTTTAATATTTCGAAGATATATATTTCAAATCACTTGTTTGAGACTTTGAAACAGCACCGAACATACTAGAACAAATTTGAAATGAATATTAATGTGTAATTCAAATGATAGTCAAATTGGATGAAAGTTTGAATAGATTTACAGTGTTTTTTGAATGCTTTTTTCACCTTAGGATGATATCATACATATTGCATACAATACATCATTAGCTAAAGAATGAAAAGACCTTTCTAATGATATAAGGTATGTAGGCCCTACCCATTCGATGAAGAAATCCCTGTTGTATGCAAGTGTATGCAGGAAGAAAAATTTATGATTTCAAATTTCTAAGTTTCTCAACTAAATTCTACCTATCCTTCAAAGGGCTATAGCTGCTTCGGATGGTGTCATACATATTGCATACAATACATCTTTGGAATCAGAATGAAAAGAGCTTTCGAATGATATAAGGTATGTAGGCCCTACCCATTCGATGAAGAAATCCCTGTTGTATGCAAGTGTATGCAGGAAGAAAAATTTATGATTTCAAATTTCTAAGTTTCTCAACTAAATTCTACCTATCCTTCAAAGGGCTATAGCTGCTTCGGATGGTGTCATACATATTGCATACAATGCATCTTTGGAATCAGAATGAAAAGAGCTTTCGAATGATATAACATATGCACCTATTCAATGAAAAAATCCTTGTTGTATGCAAGTGTATGCAACTGGAAAAATTTTAAGTTTTTTCTCAAAAATAACTAAGTCTTCAAGTTTTTTAAGATTTTCAAAGTTAAAGTTTGATCACTCGAAATGACCATAATGCATAAACCTCCACATGAACTTGAACTTGACCTTTGACTTTCATACACTTCATACACGGCGGGGGGGGGGCCTCAAAATTTCTCGGGCGCTTCGCGCCTTCGAAATTTTTCGTATTATAGGGTAAATAAATTTTAGAGTGCGATTGGGGCACTCGAAAATTTATTTACCCATGGGCTCCGGGTGCCATAGCTATTCTTTTTTTGCATAACTAAAACCTAACCCTAACCCTAACCTTAATCCTAACCCTAACCCTAGCCTTAACCCTAGGTGCCTTTAAATTTAAATTTGGCGCGAAATTTGAGTTTCGATTTTTGCGCGTTTTATGATGCAGTCTGGATTTAACTCCTTAAAACTTGATGACTTTTTCTTTGTTATTTGAATTTAGATGATAATTCAAATTATATGAAATCCTTAACTTTAGTAGAATTTTTAAATGTTTAGAACTGCAGGGAATCCATCTTCATCACATGTTAATTGGTTTAACTTCGCGGTTACATGTACCACTCTAGCATCAAAGACTTGGATGGCACTTTTCTATTTCATCATTAAAATACATCAGCTGTTTAGTTTTGTTTGAATTCAACAGTTTGTTTTTCTATACCAATGTGATGTTATGATGACATCCGGTCTTTGTTCATGGTTCCTTTGTTAGAATCATATATAAAGAAGTTGTAGAGCTCCGGTCTTCAATCATTTTTGAATTATTCTGTGTGCATAGCAGACCTCGTTCTCCGTCTCTCCGTTTCATCGATTTATAACTGCAATTCTGAAGTGAGTTCTGCATTCTTCTATTCACTACTTTATATAGTTTGGGAGTAGGAACATTACTAAGTTCTTATAACCAGATAGTTTAAAACATGTGGCTGGATCTTAAGTTAGGAACACTATGCTATATTATTAAACAGAATTATTAATTTTCATAATTAATTATAGCATTGTCAAAACCTATAAAGCACACAAGCTTATATGATGAGGTGTTTAAATAAAGATAAACATTTCCAAAGTGTGCTTCAAATTTGTAAATAATTCAAATGCTAATTTTGTTTTCAAAGTGATAGTCTGCGGACCATTTACAAATTAAAAGTTGTTTAACCAAAGTCAGAAATGTTTATCTTTTTTAAAACATCAGTTTCGTTTCTATGATTTCATTTCGAAATAAATTAATAATTTATCAGCTGATTTCAAATTTCAAGTTCATATGTAAGCAAGCCTTTTCAAGGTAAATTTAACATTTCGACTTTCGGTTTCTAACTCGAAAATATTTTTCTAAGTTAAAAAAATCAATTACTGTAGAATTACTTCCCAACATTCATGCAATAGTTACTTAAATGATATTCACATTTGCTACCAGATAAAATAATAACAAACGTTTTTCATGACTTACAGAAATGGTTCGTCATGCAATCCTCGCACGCCAGCGCTTAATCTTTCACTTTTGTGAAACATGTAAGCAACCGGTGAAACATGCCAGGAAGAGTGGTCACAAGGAGTGTACTTTCAAGGAGGGCTGCACCTACGTGTATGTCCTCACATGTAGGACCTACGTGCGAAGCACGGAAATGGCAAATGATGATAAGTCCAAGGCTTTCATCAGTAGACATGCATCCTGCGCGCAGGAAAACGGTAGGGGTGGACGTAATTTAACCTCGAAAGATGAAAAGAGTAAATTGGCGAGACTTTTCGCGAAGGAGGATGGGGCTGCAGGGGGAGTTCTCAGCCAATGTTCCGAACCCACAAAACCCCCACAAAAAGAAAAAAACCCAAGTTCAAGTCAAGAGCATTCATTGATAGTGACTCTTCATCAAGCGATCTAGAGGTGAGTGCCGATTACTGTACAAGTTAAATTTAAAATAAAAATGATTGATGTTAAGAACATTTGTTTCGTTATGTATGAAGTAAATTTAACTTTTCAAAAACATTTCAGTGTGAGAGGCCTCCAGCGAAGAAGAAGACAAAGGTTGTCAAACAGTTGCCTCAAATGAAAAATGTAAGACATGTTGATAAAAATTAATCACCCTCAATGTATAATAATGCGTTAATTCTCTTTGCAGCTGTTCAAAATTCTACCACCGGTTCCCAAGCTGAGTGCTGTAGAAGAGTCAAGTACCCCACGTTCCGTAAGTAAAGTTGTTATAGTCGTTATCATAAGTCCCTCTCGCCACTTGTTAATGTATCATACATCATCCATTTGCTCAGTTATCATTCTATCTTTTTCTACCGCTTCAGGTAATGCGATCCCTATCCCTGAAAAAATCCAGGGCTGGTAGCATCGCCTCAACTCCGGCTACTACCACATCAGTTGAGGACAATGAAGAGCGTCCGTACACGATACGGGCGTCCCCATCGGAGTCGTCATCGGAGTCCTCATCGGATGAGACGTCTACTACGTCATCGGCGACGTCGTCACCCACATCATCTTCTGATGAGGATGACACAAGTCGCTCTCTTGTAAGTATCGAACTTAACAATAACTTCATAACATAATTATTAATTAAATCTCATGATTTCTCTTGTTAAATGTGGTTCAAAAATTATAGCAGTGATATCTATTTTCAGAACAATTCGATTCGGGACAATCCATCATGTGTCACTCCTGAGGTATGATTTTTATAAATTTTGTTAGATCTGTATTGCTCTATCCTCATTATAAGGACATATAGATAGTAAACAATTATTTCTTCTCATTTCAGCATGTGATTGATTTCGCATCACAAGAGATATCCTTCTCGCGGATCCGGGCGTCGCCAAACTGTAGCGCTCGGCTTCCTTTTACGCCGATCCTCGAACATCGAGGAGTTCTCACACCACCACGAGCTCCTACTACGTCACCTGTTCCTGCTCCTGCTCCCGCTCCGATCCCTTCTTCTAATCCTGCTCCTGCTCCTGCTCCCGCTCCAGTCCCTTTTTCTGATCCTGCTCCTACTCCCGATCCGGTCCCTGTTCCTGCTCCCGCTCCATTACCTCTGCGGGAATATAATGTGGAACTTGATGAAACGTTCGAAGGTGATGAGCGACTGGAGGAGAAACTTAAGTTGTGTCAGCAACGACTTCGGATGTCTGAACAGCGGGAGAGCAAGCTCAGGGAGGAAAATAGGGGTTTGATTGTGTCTGTTCGCAATTTGACACAGTCAAACTTGCTATTGTCCTCTTCTGTGGCCCGAGGCAATCGCCAATTCGAACGTGAGACGCTCATGCACATAGTGTATCGTGGAAGTGTCATTTAACGGGTAAGACTGACTCGGATGGAGGATACGTCCGACTGTTGCGAGCAGTGCCATCATGTGAAACTCTCACACAGTGACATGATAAAGTGCCAAAAGTTGTAATTTCTTTTACTTTGACTTTTTAACTTAATGGAAAAAGAAATTGTTACAAGTCCTGTCTTCTTATTTCATCGTAGATTGGAACAAATGTCATTGGCTAGTAATCGTTGCGACGTCATAGGATGACAAAAAAATATATAGTCTGAAAAAATTATAATCCTCACCAGTTTAATAAACATGGTTGTCTGTTCTAAATGTGGAAAAACGTTTACTCTTAATGGTAATTTGCAACGCCATGAAAAGTTTTGTTAGTTAGGAAAAACTTATCAGTGTAGGAAGTGTCCATATGAAACGAAACGGCAGGATAATCTAAAGCGACTCAATCTAGTCTGTGATAAGCAACCAAGTAATTGTAATTTAAATTCAAATCCTCGAAGTATCTCAGCTAATGATAGTCAAATACCCGAATCTAGTACTGCTGAATCAACGTCTAGACATATACCAATCAGCGCTTCAAATAATAGTTTGATCTTTATGCAATGCTGCTCCCGCTGTGGTAAAACGTATAATTCTATAAGCAAATTCCGTCAGCATATGAATATGCATAATACAAATAGTGAGATGAATATTCAAAATAATCATCGAACTGTAAGTCTCAGCGAAAGCGCGCTCAACGGTCATGCCCGTGTATACGACAACACACCATCAGCACACACGTTAGATATAACTTCCTTTTTATTAAGTATGCGATCTATATTAGAGAACTTAGTGTCAAACTTTCTAGAAAATTTTCAACTACGTGGTCGTCTGGTAGCACAAATTCGTTATGTACGATCAAATCCTCAGGAAGATGAAACGTTTCTCGCATACTTTACTTCATCATCCACAAACTATATTTATGACTATGATACATGGTTCCAAGATAACTTAAATAGTCTCTCAAGTCATATTGAAGCTTTTGCAGATGAGGGTAGCAATTGGGTCATAGATGAAATACTAAATATAGAATTCAATGTTATTACTAGTCCATTACTTTCTAGTGGAGAAGTATTTAATCTACCAAAGAGTCTGAAAGATTCGAAGGCTGTAATTAATGTACATTCAAATGCAAATGACTGTTTCTTGTATTCAGTTCTATCAATGCTACATTACAATGATGTATCTTATTCTAGGAATGAGATAAAATCATATAGTAAATGGAAATCTGAACTAAATATGAATGACATCTCTACACCCGTATCAATTAAAGATATTCCTAGGTTTGAGAAAAATAATGACATTAAAATCAACATTCACCTTTACGAAAAAGGACTAAAAGGTGTTCGATATAGCAGCAATTTTATTGGTAAACGAACTGTGAATATACTACTAAATGTAAACAATGAACGTGCACACAATTGTGGAATCAGAAAACTATCAAGATTATATAGAAAAATAAATAGAAGATACAAACATTTCTGCAATCGATGTACCCAATCGTTTACATATAAGACAACTTTGGAGCGACATTATTAATTTTGTGTTCGTGGAAAGGCACAAATAGAAAGAATGCCTAAACAACTAGAGGTAAGCACAAGTAGCATGGAATATCAATTAAGTCCTCCTTTAGTTGTTTATGCAGATATAGAGTGCTACATCGATAATAAAGTACACAAACCGGCAGCAGTTGGTGTTTATCATGTTTGGCATAAAGCTCTCCAGTCCAGATTTGAAAACAAATATTATGTCTTCAAAGGAGAGAATTGTATTATGGACTTCTTGGATCACCTAGAAAATATAGCTCAAAACTGATATGATAATCAGCGTGCAATAAGCCGGCAACCAATGTCTCTTTCTTCTGATGAAGAAAAAAACATAAAAATGTAAAAAATTGTAATAAATGTAAAGCTGCATTTAGTGATGATTGCATAATCAAGTGTCAAGAGATCACGACCATTTAACAGGAAGATATAGACAAACAATATGCAGTAAATGCAATATTCGATTAAAGCTAAATAGGCGGGAACTACCCATCTTTGTCCATAATTTTAAGAATTATGATAGACATATCGTTTGCTATAAAGCAATTGGAAAGAAGAAGTCATGGAAATTGGAAGTGGTAGCAGCAACAGCTGAAAAGTATATAACTCTATCCGCCAGCGTCCCTGTGAACGAATACAAAGGAAAAACAATCTACTTCAAGTTAAAATTCTTAGATTCTTATCAATTTTTAAGTGCATCATTGAGTGAGTTAGCAAGAGGATTGCAAGTTTATGAACATGTAGAAAAACTAAGAAATGAATTTCCCCTGTTAACAGATGATATTCTTTATCAAAAGGGAGTGTTTCCCTACTGTTATTTCAAAAGTCTAAATACATCATCAGAAAAATGTCTGCCACCACAATGTGAATTTTATAATGATCTCACTCGTGAAGATTGTTCAGATGAAGAATATCAGCACGCTAGTAATGCGTGGTTTGCTTTCAATTGTAGCAATTTTGGTGATTACATGCTTGCATATTTGAAACTGGATGTATTATTACTGGCAGATATTTTTGAAGTTTTTAGGTCACTAAGTCAAAGTGAAGATGAAGTAGATCCTGTCTATTTCGTTAGCCTTCCACATCTTAGCTTTACTTCAGCTTTAAATTTGACATCTAATGATCCTCCACACTACATACAAGATAAAAGTATGTATAATCTCTTCGAAAGGGGAATAAGGGGTGGAATGACTTTTACGAACATTCACACAGCACGTGCACGCATTTCGGAATTACAAAATAATACAAATGAAAGTCGTCACTTATCTTACATTGATTTCAATAACCTTTACGGTTCTTCGCTCAGTAAGAGTCTACCACATTCAAATTTTAAATGGTTGAGTGATAGTGAAGTAAGCTATTTTCTAAACGAAGAAAATATACAAGCTATCGATGATGATGGTGAAATTGGCTATATTTTTGATTTGAACTTGGAATATCCTGCAAACATACATGATGACACTGCCGATTTCCCATTAGCGCCAGAGATGCAGACCGTACAGCAAAATATGTTCTCAACTTATATGAAGGATTTACATAAGAAAATAAGACCAGACACTAAATTCAGTTCAACTAAAAAACTGTTGCTTCATCAATTCAATAGGGAAAATTGTGTTGTACACTATTCAATATTAAAATTTTATTTTTCCATGGGTATGAAAATCACAGAAATTCACAACGGTATAAAGTTCACACAAAAGTCATGGTTGAGAACGTACATTGATATGAATTCACAAAAGAGAGCTCAATCAAGTACCAACTTTGAAAAGTCATTTTATAAGTTGAAAAATGATTCTTTATATGGTAAAACAATGGAAAATGTAAGACGAAGGAGAAAATTCAAATTAGTAAACAGCGTGGAACAATGTCGAAAATTATCAAATCATCCTCTCTATTTACAGCATAATATATTTGATGAAGATCTAGTTGGTATGGAAATGTATAAACCTTCAATAATGTTGAATAAATTGATTCATGTTGGTCAGGCGGTACTTGACTATAGCAAATTGGAAATGTACCAGTTATACTACAATGATTTGAAAAGATCTCCACTGATAAATAGAACGCGGCTTTGTGGAGGTGATACCGATAGTTTTCTCCTATGTTTGTACACCTTACCATCTGTCAGCCTGGAGGATGTACTGCTATATTTTGGTGAAAAATTTGACTCTTCAAACTATGACAGTCATCACCGACTATACTCAACTACAAGCAGAGCCAGATTAGGCTGTTTTAAGGATGAGTGTGCGGGAAAGTTGCTTGAGGAAATGATCTTGTTAAAACCAAAAATGTATTCAATGAAATATCTATTGAACTTGTGATAGCATCAAGCGGGCAAAAGGAGTGCAGAGAGCTGCAGTTAAAAAATTACATCATAATGATTATAGGACTGTGTACTACAGTGAGAAAGATACAAATGAGGAAATGACAATTATAAATTCAAAAAATCACGTAGTCACTACAAAATCATTTAGAAAGCGAGGACTTTCACTTTAGGAGGATAAGCGCTGTTAGTTAAATAAAAATCTAACTGTACCATATGGACACTATAGTTTAGGTGTTCCCCCACCTTCAAAGAGAAGGAGATGCCTTCCTGCTACAGGTGACGTAGAAGTTTAAGAAATTTAACAAAGTAAACTAACCAATCACTACACTTCTGCGTAGTTATGCTTAATAATGCATAGGTAGATTAAATATAAAATGAAATTTCTACATTTTTCCGATGTGTAGAAATAATTACTAAAACATAGGTAGTCCTACTATGAATTGAAGACGTAGCACTCAACATCATTCCGATATGTTGAGATGTAAAATAGCAAGCTTTATGCAAACAAATAAATTTAGGTTTATATTTGAAAACATGCCTCATTACATTAGAACATGGAAATTAAATGACTCACAAAGCATTCACATAACAAATTCTAAGAAAGTAGTCTTTCGTCACTTAATAACAAATAGTGGTGGAAAACATTTGCATTAGCCTTGACGCATTATCTTCACTGAAAGACTTCGCTAATCTGATTGACAACCATAAGACACGGATGAAGATTCCGCTCGATCAAAAGGTGTGGATAAAGTGTGACTCTACCGTCAAGCTATACGTCTGTTCACCAAAGAGAGAAGATATTGACCATCGATTTTTCCGTTTCAGTGACGTCACATGGAGAAACTTTACAAAAGAGATACTACCACATATGATTTCATTCATTAAGGATGGAGGACATCAAGCGGATGGAAGTCGTGAATCGCATGTTAATTACAAAAGTAAACTCAAAACTCAATCTTCAAGAAATCGAGCGCAACATTCCCAATCGAAAGCAATGGTTATTAATAAAACACAAGATGAAGCCGACAACGAATCTACATCTGGGAAGACCCTCAATGTTAACATGGAGGATACAGAGGAAGGATAAATATGTGACTATCCTATTCTTTCCAAATGGAACAATTCAGTGTGTTGGTGGCTTCACTGATGGTGATCTACCATATCTACATTATACGTTGGAAAATTTACTTAGAGACTCATTATCTGAATGGGAAGTGAAGACAATGACTGTGCTATGTGAATTGAACTATCATTATGACTTTCGTAAAGTCACATCATCAAATAATCTCACTTATGAAGTGGAACTATTTCCAGCAGCACAGATGACTAACTGGCACCCATATCATGTTCATGTATTCCATAATGAAAAGATTGTGATAACCGGCATTAAAGACATAAATGATGTTCCTCCCATCCTATGTGATTTGAGAAAAATATTTGTGAAATCTACATTGTAGCTATGTAAATATTTAGAAAAGAACTGTACATTTGTAAATACATATTGAAATGTAAACATGTTTTGCTTTCCCTCTAAACCCAACGATTTGGAACATAAAACAAGGATATTTACATATAAAATAATACTTTATTACAAAACAGTTTCAATATACTTTGTAAGAATTACATCATTTTTATAGCAGTCTTTCGAAAAAAGTTGTAAAACACTTTTACAGTTATTTTTCAATGGTCTCTCGTTGACGAAATATAGCACATAACCGCCGCACATGAGAGATACATTGCTTTGGAGTGGAAACGATGTAACTTTCTTAATCGTCCAGGAGAACCTATTCATCCATAGTGCAATGTCATGTAAGCGAAGTAGATTAAGAGAGTCAAAATATTCAGCGACTTTATAACGATTGATGTACACTGCAACCCAATGTTTACCAGGAAGATTGTTGCTGTCCGTATTGATGATAAGCGAACAAGGATAGAAAGGAATTGAATCAGGTAAATTATCTCTAGAAAAGACATCAAGAAATATTGACTTGGAGTAGGGATGAGCATTTCCCATTTTCCTCAAGATTTCGGTGTTGCTTAGGTTACTCATCTCTGATAGCTGACAGTTACGTCTCGCATTCTCGTTATTTCAACTTTGCTATCATAGATAGCGTAAATGAGGCAAGTAATTGTTTTCTTCAAAGGTGACTCAAATGACACCTCTAGTCGTAGATTACCAGGCTTTGTAACTCCTACGCTTTCACCACCTAGATCTGCATCTGCTGTGAGATTGTATATAATGAAGAAGTAACCATTTTTATACATATCCATTGTAATTCCATTTGAATCATCTGTGTTAAACATGCTCAGTGCAGTGAAAGTAGAACCATATTCACGTGCGAATTTGACATCTATAAAATTAGGCTCATGTGCTTTGCAAAATACAAATTTCCCATCCTGGTAGAGTGCTAGTTTACTAACGTTAAAGTGTTGGAAATTAAATGGATTCTTTTCAAAAGCACCAATAAATGACTCATTTTCCACAAATGTGATATACACCGCCTTCGGCATCGCAGTGGGAAAAAGATTTGGGTAGGCATGAGAGGATGATCCCGCACCAATTGTGAAGTTTGTCAACACACTGTGATTAACTGGATATATTGCATTGCTTTTGGTCAATCCTGTCGCATGCTCGTTGATGACTGACGGTTTCATTGTTACTCGCCTTACATTGAGCACCGCACTACTTATGTTGCTTTGATAGTTTGTAGCTCCAAAAGCCATTAACGCGAACTCAGGATTTGCACGAATAAATTTTATTTGCATTTTAACCTGTGATAGTAGATATCTAGATTGACGAAGGAAATCAAGATAGACAGGTCCTTTCAAGTACAATTCCTTTGAATCTGCTGTTAAATCCATTCGTCTTTTTAAACCTCCATTTGAGACATCATCAAATGTCCCTTGCTGATCATCATACCACCCAGAAACTTGTAAGTGTGACTGTTTAGCTTGCTTCTGAAATTGCGTCATTGTATGTATGTATGCTCCAGATGGATATGCTCGATCCCCTCCTTCAATCTGTTTATCATTCAATATTAGATACACATCTGAGAACAGACTGGCAATAGGAAGATTTGCCAATCCCATTTTTTTCTTGGATGAATCAATATTTGTGCCATCAGTCTTCTTAATTTGTATACACAACTCTAAATCAATGGATTGACAGTCAATATAATCTTGAGGATTGGCAGGTATATCAAACTGAATAGGCTGTTGGTTACCATCGATATTTGTTGTGGGGACTATGTCTACAATTGTTGAGGAGATTATGTCTGTTTGATGAGGGGGAGAATCGAAGAAACACAAAGCCGAATTGATGTAGAGCATCGTATTAGCTCTACAAATATGTTGTCTTCCTTCGTTTTGACTTGTTTCTAGTCGCTGTGGAATTTCGTTTGCGCTTTCTTGTTTTCACACGACGTCTTGATTTAGAACGTGCTGCTCTGGTGGGCTTTTTACTTTTCCTACGCCTTTGCTTAGTAACTCGGCCTGATCCAACTTGTCTTGACTTCCTACGCTTCTTCCGAACCGAACTGTCTCGTCTTTGTTAAATCATCTAATGCGTCTATGGCAGATTGCTGTGCACGCAATTTCATGGATTCACCGATATCCCCACCTTGAAGCGCATCAGCTGCAACATTTGCACCAAAATTTAAAGCCCTGCTTCCAACCCGCTTCATGAATGGTACGCCATACTTTTTGAGTGTTGGAAGAACCATACGTCTTAGTGCACCGAATATGCCTCCTGCAACTTGTCGTTTACCTCCAGCAAACACGGGATAGCCGCTCTGATAGGATGGACCACTGTAAATGCGTGACATTATGTCCTGTGGATAATTATAGATCCTACAATAGCGTAAAGCCTTAATCTCGTGTCCTGATGTGTAGTGTTAAAACAGTGACACCATGGTTTCAACATAACAACATAACTTCATGGGGATCCTGCAGAGTAATTGGATTAGCGAATTCAACAGAGTATTGAGATGGTCTGTTGCCTGGGAATATCTTTGGATTGCCATTGCTTGGAAGAATGATGTTGAAGTTAGTAGACATGTTGACCACATATATGTAAGAAGTCACATGTTATATTAGCTTAAAAGCTACGAATTTCTCCCACCTCCACATTTTGTAGATCCTGGTGCGTTATCCAACTATTGAATGAATCAGGATACCCTTTCCATTTAACTAGATATTTCCTTTGATTGCCATGACCTTTCTTCCTGATTATTTTATCAATCATATAAACCTCGTCACTTCTGTCTACTACTTGCAATTCATAAGAGTAAAATTTTCCTTCAATTGGATTACCATGGTAATCTATCAATTTGTACATGATGGGTCTAAATTTTCTATTTACTTCATCTACAAAAAACTCTTCTTCAATCCAATTAGGTAGATACTCCTTGTCAAATGTAGACTTAACCTTTGAAATCCGAACTCCATCACCAACATTAATTTTCTTTTCATTGGAAATGTTTTTCGCTTTCTTATCCTACAATCGAAGCCATACATCCATCGTATTATCTGGAGTAACATCAACTGGTTTCATGTTAATGATTCGATGGTAGCTTTCATTGTAATTCTTAACAAATTTCTGCAACTCACCTACCCAAACATGTGTATTTTTTGCAGTGAAATAGCGCCGTATTTTTGTCTTCAGTGTGCGATTGAACCTCTCAACCATGGCAGCTTTATAAGCACTTTTGACACTAAACAATTCCACATTATGACTTTTAAGGAGACTTCGAACATGAGAGTTTTCGAATTCCTTCCCTTGATCGGTCTGTATTCTTTGCGGAACACGCCCCTCATCGAAAATGCTCTGAAAAGCCGCTTCAACTTCTGGTCCTTGTTTAGATTTCAGCGCACGTGCCCAAGCATAGCTGGATAAAATATCTATTGTGGCTAAGATGTATTTATAGCCATCATTGTACTGTGATATCTGTTGCATGTCAGCCAAGTCCGCTTGCCATTGACTATCTATATTGTTAACAACATATTTTCTCATTGGAGACCGCTTTCTCGCATTTTTGTGAAGAGTGTAAGTCGGTTGACTCCTTAACCACTTCTTGACTTTCTCTATTCCCACACCTGCTTCACGAGCTAGAACCTCCGGACGACTGAAACTTGCGGGGTGATTCAAGTCATAATAAATCTTTCTGAGTTTCACTGCTGTACTCATTGTCTTTGTTCTGATTTGCACGCGTATTACTCGCACAGCAACTGCTAACACAATTGATATCAACCTCTATGCCCTCTTCTCCTTTACCTTCGAGCGGAGATTTCAAACAGCAGCAAAACTTTTGCAGCGACATGATATGAGACAAGCAAAGCTTAATTTATATTTGCTCAATATTTACTATAATCATTTCCAACACGCATTGAGCGCCTAGTAGCTCTTTTTGGTTGAAGATCATCGGGATCATGAAGCTCTCGCTTGACCACCATCGTGGGTGTTTTACTTTTTGATCCATCTTGTAAGTAACCCTTGTCCAACTCATTCACAGTCGGTCTTCCAATAATATTGTGTGGCACATTTTGATCGGATAAAATTTTCTGAAAATATGACCATCCTTGTGGTGCACCTAGTTTTCGCCTTACATCTCTGACAGCATATTGCAGAAGGTCATCTATGTGACTATTTCTATTAACATCACCAGTTGTTTCATCTATTATCTCCCCTCTCTCATTGAACTTCACATGTGGATCAATGAAGTCAAATAGTCGCTCAGCGCGCACACGATATGGTCGAGGTGTTGACAAGGTTATAAATCGTCGGAACTTATCACGAATCTGTCGCCTCTCATCAATGTTTTCAGCTGCTAACTGCATTCGCCGATAAGGATCCCTAATCTTCTGAATTTCCATATCCTTTTGTGTTAGTTCCTTAATTTGATTCGTAATAGGTTGATCTATATTTTTGACTTCTTGTGCACTTTGTAATGTAGTCAACTGTGCATACTCCTCTTGAGGAATGACTACCATCTTTGAATACGAAATGTTTGAAAATAATAAAGCAACAAAGTACATTGCTTAAAACTAGCTGTGAGCCGAGAAAACTGTCATTGGTTCAGCGGAATTAGTTCGAAACCGAAGTCGTTCCGGACATTCCTGGGTTAGATCAATAAATAGATAGCCATGTGGTTTCCATGTTACATCTTCATATATTTTCGAAAGCACTTTAGGTTGTTGAGGTAATATCTGTCTACTGAGATGATGTATCTGACTGCTGTTTCTTGGATTTTTAAATATTGCCAAATAATGTGTATTCAAACTCCTAGTTCTTTGCTCTTTCCCTCCATCAAAATGTTTTGGGTGATATAGATTATGAAGGCTTCCCTATGATGTGCTGTCTGGATAAACATTATAGTCACATCTTTCGATGATTTGCTTTCACGCAATAGATCATCTAGCACAATTAGGTCACCTGCTTTGATGTCTTCAGTTGTCGGTAACCCTTGCTTCACATCATAACCTTTCTGGCGAAGTGCAGAATGTAGTTGTGGTTGAAATAAACCAAAATACCATTTAACACTTTTAATTTCTTTATTAAACATCTCATTTCTAAATTGTAGTAATTGAGTTACAAAAGTAGTTTTACCGGACTGACATGGTCCGGCCACACACATTGTGCGATCAGTGAATAGGCGAAAATCTGTCATCCTGAAATTTCAAAAGCTTTAACGACCAACACCCACCAGTTTGCTTAGAATAAAACAAGTCATGTTCCTTAACAACTTTATTTACATTTAGAAACTTTCACTTCACATTCACACCATTTGTGTTTCCTCATCAATGTCAGCATTAAAATAACTTCTCGCGTCAATTTGAGCATCTTGGCGTTTCAATTTCAACTTAACACTCGCTTCCTTGGATTTCCGTCCCCGCTTTTTGCATTCTTCAACATCTTTCCCATCTTTTGAAGCAGGTTTATCGATGGTGATTAGACACTTATCAATCGGCATTGGCTCATAAACCAACTGTAGAACTTTCATTTGTAACGATGCCACTTTTCCGGTTGAGCCGTGAGCACCAATGTATAGTCCGTTCACGTTGTATTAAACCCATGTATCGTCCGCGCTTCAGATCATCACACTCCATTGTATTTCGAAGTAGATCAAATGCTTGAAAGTGATCGGACAATTTCAAGAATAGCGTATCGAACTCGGGTAATTCCTTATAGCCACTTCCTTCCTCTAACGCCTTCCTCCAATGTGTAGGAGCACTTTCGGCCAACACAATGCATTCCTTCGCCAAAGAGTCGATGGTTTTGAGTATCTTCTGCTGCCATTTCAGAAAGGTCACTCGCATTTGTCTCATGTTGCCATATCCAGATGAAGACATACCATTACTGTGGAAAAATGGAACTTGAAGGTGGAGACCATCGTCACCATAGCTCAACGTTTGGAAGTAAAAAGTATTTCCAATCCCTTGAACCTTCCTTGTCGGCCGGAATTTAAAGAGATCACGTTCAAATGAGTCGCTCTCCTCTCTAACTATAAACATTTTTTGAGACATAATTCAATGTTGTACTTACTTATTCAGAGCTTTTCAACCGTCAGCGATGAATGATAGCTTGAAAGTGATTAAAGAGTACAAGCGCGTCTCTCTTATATACATATTCACATGAGTCATCAATCAATGATGACGTGTCAATCCATGATTCGTTGTCTACAGCAACACTGCGGCACCTGCTACAACTTTCCCTAGTGGACTGTTGAGTACATTGTAAATGCTGTTTCCAATATCATTCAACATATTCAAAAACCCACCACCTCCACGCTGAACTAAGTTCCGCCTTTTCATATCACTGTTTCTTGGATTTGAAAATTTTCTAATGCTGTTTAGAGAATCAGTACTCAATAAAGGCTTGTATATTGGGAGGCATTTGTGTATTGCAAAAGCCAAATCACGGATGAAATCATCACTTGAGTTTTGAATTAATTTGCACTTAACTTTATTATTTCGCATGCTGTTTAACTTTCGCAACGCCTTCTTAAACTGACTTGAAGGTCTAAAAGAACCATTCTTCCGAGAAAAAGATGCCTTTCGTTTGCAGTCATCTTTATTGTGTTAAAAGCAAAGCATTTATGAAAATATACATTTTTGCTTAGTTCCATGCAACAAAGTCAAACGGTAACAGATGGTAGGTCGTAGTCATCAACATCACTCAAGGTCTGAGTCGTTGCAGTTATAAGCTGCTCTATATTACACATTAAATCCTTTGATAGAGGACAGCATGAACAGCATGGTTCTGAAGCGAAGACTTTTAAAAGATTAGCATAGTATGCTCTAAACTTGATTATGTCCCGGTCATCTTGCACTGCCACATTGACGCTCATCGACGGGGGTCCGGTAAACATGTCCACCTTGAATTTGTCGCCATTTTCCTCATAGTGGCTAAATACGATTATATCATGCAAACAAGTCTTCCATTTCCGTGTTCTCATTTCACAATAGCAACGAGAACTCTGTGGAATGGCTTCCGTCAAACTCAGAGGCTTGAACACTTCATCGAGCCAAAATCTTAGTACTTGCGTAAGGGCATTGGTCAATGTCCTCATTAAGAGTTTCTGAAGTTCAATATCATCTTCACAATGGTAGAATGTGACAATATCCTCCATCAGATCTATGAGATCAGCTTTGTAACCAATTACATCATTTGCAGAGTAGAAAATCTTGCTAGTAAACAGATTGTCTTTGTGAATAATTGAAACAGGAATGATCGTGGTAAATGGCATGTTTATTAATGTCTACAATCCTCAACAAGTATGGTTGTAATAGAAGTGTGATAACCTTATATACAAAAGCTGCACAATAGCAACCAATCACAGACACGCATGATGACTCATCATGATCGATATACAGTGACTGTTGAAATTATTTCTTCATCACAAAGGGGACAAAATGTAGTTTCCAAGGGTATATGGCATGTAGAACACATGACAAAATGAGAACATGGTAACAAGAGAAGGGATTTTTCCCGTTCAAAACATCTAATGCAGTTCCGTTCACATAATAATTCAAACGTCTCTGTTTCTAATTTCTTTCTGAAGTTACTTTGATTGATAGAACATTTCGATAAATCAATTGAAGGTTTCACTTTTTTTATCTCCGTTTCAGAAAGTTCCAATTTCATCCTCCTAATTTCACTGTCTTTATAATGTAACATTGAGAAATCTTCTATCCAACTACGATCCAAATTAGCATTCAGGGTATGCTCATCCAGATCCATTAGTCGTTCAACTAAATCACCAGCTTTGATATTTTCATTTAGATATGTAACAGCTTCTATAGCCCTTAGCGAATAACCAAGGTTTCTTGCAACAATCCATGAAATTGGGAAACTAGTCATCAATATTCACATCAACAAACAACTTTCACGTATTCATAACTTAACCTAGTTATGAAAATCAATACAATTGTCATCAATGGTCACAATTGTCGCATTTGAACAAGCAGTCTCAAAACAAACATCTGCTTAAGTACCGAAATAGATGTTCGCATCCCTATTCTAATTCACATACTCTAATTCTATTTCGGAACAAGCCGTTCCGATCCCAACACACAAATAAGTGTACCGAATCATTAAGTATGATCTCAATTCGGCTATCAATCGGAACGCGGTTCCTATTTACATGTTCCTATCCATGTTCGCATCCATTGGCAATTCGGAACATGTTTCTATCCATGTTCGCATTGGCAATTCGGAACATGTTCCTATCCATGTTCGTATCCACTAACAGTGCGTCCGCAAAACTAACTACTAGTAGAAACTGTGATAATAAGTCAAAACACATTAATTCAAACAGATGAATGTAAAAGGCAAAAAGGGGACTAGAAAACAGAAAGAACAGATGATAAGCTCAACTTTCCTAGTGGGCTTCATCATTTTTTCTTTCTGTTTTCTAATCCCCCTTTCTTGCCTTCACCTGAATGTGTCAATGCGTTTTGAGTTGTTATCATAACAATTCTGCTTGTCAAGATTTAGAGCTTTCATAATGCAGCTCTGTAATTTTGATTATCTAGAGTAGAAATTCATGTGCATTTAGATGCCTTATGTATACACTTTTCCTTGTAATAGTCAGGTCTTCGGAGACTATTAATTGTATTGACGTGGATGTGTATAAAAAAGGTGACTTTTCTAAGATCGTTATTTTAAAATTTATTCCCAAATTTTCGGTGCACATCCTTCTTCGATGGAAGCAAAAATGAAAAGGTCGAGACAGATCAGTGTTAAATCAAGTGTTATGGTTTGAATCAACACGCTTACAGACCTCATGGTTAAACTGCCACAGCTTTAATCGCAATTCAGGGTCATATATCATCGTCTTTTGGACTGTAGAAGTACTCTTGCAGTTCGAGTTTTATGGTTGGACAGATCAAAACTGTTTGATCATCTACAACATGACCGATTAGTAAATTTTTTAAGTTCTGTGGGACTTAATCATGGATTTCTGAAGTGGATGCTGTCTTTTCTTTCTTCTCGATCGTGCTGTGTGAAAATCAATGGGAGTTGCGGTCCATCGATCGTGGTTCCATCATCAGTGCTGAGCCTGCACCTATTTGCAGCTTTCATGGGGTCAACTAACTTCAATTGGCCTCTCATAGAATATCTAAAGTATGCGGACGATGCAACGACTGTCAGAACGCACTACCCCAGCTAAATTGTGCATGTCAGATATTGAAGTGGTATTCTCGAGAACAGACTTTCCATGAACACACACAAATGTGAAGAAATGATAACCTCGTTCTATTTCATATTCTGCTCCTTTCTCTGTTGGTTTCGAAAGAGCTGGCTTTTCCGTATTCTTGTTTTTTCTCTCACAACAACTCTTAGTTGGGAGATGCAAACCAAGGACGTTTTGGAGAAGGCCGCTCGTAAATTGTGTATTATTCGATGCTTACGAGATTCATTATGTAAAAATGATTTGATATCTGTTAATCATGCCATAGTTGCAGTTTTGTTTATTCATGCGTCGCCAGTATCTATATGGAAATTTGTCGCTTGGTTTATTGAAAAAAACTAAATCGATTTTAAGAGAGCGTTTAATTTGTAACGAAAATCGTGCATGCATTTGAGGCTTGACGATCTATCATGTCAGTTTTTGCTGGATGACAGTAGTGAAAACTGTGCCCTACTATGAGAGGGATAGGTACATGGATGGGTACATGTAAAATGCAGTGTTATCAATAGGAACATGGACAGGGACATGCATAATTCAGTGTTATTAATAGGAACATGCATGACTTCTGTTTTGCTGGATAGGTACATGTGTTTGGTACACTCGGTTGAGTGCATTGTGTTTCAAAGCGTCTATGAGCGAACTTGTGTGACTTGGTTCTGAGTACTTGGGTACGTACGGATAGACGTCCGTTGTTTGATTTTGAATGAGTTTGCTCAATTGCGACTATTGTGACTATGCAACCATTGTAATCAAGATGACAGTCACATTGATTTTCCTTTTTACGTAGACAAACTATGCTATAAATATGAGATAGTTGTTTGATGACATACATAATGATGACTAGTATCCCAACGTCCTCGGTTTTCGCAAGAGACCTTGGATATTCGTTCAAAGCTATAGAGACTGTAACAAATCTCAGTGAAAATATCAACGCTGGTGATCTAGTTGATCGACTAATGGATCTAGATGAGCATGCTATGAATCACAATTTGGATCGTAGGTGGATAGAGGATTTCTCCATGCTACACTGCAATGATAGTGAAATTAGGAGGATGAAATTGGAACGATATGGAAAGAAGGAGACATCTGACAGTGTTTTAATAAAAAGTTCTCCCAATAAACGTGACTTCAGAAGGATATTAGAAGAAGAGACATTCAAATTATTATGTGAACAGAACTGCGTTAAATGTTTTAAACAGGAACGATCCCCTCTCTTTTTACCATGTTCTCATAGCGTTATGTGTTCTACATGTTATGTACCCTTTGAAACTTCATCTTGTCCCCTTTGTGATCAAGAAAGATTTTCAACAGTCACTGTATATCGTGCATGATGAGTCATCATATACGTCTGTGATTGGTCACTATTGTGTCTTTGTGTGACTTTTCTATATAAGGAGGACATTGTACCGTTCTATTTCAAGCATAATTTGAGGCTAATACAATGTCAATCAGCATGTCGTTCACTACCAACATTCCCATTTCAATAATTTACCGAAGTCAACTCTTCACCGGCAACATATTCTATTCTGCCGTAAATATAACTGGCTATAAAGCGGATTTGGTGGATCTGATGGAGGAAATAGCTAAGTATTTCCGCTGCGAAGAGGACGTTGTGTCGCAGAGAATGTTGATGAGAGTCGTGAACAACGCTCTTACACGAGTTGCAAGATTTTGGCTCAATGAAGTATTTCACCCACTAGCTCAAACTGAGATTGTACCGGAATAATCTCGCTGCTTCTGCAGCAGTATCCAACGGAAACATAACATATGTCTCCATGACATTATCACCTCCAGCTACTTTGACGAGAAGGGTGAGAAATGTAAATTGGACTTGTTCACTGGACCGCCATCAATAAGCATCAATGTGGCTGCTCAAGGACATTCTGAGGTAATCAGTTTGCGGGCATACTATGCCAATATACTAAAGACTTTCCATTCAAAGCCCTGCTGCATGTGCTGTCCTATTTCAAAGCATCTAATGAAAGACATTGAGCAGCTCATAACTGCTACAAATCAGACTCTAGCCGATGTGAGTGTATATGTTTCCTTGTTAATTTCCTCTTGTTTCCTTCTTCAACTTGTTAAGTGTTTTGTGTAATTTTGTAAGTACCAGCAACAAACTCTGCGTGATATGTGAATGCTTGTAAACTTTTGTGTATAATGTTATAGGTACTAAGCAAAAATTGTAATTGTATCATCTATTTCCATATTAGAATAAAAATGTCAGTAAAACGGAAGGCATCTTCTCGTCAATCGAAAACGCTCCTTCAAACCTTCAAGTCAGTTTAAAAAGGCGCTGCGAAAGTTAAACAGGATACATGATAATAAGAAGAAGTGTAAATTGATTCAAAATTCAAGTGATGATTTCATTCGTGATTTAGCTTTTGCAATACACAAATGTCTACCTATTTACAAGCCTCTATTGAATGCTGGCTCTTTGAATAGCATAAATCAGTTTTCAAATCCAAGGAGCAGTGATAAGAAAAGGCGAAACTTAATTCACCGCGGTGGTGGTGGGTTTGTAAGTATGCTAAATATTATTGGAAGCAGTATTAATGGCGTAATCAATAGTCCGCTTGGAAGGATTGCAGCAACTGCTGCAATGTTAATATAACGTTAACGAATCATAAAGTGACACGTAATCTCTTTGATCGATGAGTCATATATAGGTGTATATAAGGAAGACGCTTTAATGATATTTTATCACTTTCAAGTGACAATTCATTTGCGCTGGTTGAAAGCTCCGAATTAGTACTTGTTGAAACATGACTCAGAAAATGTATACAATCAGAGAGGAAGGTGACGCTTTTGAGCAAGATCTCTTGAAGCTTCGTCCGACACGAAAGGTGCAAGGGATTGGAAATGCATTCTACTTTCAAACCTTGAATTATGGCGATGATGGCTTTTATCTTCAAGTTCCATTTTTCCGCAGTAATGGCATGTCGACATCAGGGTATAGCAATATGAGACAAATGCGAGTGACTTTTCCAAAATGGCAACCGGTGATTCTTAAAACTATTGACTCTTTCGCGAAAGAATGTGTTGAGCTGCCTGAAAGTGCTCCCACTCATTGGAGAAAGGCACTAGAGGAGGGAGTTGGTTACAAGGAATTGCCGGAATTCGATACACTGTTTTTAAAATTATCGGATCATTTTCAAGCATTCGATCTCTTTACAAACGCGATGAAATGTGAGGATCTCAAACGGGGTCGCTATATGGGCTTAGTGCACGTTACCGGACTTTATATTGGCTCACATGGTTCAACTGGTAAAGTCGCATCTTTACAAATCAAGGTTCTTCAACTAGTCTATGAACCACTACCAATTGATAAATGCTTAATTAACATTGATAAGACTGCTTCAAGTGATGGGAAGGAAGAGAGCAAAAAGTGAGGGCGGAAATCTAAAGATAGGAATCTCAAATTGAAGTTGAAGCGCCAAGATGCTGACTTGAAAACTTTCTATAATCCTAATTGTGATGAGGAAACACAAATGTTTTAATTTGTAAATGTAACTTGAACGTTTCTATTTTGAATGTAAATAAACGTGATCTGGAATATGTGTCTGTTTTGTTGTTCTAAGCAAAATTAGCGGGATGATGAGTTTAATGTTAATGGAATTATAAGATGACAGATTTTCGTCTATTCACTGATCGCACAATGTGAGTCGCTGGATCAAGTCATTCCGGTAAAACTACATTTGTAACTCAATTGCTACAATATAGAAATGAAATGTTTAACAAGGAAATTAAGAGAGTCAAATGGTGTTATGGAATATTTCAACCACAACTACATTCTGCACTTCACCAGAAAGGTTATGAGGTGAAGCAAGGGTTGCCATCAACTGAGGATATCAAGGCAGGTGGTTTACTAGTATTAAGTTATGAATACGTGAAAGTTGTTTGTTGATGTGAATATTGATGACTAGTTTCCCAATTTCATGGATTGTTGCAAGAAACCTTGGTTATTCGCTAAGGGCTATAGAAGCTGTTACATATCTAAATGAAAATATCAAAGCTGGTGATTTAGTTGAACGACTAATGGATCTGGATGAGCATACCATGAATGCTAATTTGGATCGTAGTTGGATAGAAGATTTCTCAATGTTACATTATAAAGACAGTGAAATTAGGAGGATGAAATTGGAACTTTCTGAAACGGAGATAAAAAAAGTGAAACCTTCAATTGATTTATCGAAATGTTCTATCAATCAAAGTAACTTCAGAAAGAAATTAGAAACAGAGACGTTTGAATTATTATGTGAACGGAACTGCATTAGATGTTTTGAACGGGAAAAATCCCTTCTCTTGTTACCATGTTCTCATTTTGTCATGTGTTCTACATGCCATATACCCTTGGAAACTACATTTTGTCCCCTTTGTGATGAAGAAATAATTTCAACAGTCACTGTATATCGATCATGATGAGTCATCATGCGTGTCTGTGATTGGTTGCTATTGTGCAGCTTTTGTATATAAGGTTATCACACTTCTATTACAACCATACTTGTTGAGGATTGTAGACATTAATAAACATGCCATTTACCACGATCATTCCTGTTTCAATTATTCACAAAGACAATCTGTTTACTAGCAAGATTTTCTACTCTGCAAATGATGTAATTGGTTACAAAGCTGATCTCATAGATCTGATGGAGGATATTGTCACATTCTACCATTGTGAAGATGATATTGAACTTCAGAAACTCTTAATGAGGACATTGACCAATGCCCTTACGCAAGTACTAAGATTTTGGCTCGATGAAGTGTTCAAGCCTCTGAGTTTGACGGAAGCCATTCCACAGAGTTCTCGTTGCTATTGTGAAATGAGAACACGGAAATGGAAGACTTGTTTGCATGATATAATCGTATTTAGCCACTATGAGGAAAATGGCGACAAATTCAAGGTGGACATGTTTACCGGACCCCCGTCGATGAGCGTCAATGTGGCAGTGCAAGATGACCGGGACATAATCAAGTTTAGAGCATACTATGCTAATCTTTTAAAAGTCTTCGCTTCAGAACCATGCTGTTCATGCTGTCCTCTATCAAAGGATTTAATGTGTAATATAGAGCAGCTTATAACTGCAACGACTCAGACCTTGAGTGATGTTGATGACTACGACCTACCATCTGTTACCGTTTGACTTTGTTGCATGGAACTAAGCAAAAATGTATATTTTCATAAATGCTTTGCTTTTAACACAATAAAGATGACTGCAAACGAAAGGCATCTTTTTCTCGGAAGAATGGTTCTTTTAGACCTTCAAGTCAGTTTAAGAAGGCGTTGCGAAAGTTAAACAGCATGCGAAATAATAAAGTTAAGTGCAAATTAATTCAAAACTCAAGTGATGATTTCATCCGTGATTTGGCTTTTGCAATACACAAATGCCTCCCAATATACAAGCCTTTATTGAGTACTGATTCTCTAAACAGCATTAGAAAATTTTCAAATCCAAGAAACAGTGATATGAAAAGGCGGAACTTAGTTCAGCGTGGAGGTGGTGGGTTTTTGAATATGTTGAATGATATTGGAAACAGCATTTACAATGTACTCAACAGTCCACTAGGGAAAGTTGTAGCAGGTGCCGCAGTGTTGCTGTAGACAGCGAATCATGGATTGACACGTCATCATTGATTGATGACTCATGTGAATATGTATATAAGAGAGACGCGCTTGTACTCTTTAATCACTTTCAAGCTATCATTCATCGCTGACGGTTGAAAAGCTCTGAATAAGTAAGTACAACATTGAATTATGTCTCAAAAAATGTTTATAGTTAGAGAGGAGAGCGACTCATTTGAACGTGATCTCTTTAAATTCCGGCCGACAAGGAAGGTTCAAGGGATTGGAAATACTTTTTACTTCCAAACGTTGAGCTATGGTGACGATGGTCTCCACCTTCAAGTTCCATTTTTCCACAGTAATGGTATGTCTTCATCTGGATATGGCAACATGAGACAAATGCGAGTGACCTTTCTGAAATGGCAGCAAAAGATACTCAAAACCATCGACTCTTTGGCGAAGGAATGCATTGTGTTGGCCGAAAGTGCTCCTACACATTGGAGGAAGGCGTTAGAGGAAGGAAGTGGCTATAAGGAATTACCCGAGTTCGATACGCTATTCTTGAAATTGTCCGATCACTTTCAAGCATTTGATCTACTTGGAAATACAATGGAGTGTGATGATCTGAAGCGCGGACGATACATGGGTTTAATACAACGTGAACGGACTATACATTGGTGCTCACGGCTCAACCGGAAAAGTGGCATCGTTACAAATGAAAGTTCTACAGTTGGTTTATGAGCCAATGCCGATTGATAAGTGTCTAATCACCATCGATAAACCTGCTTCAAAAGATGGGAAAGATGTTGAAGAATGCAAAAAGCGGGGACGGAAATCCAAGGAAGCGAGTGTTAAGTTGAAATTGAAACGCCAAGATGCTCAAATTGACGCGAGAAGTTATTTTAATGCTGACATTGATGAGGAAACACAAATGGTGTGAATGTGAAGTGAAAGTTTCTAAATGTAAATAAAGTTGTTAAGGAACATGACTTGTTTTATTCTAAGCAAACTGGTGGGTGTTGGTCGTTAAAGCTTTTGAAATTTCAGGATGACAGATTTTCGCCTATTCACTGATCGCACAATGTGTGTGGCCGGACCATGTCAGTCCGGTAAAACTACTTTTGTAACTCAATTACTACAATTTAGAAATGAGATGTTTAATAAAGAAATTAAAGGTGTTAAATGGTATTTTGGTTTATTTCAACCACAACTACATTCTGCACTTCGCCAGAAAGGTTATGATGTGAAGCAAGGGTTACCGACAACTGAAGACATCAAAGCAGGTGACCTAATTGTGCTAGATGATCTATTGCGTGAAAGCAAATCTTCAAAGGATGTAACTGAAATGTTCATTCAAACTGCACATCATAGGCAAGCTTTTATTATCTACATCACCCAAAACATTTTGATGGAGGGAAAGAGCAAAGATCTAGAAGTTTGAATACACATTATTTGGGAATATTTAAAAATCCAAGAGATAGCAGTCACATACATCATCTCAGTAGACAAATATTACCTCAACAACCTAAAGTGCTTTCGAAAATATATGAAGATGTAACATGGAAACCACATGGCTATCTACTTATTGATCTAACCCAGGAATGTCCGGAACGACTTCGGTTTCGAATTAATATCATACCTAATTCCGCTGAACCAATGACAGTTTTCTCGGCTCACAGTTAGTTTTAAGCAATGTACTTTGTTGCTTTATTATTTTCAAACATTTCGTATTCAAAGATGGTAGTCATTCCTCAAGAGGAGTATGCACAGTTGACTGCATTACAAAGTGCACAGGAAGTCAAAAATATAGATCAACCTATTACGAATCAAATTAAGGAACTAACACAAAAGGATATGGAAATTCAGAAGATTAGGGATCCTTATCGGCGAATGCAGTTAGCAGCTGAAAACATTGATGAGAGGCGACAGATTCGTGATAAGTTCCGACGATTTATATCCTTGTCAACACCTCGACCATATCGTGTGCGCGCTGAGCGACTATTTGACTTCATTGATCCACATGTGAAGTTCAATGAGAGAGGGGAGATAATAGATGAAACAACTGGTGATGTTAATAGAAATAGTCACATAGATGACCTTCTGCAATATGCTGTCAGAGATGTAAGGCGAAAACTAGGTGCACCACAAGGATGGTCATATTTTCAGAAAATTTTATCCGATCAAAATGTGCCACACAATATTATTGGAGGACCGACTGTGAATGAGTTGGACAAGGGTTACTTACAAGATGGATCAAAAAGTAAAACACCCACGATGGTGGTCAAGCGAGAGCTTCATGATCCCGATGATCTTCAACCAAAAAGAGCTACTAGGCGCTCAATGCGTGTTGGAAAGGATTATAGTAAATATTAAGCAAATAGGAATTAAGCTTTGCTCTATTTGCCTAGGCGCTTCGTATCATGTCGTTACAAAAATTTGCTGTTGTTTGAAATCTGCGCTCGAAGGTAAAGGAGAAGAGGGCATTGAGGTTGATATCAATTGTGTTAGCAGTTGCTGTGCGAGTAATACGCTTGCAAATCAGAACAAAGACGATGAGTACAGCAGTGAAACTCAGAAAGATTTATTATGACTTGAATCACCCCGCAAGTTTCAGTCGTCCGGAGGTTCTAGCTCGTACAGCAGGTGTGAGAATAGAGAAAGTCAAGAAGTGGTTAAGGAGTCAACCGACTTACACTCTTCACAAAAATGCGAGAAAGCGGTCTCCAATGAGAAAATATGTTGTTAACAATATAGATAGTCAATGGCAAGCGGACTTGGCTGACATGCAACAGATATCAGAGTACAATGATGGCTATAAATACATCTTAGCCGCAATAGATATTCTATCTCGCTATGCTTGGGCATGTGCGCTGAAATCTAAACGAGGACCAGAAGTTGAAGCGGCTTTTCAGAGCATTTTCGATGAGGGGCGTGTTCTGCAAAGAATACGGACCGATCAAGGGAAGGAATTCGAAAACTCTCATGTTCGAAGTCTCCTTAAAAGTCATAATGTGGAATTGTTTAGTGTCAAAAGTGCTTATAAAGCTGCGATGGTTGAGAGGTTCAATCGCACACTGAAGACAAAAATATGGCGCTATTTCACTGCAAAAAGTACACATGTTTGGGTAGGTGAGTTGCAGAAATTTGTTAAGAATTACAATGAAAGCTACCATCGAATCATTAACATGAAACTAGTTGATGTCACCCCAGATAATGCGATGGATGTATGGCTTCGATTGTATGATGAGAAAGCGAAAAACATTTCAAATGAAAGGAAAATTTATGTTGGTGATGGAGTTCGGATTTCAAAGGTCAAGTCTACATATGAGAAGGGGTATCTACCTAATTGGACTGAAGAAGAGTTTTTTGTAGATGAAGTAAATAGAAAATGTAGACCCACCATGTATAAATTAATAGATTACCATGGCAATCCAATTGAAGGAAAATTTTACTCTTATGAATTGCAAGTAGTAGACAAAAGTGAAGAGGTGTATATGATTGACAAAATAATTAGGAAGAAAGGTCATGGCAATCAAAGGAAATATCTAGTTAAATGGAAAGGGTATCCTGATTCATTCAATAGTTGGATAACGCATCAGGATCTACAAAATGTGGAGGTGGGAGACACTCGTAACTTTTGAGCTAATATAGCATGTGACTTCTTCCATATATGAGTTCAACATGTCTACTAACTTCAACATCATTCTTCCAAGCAATAGCAATCCAAAGATATTCCCAGGCAACAGACCATCTCTATACTCTGTTGAATTCGCTAATCCAATTACTCTGCAGGGACCCCATGAAGTTGCTCTAACTGAAATTACTTATTACAACGATATCAGTTTGCTAAAAAACAATTATTTTTGAATTACATAAAGAAGTACGAGAGAAGGATGATTGTTTTCGCATATTTCACAATATTCCACATGGTACATGGGCTTTTCATCATCTAACTTTACATCCTTTTTCAACATCTTTACCATAGACATCGGATAACATTATTAGGACTAGACCGGACAGCGCCTATTTAATACACTATCAGCTGATGGGCACAAGCGGATGTCGCTACCGAGTGGCTTTAATTCTGAAAAATTGTTTTACTATGCTAATTGTGTAAACAAATAGCAGCGCAATTTTTAAATTAGCGAAATTTTTATTAAATTTCTTCTGGCTGTAGAATGCTTTCTTTTGAAAATCCAAGATAATGTGCCTTGAAATGACTCCAATCTTGAAAAGATTGATCGAAAATGAAATCGAGAAGAAAAGTGTGACACTACCAAACCTTTTGCTTGTGTTTGGATGAGTGGATTGTAAGAGGATAAATTCAACCTTTTACCAACCTTAAAGGATAAAACCTTAAACCTTAAGGATAAATTTACCAACCTTAAAGATTCCAGCAAAAGTTTTTTATAGATGTTCTTAAGCCTAACTAAGAAATAAGCAGAAAGACATTAACATGGCAGTAAGATTAATGAAACCTTTTCAGAAATGGGCTTCATAATCAGTTTGGTATTACTCCTGACTCAGGTCACCCACTAAAAAATCTATCACTTATACAGATTCTTTCGCAGAACTGAGATATGGCGTCTCATTAATCATTTTGTGAACTTCGAGCGTCCCGGCTAAAGATAAGCAGCACCCGGAGTAACTGGGATTTGTCATGGCCACTTCGGGCAAAAAGCACTATTTTACATCGTTTCTTGTGAGCGCGAAGGGCGAGTTTTCCCGAGTACAATGAAAACAGATTTATTACAACAGTGTGTACGTAAAAATATCTATTATCATGAGATTAAAGATAGGCTGTTCATTTGCAATTACCTGTGAAATGAAATGTCTTCTGCTGTTGCCAATTCGGAGTATTTAAGTCTGCAATTATGGACGATGCAATATCTCCTCATCTCTATTCTCTCTCAGCTGATAATAGACACGTGGTTATCGATATTTTAAATTCTCTCGTTGTCATAATTGTTTTATACAAACAATATTTCCATGTCGCTACCGAACGGCTTTAAAGGCCACGGGAAATCAGCTGTGTCCGGTCTAGTCCTAATAATGTTATCCGATGTCTATGATCTTTACCATCTGTCCAAAACATGATTAAAATTCAAAAGGCATTTGCAACGTCAACTTTTGATTCTAAGGTTCCTACAATGAGCTTGCAAGATACAGAAAAGTAAATCGGTAGAATGTTTCAACGAATAAATGATCTCTTGAAGCTGACTTTGAATAAATTCTACAAACCAGTCATAAAAGGTCAACAAAATTGATGAAGGGAGGGAAGCATGTTCTTCTTGTATTAGGCAAGGATTTGAGTCATACTTTGGGGTATTCCAGAACAACGTTCTCAGCAAGGTATTGGTACAGTAGACGCGGGTGGAATTCGGAGAGGAAAGTCACTGACTTTCAATGTAGAATTGTGCCATTGTATGCACTACAAAAAAGGAGCATCCGAGTAAAAAATCAATTTTAGGTCATTAGAAGTGTTGAAGACCTTGCAAGAAAGTTTCAAGGATCAGTGCCAGAAACGTTAATGACTTGTGAATATAAGAAAGAGAAAGTAACTTCATTTACTGTTGAAACGGAGGCAGAATTTCTTGTTTTTACTAAAAAGACACCATTGGAAAAGTCTGATTCCGCTGTTATTGAATTCGGATCTGAAATGATTGGGATGTTTAAGGGCCTTGAAGGCGCACCTTGGTTGGCAGAATTAAATGATACATTCAAGGTTCAATTGTCCTCTTCCAAACTCAAAGCATCAACAAATGTTTCATGGGATATCCACATATACAGCGAAGACATATTGGGTGATGATTTGTCTACTTGCAGTGAACTTGTAAAAAGAGTTAATTTGAACATTGAAAGCTTGAAAACACCATCTGAATTGTGTACAAAGTTAAATGAGTTGGGTGTATATTACCTCGACGCAGATGAATATTTCTTTTCCTATGAGCCACATAAAAAGCGGATGGTTCTAAAGGTGGGGCAGAACTATTCTGTCAAGCGCGATAGCTTGTTAACGACCACATTGGGATTCTCAAAATCAACTATTTATGAAGGCACATCAATAGGCGATACAGCCCCATCACTATAGCCGGATATAAGTAACTTATACGTCTATTGTAACATTATTGAATATACAAGGGTTGGCGACATTGAGGCCCCACTTCTGCGCACATTTCCTCTCTCATCCGTAAGGAAGCAACTAATCAATCGAGATTTTTTTACACAATGTATCTACCAATCAGCCGAAATTACATCAATAGAATTGACATATCAATTCATGATGACGCAGGAGAAGTAGTACCGTTCTGTGGTGGTGTTACTGTTTTGACCCTACATATTAGGACACGAGAATTAGGTTTTACGCTATTGTGACTTCTATAGTTATTCAATGGTCATAATGACAGGCATTTACAGTAGTCCATCATATCACAGCGGCTATCCCGTGTTTGTTGGAGGTAAACGACAAGTTGCAGGAGGCATATTCGGTGCACTAAGACGTATGGTTCTTCCAACACTCAAAAAGTATGGCGTACCATTCATGAACCGGGTTGGAAGCAGGGCTTTAAATTTTGGTGCAAATGTTGCAGCTGATGCGCTTCAAGGTGGGGATATCGGTGAATCTATGAAAATGCGGGCGCAGCAATCTGCCATAGACGCATTAGATGATTTAACAAAGACGAGACAGTTCGGTTCGGAAGAAGCGTAGGAAGTCAAGACAAGTTGGATCCGGTCGAGTTACTAAGCAAAGGCGCAGGAAAAGTAAAAAGCCGACTAGAGCAGCACGTTCTAAATCTAGACGTCGTGTGAAAACAAGAAAGCGCAAACGAAATTCCACAGCGACTAGAAACAAGTCAAAACGAAGGAAGACAACATATTTGTAGAGCTAATACGATGCAGAGTATCAATTCGGCTTTGTGTTTCTTCGATTCTCCCCCTCATCAAACAGACATAATCTCCTCAACAATTGTAGACATAGTCCCCACAACAAATATCGATGGTAACCAACAGCCTATTCAGTTTGATATACCTGCCAATCCTCAAGATTATATTGACTGTCAATCCATTGATTTAGAGTTGTGTATACAAATTAAGAAGACTGATGGCAGAAATATTGATTCATCCAAGAAAAAAATGGGATTGGCAAATCTTCCTATTGCCAGTCTGTTCTCAGATGTGTACCTAATATTGAATGATAAACAGATTGAAGGAGGGGATCGAGCATATCCATCTGGAGCATACATACATACAATGACGCAATTTCAAAAGCTAGCTAAACAGTCACACTTACAAGTTTCTGGGTGGTATGATGATCAGCAAGGGAAATTTGATGATGTCTCAAATGGAGGTTTAAAAAGACGAATGGATTTAACAGCGGATTCAAAGGAATTATACTTGAAAGGACCTGTCTATCTTGATTTCCTTCGTCAATCTAGACATCTGCTATCACAGGTTAAAATGCAAATAAAATTTATTCGTGCAAATCCTGAGTTCGCGTTAATGGCTTTTGGAGCTACAAACTATCAAATCAACATAAGTAGTGCGGTGCTCAATGTAAGGCGAGTAACAATGAAACCGTCAGTCATCAACGAGCATGCGACAGGATTGAGGAAAAACAATGCAATATATCCAGTTAATCACAGCGTGTTGACAAACTTCACAATTGGTGCGGGATCATCCTCACATGCCTACCCAAATCTTTTTCCCACTGCAATGCCAAAGGCGGTGTATATCACATTTGTGGAAAATGAGTCATTTATTGGTGCTTTTGAAAAGAATCCATTCAATTTCCAACACTTTAATGTTGGCAAACTAGCACTCTACCAGGATGGGAAATTTGTATTTTGCAAAGCACATGAGCCTAATTTTATAGATGTCAAATTCGCACGTGAATATGGTTCTACTTTCACTGCACTGAGCATGTTTAACACAGATGATTGAAATGGAATTACAATGGATATGTATAAAAATGGTTACTTCTTCATTATATACAATCTCACAGCAAATGCAGATCTAGCTGGTGAAAGCATAGGAGTTACAAAGCCTGGTAATCTACGACTAGAGGTGTCATTTGAGTCACTTTTGAAGAAAACAATTACTTGTATCATTTACGCTATCTATGATAGCAAAGTTGAGATAACAAGAATGAGAGACGTGACTGTCAGCTATCAGAGATGAGTAACTTAAGCAACACAGAAATCTTGAGGAAAATGAAGAATGCTCATCCCTACTCCAAGACAATATTTTTCGATGTCTTTACCTGATTAATTTACCTGATTAAATTCCTTTCTATCCTTGTTCGCTTATCACCAATACGGATACCAACAATCTTCCCGGAAAACATTGGATTGCTGTATACATCAATCGCTATAAAGTGGCCGAATATTTTGACTCTCTTAATCTACCTCGTTTACATGACATCGCATTATGGATGAACAGGTTCTCCTGGACTTTTAGGAAAGTGACATCGTTCCCACTTCAGAGTAATACGTCTGTAATGTGCGGTGGCTATGCACTCTATTTTGTCAACGAGAGACCATTGAAAAATAACTGTAAAAGTGCTTTAGAACTATTTTCAAAAAACTGTGATAAAAATGATGTAATTCTTACTAAATATGTCGAAACAGTTTTGAAATATAGTTTTATGTTGTATCATTAACTTGCTCTCTTTTTCCAAAGCAAGGTTTTATAACGAAGACAGAAACATGTTCATTTTTTATTATCTATTCACATATATACAAAATCTACAATTTGGTTTTTATGAAACATTTTTTTCAAATCACATATGATGGGAGGCACATCACTTATGTCTTTAATGCCGGTTATCACAATCTTTCCATTATGGAACACATGAACATGATATGGATGCCACTTAGTCAATTGAGCTAATGGAAATAACTCCACTTCCTAGGTTAGATTATGTGATGCTGTAACTTTACGGAAGTCATAGTGATAGTTCAATTCACATAACACGGTCATTGTCTTCACTTTCCAATCAGATAATGAATCACCAAGTAAATGTTCAAAGTAAAGTGTAGATATGAGAGACCACCCTCCATGACCCTTCCAATACATTGGACTGTTCCATTTGGAAAGAATAGTGTAGTGAGAGATTTATCCTTCCTCTGAATCCTCCATGTTAACATTGAGGGTCTTCCAAGATGTAAGCTCGTTGTCGGCTTCAATTTGCGTTTTATCAGCAACCATTGTTTTCGGTTGGGTATACTCCTCTCGATCTCTTGTAGATTGAGTTTTGACTTTGCTTTTGTAGTTAACATCCGGTTTACAACTTCCAACCGTTTGATGTCCTCCATCTCTTATGAATGACGTAATCTGTGGTAGTATCTCCCTTGTAAAGGTTTCCCATATGACGTCACTGAAACGAAAAATCGATATTCAACATCTTCCCGCTTTGGTGAGCAGACGTATAGTTTGACTGTTGAATCACACTTTATCCATACCTTGTCATCGAGAGGAATCTTGATCCGAGTCTTATGGTTGCCAATGAGATCAGCGAAGTCTTTCAGTGAAGGCAATGCGTCAATACTAATGCAAACGCCACGATGTTTTCGAACAGTATTTGCTATTGAATGACGAAATGCTATTCTTTTAGAATTTGTTATGTGAACGTTTTGGACGTCACTAAGTTTCCATGTTCTAATGTAATGAGGCATGTTCCGAAAGCCATGTTTCAAATTTAGGTTTAATGTTTGCCAAAGTTTGTTATTCCACTAGCTCAACATATCGGAATGATGTTGAGTACAAAGTCTTTGCATATCCATTCACATTAGGACCACCTATTTATTAGTAATCATTTCTACATATCGGAAATATGTAGAAATTTCAATTTTAGCAAGACTACTTATGCATTAGTAAGTGCTGCTACATGTCGGAAGATGTAGGAGTCGCAAGATCTATTACAAGTGGAATATTGTATTGCATTTAGTTAGACTTATCCTACATCACCTGTGACAGGAAGGCATCTCCTTCTCTTTGAAGGTGGGGGAAGACTTAGACTGTAGTGTCCATATGGTAATGATAAACTTTTATCCAGCCAACAGCGCCTATCCTCCCAAAGTGAAAGACCTCGCTTCCTAAATGATTTTGTGCTAACTATGTGATTTTTTGAATTTATATCTGTCATATCTTCAGTTGTATCATTCTCACTATAATAGACACTCCTATAGTCATTATGTTTCAATTTTTTAACTGCTGCTCTCTGAATTCCTTTTGCACGTTTGATGCTATGATTCGTAGAGTCTAGATATTTCATTGAATACATTTTTGGTTTTAGAAGGATCATTTCCTCATGCAACTTTCCAGCACACTCATCCTTAAAACAACCTATTCTAGCTTTGTTTGTAGTTCAGTATAGTCGGTGATGACTGTCATAGTTTGAAGAGTCAAACTTTTCACCGAAGTAGAGAAGTATATCTTCCAGACGGACAGATGGTGATGTGTATAAAAATAGGAAGAAACTGTCAGTACCACCTCCACAAAGCCGCGTTCTGTTTATCAGTGGACATCCTTTTAGATCATTGTAATATAATTGATACATCTCCAACTTACTATAGTCAAGTACTGCTTGACCAACATATATTAATTTATTTTAAACTATTGAAGGTTTGTACATTTCCATACCAACCAGATCTTCATCAAATATTTTGTGCTGAACATAGAGAGGATGATTTGACAATTTCAGTAGTTGTTTCTCATTGTTGACTAGTTTAAATTTTTTCCTTCTCCTTACATTTTCCATTGTTTTACCATATAAAGAATTATTTTTCAATTTGTAGAATGACTTTTCGAAGTCAGTGCTTGATTGAGCCCTGTTTTGAGAGTTCATATCAATGTATGTTTTTAAACAAGGCTTTTGTGTGAATTTTATGCCACTATGAATCTTCTTGATTCTCATGCCCATGGTCAAGTAAAATTTTAAAATTGAGTAGTGGACTACATAATTTTCACTATTAAATTGATGGAGCAGAAGTTCCTTGATTGAAGAAAAATGTGTACTTGGTCTTACTTTTTCATATAGATTTTTCATGTAGTGTGAAAACATTCTCTTTTCAATCATCTGCATTTCTGGAGCTAATGGGAAATCGGCAGTGTCATCATGAATGGCTGCAGGATACTCTAAATCTAAATAAAAAATGTAGCCGATTTCACAATCATCATCTATATTTTGAACACTTTCTTCATTTAAAAAATTCACTTTCATTCAGCCATTTGAAATTTGAGTGGGGTAGATTCCTACTGAGTGAAGAACCGTAAAGGTTATTAACATCTAAGTAGGTCAAATGTCGACTTTCATGTACATTATTTCCTAATTTTTCAATGCGTGCACGCGCTCGGTGAATGTTGGTGAAAGTCATACCCCCTCTAATTCCTCGTTCAAATAGATTGTACATATTTTCATCTTGGATGTAGTGTGGGGGGTCATTGGAAGAGAAATTTAATGCTGAAGTAAAGCTAAGATGTGGGAGACTGACAAAATGTACAGGTCGACTTCATCATCACGTTGACTCAATGCTCTAAACACTTCAAATATGTCTGCCAACAATAAAACATCTAACTTCAGATATGCCAGCATGTAATCACCAAATGTGCTACAAATAAATTCAATCCATGCCTTGTTAGCGTGTTCATATTCACTATCGGAGCAGTGCTCACGAGTAAGATCATTATAGAATTCAAATTGTGGTGGTAGACAGTCTTCCGTCAACGTGTTTAAGTTTTTGAAGTATGAATATGGAAACACTCCCTTCTTATAGAAAACATTGTCACTTAGTTGTGGAAATTCTACCCTTAATGTCTCTACATGCTCATAAGTTTGCAAGACCTTGGCTAATTCACTCAAGGATGCACTTACAAATTGATATGAGTCTAAGAATTTTAGTTTAAAGTATACTGTCTTCCCTTTGTATTCATTTACAGGGACACTGGCGGATAAAGTTATATATTTTTCAGCAGTTGCTGCTACAACATCTAATTTCCAAGATTTCATTCTTCCAATCGCTTCATAGCAAACGATGTGACTATCATCATTTTTGAAATTGAGGAAGAATATTGGGAGCTCCCGTCTGTTAAGTCTTAACCGGAGATTGCATTTCCTACATAATGTTTGCCTATATCGTCCGGTGATATGATCGTGATCACGAACTTTTATGACTTCATCGCTGAATTTCAATTTACATTTGTTGCAACATTCTCCATTCTCATGGCTTGCTTTTTCATCTGCTGTCAGTGTCATGGGCTGCCTAGTTGTTGCACATTGGTTGGCATACAAGTCTTGGGCTACAGTTTCTAAGTGGTGCAAGAAACTAATAATGCAATTTTCTCCTTCAAAGAGGTAATACTTGTTTCCAAATTTCGATTGAAGGGCATTATGCCACACATGAAAAGCTCCAATGGCCTCAGGTTTAGGTTTTTTATTATCGATGTAGCACTCTTTATCTGCATAAATTGCTAAAGGAGGACTTAGTTAATATTCTATGCTACTTGTTAGTACTTCTAGATCTGACGGCATTTTTTCTATTCGTGCTTTTCTTCGAATGCAAAACTGGAGGTGTTGTTCTAGTGTTGTCTTATATGTGAATGACTGAGTGCATCTTTCGCAGAAGTATTTATGCCTTTTTAAAGTTCTCCTATACAATCTTGACAGCTTTGGAATTCCACAATAGTTTGCTGCTCCATTGTTTAGAATTAGCAAAATATTAACCGTTTGCCTACCAGTAAAGTTACTATTGTATCGAACACATTTGAGTCCATTTTCATAAAAGTGAATGCTAATTTGATATCATTATTTTTCTCAAATTTTGGAATATCTTTGATTGATACTGGTGTGGAAATGCCTTCCATATTTAGTTCACATGTCCACCTACTATATGATTTTATTTCAATCCGTGAATAAGGTACTTCATTATAATGCAATATTGATAAAACTGCATATAGGAAGCAATCATTTGCATTCGAATTAACATTAATGACAGCTCTAGAGTTTTTTAACTTCTTTGGTAGAGGAAATAATTGTCCACCTAACAGTATTGGGCTTGTTATTACATTGAACTCTACATTTTGTACATCATCTATAATCCAATTGCCACCCATTTTTGTGAAGGCTTCAATATGATTTATCAGACTATTTAGATGATCCTGAAACCAAGCATCATAGTCATAAATATAGTTTGAGGATGATGAGGTAAAGTGTGCGAGAAAAGTTTCTTCTTCTTGAGGATTAGAACGGACATAACGAATTTGTGCAATCAGACGACCGCGCAATTGATAGCTCCTTAGCAAGCCAGACACTAAATTCCCTAACATGGAACGCAACGCATGCTTTCTAAGAATGATGTTATATCCAAAGTAGGTGTTGTTGGCGTGATATCATACACACGTGCATGGCCATTGAGTGCGCTTTCGCTGAGACTAACAGTTCCATAGCTATTATGCATATTCATCTCACTATTTGTATTATGCAATAGTGATGCTGTCGAAATCTACTTATAGAGTTATACGTTTTGCCACACCGAGAGCAGTATTGCATAAAGCTTTGTATGTTAGTTGAAGCGCTGGTTGTTGGCTTAGAAGTAGATCTATTTTGACTATTTGAATTTGACTCTGCTATGCCATCATTCGGTTTATTATTGCATACAAGTTTATGCCTCTTAAGATTATCTATCCTATTCGTCTTATATGGACACTTGCTACATTGATCAGTTTTTCCTAACTTACAAAATTTTTCATGACGTTGCAAATTGCCTATGAGAGTGAACACTTTTCCACACTTGGTACAGACAACCATGATTATTGATGAGGATTGAAATTAGCAAGCCCTTATATACATCCATCATCTAATGACGTCAGCGTCATCACCAGCCAATACCATATGTTCCGATCTGTTGTAAAGAGAAAACGCATAAAATTTTCAGTAATTACTTTTTCAAAATAAAAGATTAAGTCAGAGCTTCACACATTTAACAATACCATTGTGATACAGCTTCAAGTGGCTGCAGCTTTCACTGCAGCCACCCAAGTCGTCCATTCTCGTTAGTCTCACCTTTCTAATTGCATTATCTCTGCACTCGATGTGCACCAATGTCTCTTTATTTTGCCTCTGAATGTTTGTCACTTGCGAGGCCAACAGGAGGTTTGATTGATTTATATTTTGTAAGGACTCAACCAAACCTCTGTTGTCCTCCATTAGCTGAGCCTCACGAACCTCGGAATCCTTCAGACGCTCTTGGCAAAGGCGTAGTTTGGACTCAATGTCTTCCTCCGTCGTTGCGTCGAGGTCGACATTGTACTCTCGCACTGGGAGAGGGGTCTTGGTAACTGTAGCAGGAGAGAAAGGAGCTGCGGCGGGAATAGGAGGTGTCGCGGAGAAAGGAGCTGCGGCTGGGATCGGAGGTGTCGGAGAAGAAGGAACTGCGAGCGATAGAGGACGCACAGGGGATGGAGGAGCAAGCGTCATCATCGGGGACAGCGGCAGGCGGACGCTCCAGCTGAGGGATGGCCGGATGTGGCTGAAGGACACCTCTTCCTGTGATGCACACATGACGGACTCCTGTAAACAAAGGAAACAATTGTTAATTAGGACAATTGTTAACAAAGTAAGTTTCAAAATGTTTTAATATAAAATTCTACACTGAAGCAGGCAACCAAGCTTCATACTTACATTAGTAACAGATTCATCGCCATAATCGGATGACGATGTTGGAGAATCCTCGGAGGAGGATGATGTTGGAGAATCCTCGGATGAGGATGAGGATGTTTCATGTATGGAGTAGGGCCTCTCCTCATTGTCCTCAATGGTAGTGATGAAAATTTTCCGGAAAATTTTGGATCAAAATTTTCCGTGGAAAATTATGGAAAAAATTGGAAAATTTTGGAATATTGGAAAATTATGGAAAATTTTGGAAAATTTTGAAAGTTTTGATTTTTTTGATAGCTGCCTTATAATTTGAGCGCTTCCACTGCCGAGGCAGCTACGTACCAATAAATTGGGTCTAAAACTCTTAATTTCATCATTATTTCGATTAAAGCGATCGTAGCAATGCGAGTTCCGTCCGCGGATTTTTGAATATTTCTTTGTCACCAAATTGTGCCATTTTGTTAGCATTTTTAATTATCACACAGACACCGTTTGGGATAACATGAATCTTGCTTTACAATAGGGGTAGCTATATTTTCTTGCAATGTGAAAGATCTGGAGCAAAAATAATGTACTTCATTTTGGAGTTTGCTTATAGCTTGAAAGTTAAGCTTTATGCATGTGTTGATGAACAAGTGAAGTATAAGCACACAGTCCACACAGCATTCATGAGCGACCGTATTGGAATACATAAAGACTGTAAACTCGTGAGATATTTGGTCACTAAAGATATCTGTGATGAGTAAAAGAATATCTATGATAGCCTCCAACTTCTGGCCTATTGTCCGACATCTTCATTGAGGACACATCTTCAACTTCTAGTTCAGTATGGTTCAGACAGTTCCAATTCGATTTCAGATCTGCCCAAATGAATTTCATTCAGATATGATCCACATGAATCTCCAGTTGAATTTAAGATCTTTTCAAAGTTGAGCTGCTGACAAATATCTGAAATTCAGCTAGAGAAATCTGAAATCCATCTAATGTCTGAAATTCATTTGGAAAGATCTAAAATAGACATGGAAAAGTGCAGTTGGTTACAAAAGTTAACATACAGGGATGATAGAGAAGTTTTCGGTCTTTGAATATTACATAGTCCTTTCAAACGACTATACTAAGCCTCCAAAACAAAGGCAAAAACGTCAATCACCAAAAAATGAATTTCAAAATTTTCCAATGGAAAATTTTCCGGAAAATTTTGAAAAAATTGGAAAATTTTCCGGAAAATTTTCTGGAAAATTTTCCATTTGCATCACTAGTCGTGGGCTACCCATACCGATCATATTATTCATGGACTATTGAATAAAGGCAATAACAAGTAACAATGACAACCTAAGCTAGCCTATATACACTTTAATATTCAATAAAGCAATTGATATCTTTATTGATACGGTATATTTGGCTATGTAGCCGATACCCTTTCTATGTTCGAGTAGATACAGGCCCTATAATTAGCTATTTAGAGGCATACGCTATCCAGTTTCATATTCAAGCTTTGTTAAAAAGCTTATACTACTATTCGGCCCCTGTGACGGCTAATTAGGTATCATCATCACTCATGTGGTCTTATTTAATGTAGACTCGTAGTAGACTGGTTGCAGGCTAGGCCAATTTATATTTAGCCAGTGCGGGAGATCTTTAACTAATTCAACCAATCCTGGCTATAACTTTATTTTATCTTTCAGAGATAGTCAATTCATGCAAAAATATATGACAAGTATGTTATTTGTCATTATATTAGGCTATTATCATTTTTATTATTAACTTAAGTCGTTGCTTGTTAATGAAAACTAATTGGATGATTGTAGCAAGCCTCTAAAGTCCACACCGTTATCCAAAAAACCCGTTCAACGGATCCAGGATAACCAGCATTATAGATAGAACCTGAATTTGAAGTCGGAGCCGAGCCGGAGCCGGAGGCTTTCACATCATTGTCGTGGAGCCGGAGCCGGAGCCGATGAGATAACGCATCGGCTCCACAGCCCTGAATCGAAAGTAAGAATGTAATTTCAAAAATTTGAAAGTCTTAGTGAGTCTGACTGCAATCTACAAAACCAGTCAGTATCTGTAAGCATAGATAGTTAATCAGACTTATTCCATAGAAATTAACAATACCATAGAAAGTCCTAGAATGGAAATTGCATGAAAATTATGGCACACGCCGGGGGAACTTAGTTGGGGCAAAATGCAACTTGTGCGATCTGACTTCCATGTTTTTTGATTGGCATTTATATTTATCAGGCCAATTCTTGATCTGAATTGTTGGCCCTTGTCCAAAGACCATGTAATCAAAAGCAATAGTGAATTTACAAAATGCTGCGCCGACAGGATGACAAAGAAGGAAATCCTTTTAAACGTTCTGTACGTTCATCATTTTGAAATATCGCTCCGATAATCTATCAATAGTATAATCAGACTTTTATGCAACTTGTAATGTCGATTTGCAGAACATGCATAACTCCAGCTTGAAATCAGAGGCCAAGAAATCTTAGAGTATTCATTTTGCTTTAAAGGGTTCCCCTTAATTTTCAAAATCTCTACATGCTTTCGAATATCAGCTGCCAAAATATCCCATGTGTTATTCAATGATTAATTGAAAAGTTCCAGCGACATTTCGTTTATTTGAGAAATGATTGCCGGTAAAGAAACTTTCAATGTGTTTATTCCAGAAAAGCGCCAGGTTTCTAAGCCGCTTGAAGGAGAAATTATCCAATAATTGGACTTTCTATTTGTGAATTCTTCAGATGTTCTTACAAACAGCACACTGACCACTTTCAATTATGACTTTGTGAACCAATTTTTAATTCGCATTCCAATATTGAAAAATTGGAAAATAGTTGTCAGTGACTGCTACAAATAGACACACTATATATTAATCCATGGAATAGCAGGCTATTTCACATGAAACAATGCCGCCATCTCACTTAAAATTCTCTCCATGAAAATCCTGTAATTTGCTATCAACAACTCCCAGAACCAACTTGGCAAATAGTTTCACTATGATACAATGTTTTAGATCGAATCTGATCTACAAACCATAGATTTTTCCATGTGCCATCATTGTACATAGGCAAGATATCAAACTTCCATTCTAGTGTACTATTATCTACTTCTATGACTTATTCCGTTTGTCTCGAAAATCAGACTATGGTTCATTTTAAAAACTAGTAAAGTCAGACTGAATCTTAAGTAAAACAGATCATTTTTTGCAACGTTCTTGCAAGAAACGCTTCAAGAAATCACAATGTAATCTTGCTGATTCAGAAAAGATTTAAACAGAGGCAATTATATGGGAGTCATCTCGGTAGTTGGCAAATTTTGACTATTTTCAAAAGTGCTCAAATAATTTTTTGGACCGCAGAAACGCAATCTCCGCAAAAAACTGAATCTTTTGATAAAAAATTTTTCATTGTATACAGATACTTTTTTGAGTCGACACTACCTATCCCTGCTCGATGATTTCATAGCAATCATATCCGCACGTCTTCATATGTCTTCGATGTCTATGCTACAATTAACTCAATAAAAAAAACCTTTTTATCGAAATTTCTGCAAAGATTCAAAGAAATGAGGTCAGAATTAATATGTCAAGGGTCAAAAATTTTCCCAACTACAATACCATGTACAATACCTAGTGATGAAAATTTTCCGGAAAATTTTCCTTCGCTTCGCTTTGCTTCGCTTCGCTTGCGCCGGATGTCACACTTTTGCGGGTTTTTTCAAAAAATCAAAAATTCAAAAATTTCAAAAATTTAGGTAGACTTCAAATTTCACGTGGCCGAAGGCCGAAGGGCGAAAATTTAAGTGTTTTTAAAAATACCCAATTTTCAAATTTTTCAAAATCTCAAATATGAGAATTACAATTTTCACCCTTAAAATCATGACCGTTCCAGGACACCGAAAATCATAAAAGTTAAGAATCTCAAATTTGTGATTATGACATTTTACCTTAAAAATCATGACCGTTCCAGGACACCAAAAATCATAAAAGTTGAGAATTTCAAATTCATGAATTTTATCCATCTTTCAGGTTTTTAAAATATAACATGTGATTGAAAATATTTCTTTAAAAATGGAAGAAACAAAAGTGGAAGAAACCGCAAGAATATATCCTTCGCTATCATATGAACGTAGTTCTACTTTAATGGACATTGAAAAAATGAATAAAGAAAAACACAAAGATAGAGTACGCTATATGAAAGATAAGGAATCTCAATTATTATTAAGATTAGAGCATTATAAAAAATTAAGAAAGAGATGGACTAAAGTTAAGAATGTAACACAAGGAATTGGCATATTCTTAACAATAAGTTTAGGTGCTTTAACAATTGTTATATCTTCTGGTGTTTTAGTAATTCCAGTAGTTGCTACAGCTTTAACAGGTACGGGTGTTTTTGCAACTTCACTTGTTACAATGTTAGATAAATCTTTAATAACTAAGAAACGAAAATCATTAAAAACTAAGCATTTACATATTAAAGAAGTTTATGACAAATTACACTACTACTTTCAAAGAGTATGTGATGATAATGTTATTACGTTAGATGAGATTGAAAAATTTGATCAAATAGCTAATGAAGTAAATCAAACCTTTCAATTACAGTCCGAAAAAGTTGATGATAAGAATAAACAGGATGGCAAAATTTCTAGTGATGGTAAAATTTCTAATGAAGAAGATGACAAAATTTTTTTAGAAGAGCTAAAAACTTTAAGCGAAAATTTAAGCAAAACTTTATTAAACAAAACTTAAAACGAAAAGATGTCAGACAACAAAGCAATAAAAAAATAATTTGTTCAGTAAAATGTTTTTGCTGTATTCCAATGTTACCACAAAATTCAAATATTATATTTTAAAAATGGATAAAATTAGAGCTGATAATTTTAAAAGAATAAAACAATTAGAAGAGTTAATAAAACAAAGAAATATTATGAAAGAAAATCATCTTCAACATAGAATTATAAAAGCTAGTATTCAATCTGATATGTTTGAAAAAATGCAGCAAACCGAGCAAGTAAAAACTAATTTTGAGAAAACTATGAAACCGTTTAAAACTCTTGAAAAAGAAAGTACAAATAATGATAAACAAATTGATATAACAGATCCAGAGCACAAAACTATATTAGATGACTATGGATTACTAGAATCAAACATTAATAAGAAATTACCAAAATCTATGCAATTTGAACATTCTATTTCATTTATAGATGGAAAAACAATACCTAGATTTTATCTCGGACAAAAAGAAATATTTCCACAACCTTTTCGAGGTTTAATTTTTTCACCAGATAAATCTCCTTTTAATTTAGATAGAAATTTTGTTAATCTTTTAAGAGGAGCAGATTTAAATAATTATGCTGTAGAAGATCTCATAAAATATAAAGCTATGTTAGACAGAGTTGGTGCAGTAAAATCTCTAAGACGTTATAAACAATTAGAAAATTTATTATCAACGGGAGTTAAAGTAGGAAAAGGTTTATCTGAAAAACAGAAAACAGAAACAACCATATTTTTACCAGATGATCCACAAGAATTACTAAATAGATTAAATATTTTAATATCTGCAATAAAAGAAGGACATAATTCTAGTTTCAATGAAATTCATGCTATATTGAAAAGACTGTTAGGAAAGAAGATTCTAAATGAAGAGGATTATAAAAGTGTAGCTGAAATATGTTGTTTCTAATTTTTATCTATGATTTTTATTTATGATTTTTATCTATGATTTTTATCTACGATTTTTATCTATAATATTTATTCAAAATTTTAACTAAAAAATGTGTTCAGCAGATTTAGACAAAATTAATAATCATTTAGAAAATTTGACAGAGATTTTGGGTTCATCAAAATTTAGTACGACGTTAAAAATTATAACAACTACTTCATCACACACTTGTAATTTAGAACCCATTCTACATTTGGAACAAAATAAAAATTATCAAATTGCATTGACTAGTTTCTCTACATTTAACACTATTCAAAACGTTATCAAAGATGTGAATGATCAATTTAGATATTCTACTGATAAAGGCAAAACGTGGAAACTACTAACTTTTCTTCCTGGTTCTTACGAAGTTGAATCAATATCAAATGAAATTAAGAGACATTTAGGTATACCATTTAAAGATAAGAAACAATTACATTTTGCAGTTGAACCGGCAGTCAATAAATTTTCTCTTACTTTAGACGAAAATCATCAAGTTGATTTTAATCATGATAGATCATTGTCAAAGCTATTAGGATTTAATAAACAAACCTATAGTCAAGGTTTAGGTGAGAAGATTCCAAAAATAACTGAAATAAATTCAATTGTTGTACATTGTGACATTATTGAAGGAGGATATATAAATGGTAAATTGTCAAATTTAATATTCAGTTTTCTAGCTTTTACTGTACCCATTGGTTATAGATTAAATGTATTTCCCCAAACATTAATATATTTTCCTATTACAAGAAAAACTATTAACAACATTGGCATTAGAATCACTGATGAGAAAGGACAAGAAATAAATTTTGGAGGTGAAGAGATTATGATAGATCTTTTGGTTCGGGAGGTATAAACTCCCACGCGAAGCTAGAGAAGTTTAATTTTCTTCTTCTTCTTTAGAAACAAAAAATAAAAAAATAAAAATAAAATTTTTTTATTAAAAAATGAGTGAAGTTCCCCCATTAAATAAAAAGAAACTTAAATTTAATCATCATCCAAATTTATCTAATAAAGTTTTGTCAGTTATTTGTGGAAGATCAGGATGTGGAAAAACGTATCTATTATTTAAAATTTTAACGACTCCAAATTTTTTGGATTATAACAATCTTATAATTTATACAACAACGGCAGAACAACCCGTCTATCAATTTTTAAAATATGGATTTGAAAATAATCTTAAAAAAACAGCAATTGCTTCATTATTCAAAGAATATGAAAAATCTGAAGATGAAGAAGAAATAAGTTCGTGGTGTGAAGAAGCAGCAAAAAATAATCAGTTAGTAGAATCTAATAAAAATAAGCATATAAAGATACAATTAATAGATGATAGTGGTAATATGCAAGATCCTAGTAAACTAGATAAAACAATGAAACATTGTGTAATTTTTGATGATTGTGTTAATGATAGAAATCAGTCAGTTCAGAGAAATTATTTCACAAGAGGTAGACATAATAACTGTAGTGTTTTTTATTTAACACAAAGTATGTATTCATTAGACGGAAGTGTTATTAGGAAGAATGCAAATATATTTATACTATTTGAAATAAATGCAAGAAACTTAAGTGATTTGTTAAGAGATTTATGCGTAAGAAATAAAGATGAATTTAAACAATCGTGTAACAATGCTTGGTCAAAAGATTATGGCTTCATTACAATTAATATTGATAAAAAAATTCATGATAGAGTCATCGAAGATTTGTTCTCTGACTAGGCTTCGCCTCGAGGGGCTTCGCCCCGACTGAAAGTCGATAGAAAATATTTTCGCGGAGTGACCGAACGGAGTGACCGAATAATTTTTTCTTATAAATTTTTTGTTAATAAAAATAAAAAAAATATGTTGAATGCTTACAAGATAGAGTATGTACCATTTTTAAAAGATTATCGTCATCCTACAAATCCTGTAAATTCGAAGAAAGAAATTAGATTTTATTATCATCATCAATGCGTAGCGCTCGTTACAGATTATAAAACAAAACATGGTATTAAACCGTGTGTTAAAACAAAAGACTTTCCACTTTGTTTAAGAAGTTTCCGAGTATTTTTGGCGTATAATAATTTATGGTGGTTGGTTAAGAAAGAACATTTAACAACACATGAATTAGAAACATTACATCAATTACATATTCCTGTGTATATGTAAAAACGGAACCGAGGTTCTATGTAAAAATTAATTTTTTCTTTTAAAAAATATGAATCGTGAAATGTCTCTCGGACAAACGTCTAGGATTGATGAATTAATCAAGAAACAAACTGCTGAGTTTGATGCGCAAATTAAACATAGTAAACGTAGTAAACGTATTAAAAAACAGAAACGTACTAGGCGTAGTATTAGACGTAATACTAAAAAACAGAAAAGTGGAACAAAAGAAATATTAGAAAATCCTATTACTGATATCTTTTTTGATGATAGAATTAAGGATGAACTTGGTGATGATTTATATAATTTATTTAATCCAAATGAAATTAAATATGAAAATGTATCTTTTATTAATGTAGTAAATGATATGCGGAAACTTTTAGCAAATGGTAAAATTATTAATTTACTTGGAAAAGTTATTAAAGATCAGGAAAATATAATTCAAAATTTTTAGGTAACCTTCTATAATAAAAAATCATTTGAAACATGGTTTTCGAATCTGGATGAGAAATCCGATGCTAACGAATGGATTTTTACAGGTAATATTAAATATGAAGATTTTGGAATGAAGTTAGTACAAAGATCGCATAGAGGGGCAGGGATTAATATGAAATATAGAATCAAAGAATATTTCGGTGAATATTGTTATATTCCTTCTGAAGATTTTTGTTTTATTAAATGTTATAATGTTTTACGAGGTTTTAATGAAGAACAAGGAGAAATGATGAAAGAAATGTTTAATAATTTTTTATATAAAGAGAAAGCCACATCTAGAACAGGAGTAATGTCAAACTGCAAATTTTCTCAATTCAATAAATATTTTGGAGAATGCGTTCAATATTATAGTCCTGCCAATCGTCATTTAAATCCTAGAGGAATTGAAACGTTTCATAATTATGTTTATTACAATTATTTTCACGCAGGTTCAACAATTGGTCACTATTGTTTAATTAATAAATCTCATAAATTAAAAGCTATTAGAGAAATTGAAAATAATTTCAAACCCATATATAAAACAGTTACTGATGAAAATCTAACAACGCGTCCATATAAAATCATAACAAAGAAAAAAATTGACTATGGTTCAACATATATTTGGGATCTCGAAACTTTTCCCGATCCTAACTGTTCAACAGCTCATCCTATTCCTTATGCTGTAGGAGCTATTAATTTTAATAAATTTATATGTTGTTTACCGAAACAAAGATTGAAAGAATTAGAAACATGTTTGTTAAGTGATATGATTAAAATTAAACGATCAAAAGATGAAGATGAAATTAAAAATCTTAAAAAACAGATTAATGAGTATAATAATTTAACTGAATTAGAATTTAATAAACTTCAAAATTGTGTGAAAATATTTACGAGAACTGAGGATGATGAATGTCCAATCAGGGGAAACCCAGAGGACGTATGTCCGATCCATCAATTTTTTAAAACTCTTGGAAAATTTAATTATTCGAGAGTAACTTTAATAGCTCACAATTCATCAGGTTTTGATTCCTATTTTCCGATAAAAGCTAATTTTAAATTATCTAAACCGCCTCTTAAAACTTCAAGAGGAATATTGACTGTTTCATTACAAAATCCTTATACAACTGAATGTGTTAGTAGATATATTCAAAAATCTCTTAGATTTAAAAACAATATGAAAAAAGATTCACCTTCAGGTAAATTAGCACTTCAAACTATTATAATGAAATGTAGTTATCAACATGTAAAAACAAGTCTTTCTAAATGGTGTGAGAATTTTAAAATTCCTATGAATGTGTGTAAATTAAATTATGAAATTGGAGACATAACACATGAAAATTATAAAGAAAAAGAAATTGAATGGAGACCATATTTAGTTAACGATATTCTTTCTTTAGCTTTTTGTATCTACAAATATAATAATGTTATGCGAGATTTAGTTGGTGAAGATATAACTACTAATTTGACATCCTCTGCTTTAACATTTAACGGTTGGATGAAAAGCGTACAAAATGACAATATAAATATTCATTCTCATATAGATTTATGGGCTAGAAATTATATTAGAAAATCTGTTAAAGGTGGAAGAGTTTCAGCAAATATAAGAAAATACATATCGCCATTTTGTAGCATCTTGTTACCAATATTAAAACAGTATTTACCTGGTCGCTGCGCTGGGGGGACTTTGTCCCTTGGTCGCTACGCTGGTGGGGCTTTGTCCCCTGGAAGTAATTTAATAGATTTAATGAAACAGTATCGAGATTTAGGAGATAAAACTGAAATTTGTAAGAAAATTTCAAATCAACTACTTGAACAAAAAAATGAATTTCTAATGGCTTTTGATGCAACATCTTTATATCCATCAGCTATGTATGATGAAAATTCAGAATACCCTAAAGCTGAATCAGCTAGAAAATTTCGTCAAGAAGAAGAGCGGGAAATAGTATATAAATTTAATACTCAAACATTTAGACCTAAAACTGGAATATTCTCTGTTGTGTTTCAATATCCGAATGATATGTTTTTCCAACCAGTTCCTATAAAAGATAAAGTTAAAAATGAAAATAATAATTCTCATGTAAAAGTAATCAGGTTTAGAAATGGTATATGTTATGATGTATTAACTTCTGTAGACATACAAGAAATTGTTAGATGTGGGGGAAAAATCTTACATATTACTGATGGTATAATTTATGAAAAAAATTATCAAGTTTCACCATTTCGAAATTATATTGAAAAACTTTTTAATTTGAGAAAAAGATATAAAACAGAAGGAAATACTGTAGGTGATGAGTTAATTAAATTATTGATGAATTCGCTATATGGCAAAACTGTGCAAAAAGATATAACCACTAAATATCATTTATGGAATGAGAATACATTGAGAAAAAATTTCACTCAAGAAGTAAAAGATTATGAAAAATTAAATGATGAACAATATTTAGCGAAAGTAGAAATGGAAGATGATGAGTTTCTTAAAACTAATATTGTAAAAGATGGGAAGACGTCATTCATGCCATCACACTTAGGTTCTTTCATTCTTTCTCACTCTAGAAGAATCATGAATAACTTTATTTTAGAAATTAATGGTTTCAAAGAAAAATACATTCATTATACAGATACTGATTCAATATACATTTCTAATGAGCTCTTCAATAAATTAGACGCTGCTGGATATGTTGGAGGAGAATTGTGTCAAGGGAAAAATGATTATGGAAATGGTGGAATTATTTTTGCAATGTTTATTGCACCTAAAGTAAAATACTGTATTACTGTAGATGAGCAAGGGAGACTTAGTGAAAAGAAAACATTCAAAGGATATTCACAAGATAAAGTAAAAGTAGAAGATTTTCTAAAATTATATTCGGGGAAAACATTATCGACTACAGTTAATAAACCATGGAAAAGATCTTTAGAAACTGGAATTAGTATTCCTGATAAAAATAATAATACTGAAGAAAAAAAATTTTCTGGTCAAATAAATATTCTTAAACGTCAAGCACCTGATGAAAATGAAATTATGTTACCTTATAACGGAGAAGATATTCAAGCTGAAATATTTCAAACAATCGTCTGTGAGAGTAATTTAAGTGATGATGATGACACGTGGGAATAATAATTTTTTTATTACATCTAAAAATTTTATAACATCTAAAAAATTTATAACATCTGAAAAATTTATAACATCTAAAAAATTTATAACATATAAAAAATTTATTACATATTAAAACTTATTACATCTAAAAACTTATTACATCTAAAAACTTATTACATCTAAAAACTTATCACATCTAAAAACTTATTACATCTAAAAACTTATTACATATGAAAATATATTTATCGAATATTTTGGTATTTTCTATTAAGTTTTATCATATTAAGTTTCATCATATAATGTTTTATCATATTAAGTTTCATCATATAATGTTTTATCAAAAGATAATTTAAATTTATTTTCACTAACTATTGATTCTTCATCATCATCATCAATTGATTCTTCATCATCATCATAAATTGTTTCTTCAACATCATAAATTACACTTTTTGGGATAGGATGCCATTCCCTGATAGGATACCATTCCCTGATAGGAATATCTAATTCTAAATTACATTTCTTATCTGATAATAATATAATAGAGAAAAATATTGGTCTTTGATCTCTTTTGGAAAATTTAATAACACCACCATAATCTGAATCAGTTTTAGTTTTTATTAAAGATGATAAAATTTTAAATTGATTAGATGTAAATCCTAATTTAGATTTTGCAGACCCGACACATAGTTGTCTAACAGTATCTTCAACTATACCATCATTATTATTTTCAATTGTAAGAAAATGAAATTTAGATAAATTTTTATAATTACTAATATTTTCATAATCTTTTTTACCATTTACACCATTTTCAGATGTTTCAGAATCATCATCTATATTATTATCATCATTATTATCATAAGATTCTTTAAGATCGGGCAAAGCCCTAGAACCTTCGGTTCGTTTATTATGATTATGGTCATTGTTAATAGTATAAGGTGTTGTCCACATATAAATTTTCTCTTGTTGAGCTAAACCATTTATATAAGATTTTAATAAATTAATATTTAAGTTGGAATATAATCCTATATACGTATCATCATCATATCTTTGGGGCATTTCTAATGTTTCTTGTTTATAAATTGTGTCTCTATAATATACTTGACATAATAATTCTTCATTATGTTTTTTACTCTCTATGTGAATGTTATATTGATTTTGATCGTCAACAAATAATCTAATTTTTTCTTTCGAAAAAGATTTTAATTTTTTAACTAATTCTTTAATATTGATATAATTAATAATTTTAGTTTCTATCCAATCAGTATTACTAATTGGTAATACTGCTCTAATAAATCCATAAACATTATTATGACCTATTATAACCATATTTTCTTTATTTAATTCAACATAAGCTACATCATTATATTTACTTACAATCTCCATAAATTTAATAAATGGATCACCTGGAAAAATACAATAATTGGTTTCTATAGAAGGTAAACCTTTTGTTTGTTCTCTAAATATTTCGGCTTGTAATTGAAATAAAATATTAACATCTATACATGGATTGTTATTATTATTATTATCAAAACATTTATTTTCAAATCCCGTTGATCTCGTCGAATAAGAAAAACAGGATGATGCGGACGAATATAATTTTTTTAAATTTGGTTTTTCCATTTTTTTATTTTTATTAGAAAAAATTTTATTTTTTTATTTTTATTAGAAAAAATTTTATTTTTTTATTGTTTTAAAAATGATGTTACCAAATGTTGGTGGAGGTGCATATATCCCGAATAATCGTGAATTAGAATTAGAGATAGAAAATTATATTATGAAAACTGGAGACGTTTTATCTGGTCCATTGCATCTTTCTATTCTTCCGCAACAAAATACAGAGTTAACAAATAAACAATATGTTGATACACAAATCAATGACTTAAAAGAAAAATATATAAACGATGTTTTGGTTCCACTGATGAATGAATTGAAGTTGCTTAAATTTAATGACAAATCATTAAACGAAAAATTATTAAAACTTGATAAAAAGGATAGAGAGCTAGAAGCAGATATAGCAAAACTTTTTAAAAAGATTTCAGAACAATCAAAAATTTTAATATTACTTTCTATAAAGTTAAAATCTGCAGTCATTAAAAATAAACATCAGATACAACTATTGAAAGAACAATTAGAAGATGAAATAGAAAATCTACCTGAAAGAATTTAAAAAAATTTAAAGCAGTTACAAACTACATTCCAAAAAAGTGTTGATGAATTAAGTTCTAAAATTACTCAACAAATGAAAAAGATGGATAGAATAATAAATGAAGTAAACTCGCTTAATCAAAAAGTTGATAAAATGAAAACTCTTAAAATCAATTTAGAAAATGAGTTAAAGAAAAATTTACAAGAAAACTCTAAAGAAAATAAAGAACAGTTAGATTCTGTTAAAAGACAATTAGATGTTCTTAAAATTAAGTTAAATGCACTTCAAACGGCATTGAAGATAAATCAGGAGAAAATGCAAGTTAATAGAAAAGAAATTAAAGTACATCACACGCTGCTTGACGCAATAGATAAAGTTCAACAGTCAATTAATAAAGTTATCTCGAAGTTGTTGTCCATTCACAAACGTAAATCTTAACACGTAGATATTTTTCCCAAAAGTCAAATTTAATCCTAAAAAATGCCTATAATTTATAAACACAATCTTAAACATTTTGCTTCAAATCAAAAAATTGCTCATGAACCATCTATGAAATCTGTTTACCATTATGACAGTGTAGAAACAATCGGAACACAAAAGTTCCTAGGCACCGCAGGTGCCGTTGAAAAAGAAGGGGCTGGCATCTTTTCTGGTATTGGAAGTATCGTTAACTTAATTAAAAATAATAAAGATTTGATTTCATCTGCTGCAAAAGGAGCAGCTGCTATAGGTAGTACAGCTAGTGCAATATCAAATGCTGTTAAGTCTCAAAACGAATTAAAACAACTAGAAGCTATTCGCAAACTTAGGAATGATTCCGAAGAACTAAAAAATTTAAAAAAACTTTCAGAGGAAACAAAAAATAAAATTGCTAACATAGCTGTTGGGGAAACCTTGAGGAGCGGAGCACCGTCTGATAGTAAACATAAGAAGAAATCAGGCGTAGCCATAAAACGTTCAATTGAACCTACGGTTCGTTCAATTGAAGAAATAAGAGGAAATGGTATTAATGGCAACCTTCGGTCTAATCAGCAAAGCTGTAGCGGAGCTGGTCTAGCAAAATTCTAAAATATATTTTTTAGTAAAATTTTTTTAGTAAAATTATTTTAGCAAAATTTTTTTTGGTGAAATGCTAAAATTATATTTTGGTAAAAATTTTTTCTGTGTTTGAGAAAAAACAAAAAGTCAAATTATTTTTTATAAAAATGTCTTCGCTAATTGAAAATAAATTTAGATTAGACGATCCTCCGTTCGTCAGTTACAATCAAAAAAAGAATGACTACATAAGAATTGCTATGAATCCCGGATCTTCCAGTAGAGTGAATACTGGAGGTGATTTAATTTTTGAAGTTGATAATCAGCAGAGTTATTTATATCTACCTGATTCATTTTTACACTGTGAATATTCTTTATATAGTGATGCCAATTTTACAACACCATTACCAGATACCGATAATATTGCACTAGAGAATAATTTTTTTCCAACATTATTTACACAAATGCGTTTAGATGTTGCAACTCAAAATATAGAAACAATAAGTGATTCTCCAGGTGTAATTGATACAATGCTTAGATTTGTAACAATTGGTGAAAATAATAAAAAGTATGAAATCGAAGGTTGGTTTCCTGATACAAATGATGGTATAATTGTTGATGATTTAACTTACGCTGGAACAGATGCCGCAGGAATTGCGAAAGATGTAGAAAATATTGCAAAACATTTAAATAAAACAAATAATGATGCATATAAAGAAAGACGTGAATTTAACAAGAAAAGTAAGCAAACAGTAAATTGGTCATTGTCTCCATTATTCGGATATTTAGATTATGATAAAATATCATATCAATTAAAATTTAAATTAATAATTCATCGTACAGCAAATAATGAATTAATCTTTTTTGGTAAGACTGGAAAAAAAGCATATTTAAAAATTGATAGACTTGAATGGTGGATTAAGCATATTACTCCTAGTTTAGAGATTGAAACAGCTATTGCAAAAAGATTAAATACTAACAAACCAGTTCCAGTTAATTTTCTAAAGCGTACTGCTAGTTCAGTAACTTTTTCAGAGCAAAGATTTAACTGGCATTTTACTAGAACTGCGAATACTCCAAGATATTTATTACTAACTTTTCAAAGAAATAATTCTCCAAGTTTTGATAAGAACAATAATCTCTTCCATATTAATACAATTCGAAGTTTACAAGTTTCATTAAATCAAACCCGATATCCAATTGATCCATTAAGATTCGATGATACCAATAATAAATTTATGGAAGGATATGATTCTTATCGTAATCTTTGTATAGAATTTGGAGTTGAACCACAATTAACTCCTGGAGATTGGAGACATTTATATCCTGTTTTCTGTTTCGATTTAAGTGCACAATCTGAAGATATTATCAAGACTGGTTGTGATGTTACAATTAATATTGAAAAAAAAGATTCCACAACTTCATTGATGGCTTATGGTTTATTGCTAGAAGATGTAAAATATTCTATTGAAATTCTTAATGGAAAGATGGCTAGGATAGGTTAAAGCCCAAGACTTAGTCGATTAATTAATTTTTTCATAACTAGAATAGATTAAAATTTTTGGTAACTTAAAATTTTTTGGTAACTTGAAATTTTTCATAACTAGAATAGATTAAAAAAGTTCTTAACGTATAATTTATTCATAACTAGAGTAGATTAAAATTTTTGATAACTTAAAATTTTTTTATTAAAAATGTCGCAAGCGAAAAGTAATAATAAAAAAACTGTTGAATTAAAATTACGTAATATTGTTGACAAAAATACCCCTAAAACTATTACTATTAATAAAAAAAAGTATTACATAAGTAAACCAATGATAGAGAATATACAATTACAAGAAAAAAAGAATGGTGGAATTCTCCCATTAATTCCACTAATAATAGGTGGCATAGCAGCTGCAGGAAGTGTTGCAGGTGGGGCAGCTGGTATTGTCCAAGCAGTAAATAAAAATAAATCAGAGAAGGCAGCATTAGAAGAACAAAAACGACATAATAGAGAGTTAGAGAAAGTTGCTAGGGGTGAAGGAGTAGTAGATAATTTTATTAGTAAATTAAAATTAGTTGATGAGGGAAAACGAGTTCTTAAAAATATTCTCCACAATGTTGATGATTTAATTGAAATTAAAGAAACTAAAGATGGTTCTGGAATATATCTAAGTCCTAGTATGATAAGGTAAAACATTTATTTTATCTTTTAAAATGAATTCTACAAATTCCGAAAATTTAATTAAATTAAAAATTTCTAATTTAGATTTATTGAATTATCTCTTAAACAAAAATAAAAACTCAAATTGTCAGCATATTGGAGGTGACATACAAAAAACATTAGAAAACTTTCCCGGCTTTATTTGGAGTAAATATTCGAAAGGAAAACATCTTCCTGGTCATTCATATACTGGTCCAGGAACTCGATTAGATATAAGACTAGATGAGAATAATAATCCGAAACCAGGTGAAGAACCGATAAATAGAGTAGATGCCGCCGCTTACAGGCATGATTTAGCTTATCGAAATCATGATCTAAGTTCTCGACATGCAGCTGATAAGAAGATGATTCAAGAATTAGATAGTATTCAGAATCCTACATTTAGAGAAAAAATTGAAAGAATGTTTGTTAAGAAAGCTTCACAAGCTAAAATATTATTCGGCCAGGGTTTAAATGAAACGACAGCAAATGAAACGATAGCAAAGCTGTCTGAGAGCAACGCTCGAACCTACGCGTCCAAAATTCATAAAGAATACAGAAAGCCTAAATATTTATTGAAAGTAAAAGTATTTAATAAAGATGATATTTGGAGTGCTGATCTTATTCATATGCCGAATGAAAGGGACTACAAATACGCATTGACCGTTATAGATTTATATACACGATACGCTTGGGTAAAGCCTTTAAAAAATAAAAGTGGTCTATCAGTTAAATATGCGTTTGAAGAAATCTTTAAAGAAAGTAATAGAAAGCCAAGGAAATTGTTTGTGGATAAAGGATCGGAATTTTATAACAGAAACGTTCAGCCACTATTTGAAACTGTTTATTCAACTGAAAACGCAGGAAAAGCTGTAGTGACAGAAAGATTCAATCGGACGTTAAAAAATAAATTATTCAAGAAATTTACTGAGCAAAGATATCAGAAATGGTTGAAGATATTACCAGGAGTTGTAGAAGAGTACAATGATAAAGTTCATTCTGGTATTGAAGAAACTCCAAAGAATGCTTCTGACGACCCTGATTTGATACGAAAGAAAATATTCGAGAATAATAATTTGAATGAGAGTAATACGAATTTGCAGAAACTTAAGCCGAAATTTAAAATTGGAGATAAAGTTAGAATATTTAAATATAAGAATAAATTTGAAAAAGGCTTTGTTGGCTATTGGACTAAAGAAATATTTGAAATTTGTAAAATAAATCAAACTTATCCGTTTACTTATGAAATTAAAGATTTAGATAATGAGGATATCAGAGGCCGTTTTTATCAAAATGAATTACAACGAACTGATTTTTAATTATCATTATTATTATTATTATTTTTATTATTCAATTCTAACATAATATCAAGAAATGATACTCCTTTTTGTAATTTAAATAAAACATAAAGACATAATTGACCACAATATGTAGTTCCTGGTTTTTGAATTTGAAATGTATTATAAATTCCATTGCCAAGTAATTTTTTGACTTCGTTTGTAGGTGGAAGTCCGTATGAGTCGACCCAATAGTTCTCAGCCTCCGGGCGGTCAAAATAATAATTAGAACAGTTTATATTTCTTTGTCCTGCTGACCAATGTACACCTTTTTCATCTGACGTATGAAGATTTGTTATGAAATTTACAGTTTGAACTTTGTTCCGGGAACTGAAGGTTCCTGTTGGCCTATTTTTTAGGAATTGTAATTCGTCTCTCATTAGAACATGAAAATTCTTTATTCCTAATTGATTTGCGATTTTCTTTAGGTCGAAATTCGTTGTCGTTTGTGTTCCATATAATTTCAAAAACTCATTTATGTTGCTCATTTTATAATAAAAAAATTTCTTAAGGGACCCCTAGAAGTCAGAAGGGAGGGGGTATTGATTTAAAACTGTTCTCTAATGATGTCTTTCCTTACTACTTATTCGATTTTGAAATGATTATACTATAATTATTCTAATCTATATTGTTTTATATATTTCCATTTTCTTCATGAACTTCATTTGTAAAATATGTTTCATCGTTAAAATGATTGTTTAAAATTGCCATAACAACTAACCCGCATATCGGCGTTTATGCGTTCTGTGTTCACAAGAAGAATTTTATTGTCATTTGCTTTTATTGTCAATGCACTCTTATGTGCTTAATCTATTCATGTCTTCACAATGGGAAGTACTTTACTACCCGTATGTGTTTGGCAAACGCTAAATGAATTTTGAAAACAGACTTTACAAATGGATTTTGAAAACAGACTTTGCAAATGGATTTTGAAAATAGATTTTGAAAACAGATTCTGAAAATAATTTACGTAGGGTAAATTGAAATGTCAAAACTTTACGCACGCGTAAGTTGAAATGCCAAAAGTTTACCGATGAGTAAATTGAAATGACAAGAGATAGCACGATAATTTTAGGGGAAAGCTGCTAGATGTTTCTCTGTCTTCAATTATCAGCCAGTGTACGGGTTCATTGAATAATTTTGAGTTTATGAGTTACAATGATCTTCTAGTTCACACAATTAGTACTTTAAATAATGTTGAGCATACAATAACGAAGAATGACTAAGTAATAATTGCGTCTTCTTAATTTATCATAATGCTCTAATCTTAATAATAATTGAGAACCATTTCACTTGTTTTTAATTGAGATAACGAAGGATATATTCTTGCGGTTTCTTCCACTTTTGTTTCTTCCATTTTTAAAGAAATATTTTTAATCACATGATATATTTTAAAAACCTGAAAGATGGATAAAATTCATGAATTTGAAATTCTCAACTTTTATGATTTTTGGTGTCCTGGAACGGTCATGATTTTTAAGGTAAAATGTCATAATCACAAATTTGAGATTCTTAACTTTTATGATTTTCGGTGTCCGGGAACGGTCATGATTTTAAGGGTGAAAATTGTAATTCTCAAATTTTGAGATTTTGAAAAATTTGAAAATTGGGTATTTTTAAAAACGCTTAAATTTTCGCCCTTCGGCCTTCGGCCACGTGAAATTTGAAGTCTACCTAAATTTTTGAAATTTTTGAAATTTTGATTTTTTGAAAAAACCCGCAAAAGTGTGACATCCGGCGCAAGCGAAGCGAAGCAAAGCGAAGCGAAGCGTCGCGCCGGATGTCACACTATATACTACTGGTTGCTGCTACCTTTTGGAACCAACTGCACCTTCCATGTCTATTTCAGATCATCCCAAATGAATTTCAGATATTAGGTGGATTTCAGATTTCTCTAATTGAATTTCAGATATCTATCAGAAACACAACTTTGAAAGGATCTTAAATTCATCTGGAGAATCTTCAATTCATCTGGAAATGTCTGAAATTCATTTGGGTAGATGTGAAATCGATTTGGAACTAGATCTGAACCATGAGGTAGAAATGGAAGATGTGCATGCAGTTTGTCCTCAACGAAGATCGGACAATATGCCAGAACTTGGAACTGTCATAGATATTCTTCTACTCATCACAGATATCTTTAGTTTCCAAATATCTCACGAGTTTACAGTCTTCCAATATGGTCGCTCATGTATCATGCTGCGTGGACTGTGTGCTTATTCTTCATATATTCATCAACATATGGAGAATTTGTATCACTATGATCAAGGCTGCACAATAAAGCTCAACTTTCAAGCTAACAATTAGCAAACTCCAAAATTGTTTTTGCTCCAGATCTTTCACATTGCATGAAATTATACCTCTATTCTAAAGCAAGATTCACGTTATCCCAAACGGTGTCTGTGTGATAATCAAAAATGCTAACAAATTAGCACAAGATGGCAAAGGAATGTTCAAAAATCCGCGGACGGAACTCGCAGTGCTACGATCGCTTTAATCGAAATACTGATGAAATCAAGAGTTTTAGACCCATTCTATTGGTATGTACCTGCCTCGGCTGCGGAAGCTCCCCAATTATAGGGCGCATCACAAAAATCAAAACTTTCAAAATTTTCCAATTTTTTCCATAATTTTCCATGGAAAATTTTGATTCAAAATTTTCCGGAAAATTTTCATCACTAGGTAGTACCAATAAATTGGGTCTAAAACTCTTAATTTCATCATTATTTCGATTAAAGCGATCGAAGCAATGCGAGTTCCGTCCGCGGATTTTTGAACATTCTTTTGCGACAGTGGCTATTTGTGCCATTTTGTTAGCATTTTTAATTATCACACAGACACCGTTTTGGATAACGTGAATCTTGCTTTACAATAAGGGTACAATTTCATGCACTGTGAAAGATCTGGAGCAAAAATAATGTACTTCATTTTGGAGTTTACTTATTAGCTTGAAAGTTAAGCTTTATTATGCAGCGTGGATCAGTGAAAGAAATTCTTCATGTGTTGATGAACAAGTGAAGTGTAAGCAAGTCCACGCAGAATTCATGAGCGACCATTTTGAAAGACATGAAGACTGTAAACTCGTGAGATATTTGGTAACTAAAGATATCTGTGATGAGTAAAATAATATCTATGATAGCCTCCAACTTCTGGCCTATTGTCCGACATCTTCATTGAGGACACATCTTCCATTTCTAGTTCAGTATGGTTCAGATAGTTCAAATTCGATTTCAGATCTGCCCAAATGAATTTCAGATATGATCCACATGAATCTCCAATTGAATTTAAGATCTTTTCATCTGTGCTTCTAACGGATATCTGAAATTCAGCTAGAGAAATCTGAAATCCATCTAATGTCTGAAATTCATTTGGAAATAATTAAAATATTGCCACTGGCTTTCTCAGGAATACGTATGTTTATTTCGTCCAATATTTCGTCCTTCTTCCACAGGGACAGACGTTACACTGACACGGCATTACAAGATGATCGGGTCATGATCACATTTCAGCTGGTGATATGCAACACTATCAATAACAAAAGGAAACAAAGGTAAGCAAGTCACCATAGAAAGTAAGTAAGTCACATCTGTACAGTAAGAAGTCCATGTAAATGAGTGTAAGAGAGTGTAAATTACCATCTCGTTGGATATACATGGCTTCTCTTGCTCGTCTTGCGGAACCATCTCTTATTGTCTCCACTACTTTTCAGACAACAATGAGTGGAAAGTAGTGGAGACAATAAGAGATGGTTCCGCAAGACGAGCAAGAGAAGCCATGTATATCCAACGAGATGGTAATTTACACTCTCTAATCAATGGTTGCGTTGGTGAGGTGGTACTCCCGTTCATTCGAGAGTAGTATCGCAGATAGTGACTTCTTACTGTACAGATGTGACTTACTTACTTTCTATGGTGACTTTCTTACCTTTGTTTCCTTTTGTTATTGATAGTGTTGCATGTCACTAGCTGAAATGTGATCATGACCCGATCATCTTGTAATGCCGTGTCAGTCTAACGTCTGTCCCTGTAGAAGAAGGACGAAATATTGGACGAAATAAACATACGTATTCCTGAGAAAGCCAGTGGCAATATTTTAATTATAAATACATCCAGGAATGGCCTCCCTTATTTCAATATTCATTTGGAAAGATCTGAAATAGACATAGAAAAGGTGCAGTTGGTTACAAAAGTTGACATACAGGATGATAGAGAAGTTTTCGGTCTTTGAATATTACATAGTCCTTTCAAACGACTATACTAAGTCTCCAAAACAAAGGAAAAAACGTCAATCACCGAAAAATAAATTTCAAAATTTTCCAGTGGAAAATTTTCCGGAAAATTTTGAAAAAATTGGAAAATTTTCCATTTGCATCACTACTCAATGGACGTGGTAGTCGCTGGTGTGCTTAAAAAGCTTCTATGCTTCTGAAGGGGTAGAGATCGCACAGCCTGCAGCGGAAACAATGTGATAATATGTTTATATAAAGAGATAGACATAGTCAGTTTTTCAAGGTGTTGTTGTCTGTTATCTGAGCGTAGACCACAGCAATCACACTTACGGGGCTAGAGGCGAGTTTTTTCCTGGGGAATTCCCTCGAGGCAGCTGCGGGCATGTGGGGATTGGTTGAACACTTGGAAACAGCTAAAAAAATTCATATTTGATTTCTCCTTAGAAACTATTAAGCAAATTAATTTGTTACCTTTCGCAAGTTTTCCACCACATTTCTATCTTCAAACCCGACTGTCATCGCTTGAGGTGGTTCAGTCTGAAATGTTTTAGCAACATTGATTGAATTATGCATATGAATAATAACCCAAGTAAATAGATTCTCGCATCTTTAACGATGAGTTTTTTCTGCATCAACACCTTTGTCTTCTTCGGTGGGGGCATCACCAAATCCTGAAATGTGTAAACGACATATGCTTATATTGACTTAATGAGGTAGCATTTTATCTACCACAGTGGATCAGTTATTCGTTGAAGCTAGAATGTAGGATTGACATCACTTACCTCAAAATCGCTGAAAGTCTCGTCGACAAATTCTCGGGACTTAGGGGCTTTTTTGGGAGCGCGAGACTTAGTCTTAATTTTATTGGGAGGATGTTGAGGTTCGCCCACCTGAGACAAAACACCTTCCACCGGCCTGTCCTTCAAAAAGAGGCGTTGTAATTTCTTTTTTTCATTATTTGATGTCAAATTAATCCCTTTCCGCCCATTCTGAAGAGCACAGGGGGTATGTCGAACAATGAAGGCCTTCGCCGAATCGCTGTTAGCCTTCATATCACTCTTTCGTACGTCCTACAGGAAAGGCAGTAGATGTAGGAGTAGCCCTATCTGAAGGAGCACTCATTGTGCCCGCTTTTGTTCGCATGTCGAAAGGGCAGTTGACATGTCTCACAAAAATGGAAGACGAGACGTTGCCGTGCGATACTTTCATGTCGAACCATTTCTGTTGAGGATAAGAAAACTTCTATTATAATTTAATCCCTTATTAAATGAGAAATCATTTATGTACCACCTTCAAAGCTTTATTAAGTACTAGATTAATATTTGACAAATGTTAAGAAGAAATAAATGTATGGATGAAATAGAAACTGAGATTCGAAAGTTTAATTTCATTTCAAAGGGTTTGTTCATAAAAAGACATGAAATTTGGAAGCAGCTGATTAATCATTATTTAATTTCAAAATAATAATATAATGAAAATGAGATTTCGAAAATTTCAGCCATTAAAAAATTTGTTTAATTAAACATGTTTGAACTTTATGGAAGCAGCTGATTTATATTTATTTTAAATTGAAATCAACATTATGGAACGAATGTGAGATTTTCGAACATTTCAACTGTTACTCAATTCGTTTAATTAGACAAATTTGAATCTCATGCATCTGCTAGCAGATGACATTGAATTTTTATTTAAGCATCTTTTTATTTAGAAACAGTGTGTAAAAATACGGATGTCAATTGCACTTTTATTCAGACTTATGCAGTCATGTCTCTTCTGGATGATTTAATATAGGAGGAAAATAAAATAAACATCGTTAATAATGTAACATAAAGTGTTCCTATCCTAAAACCCAAGCTTCTATATTTAGAGGTATTTGGTTATAAGAACTTAATAATGTTCCAACTCCCGAATATCCTATAAAGTAGCACAACATGGCAATGAAACTCACTTCAGAATTGTAGTATGAGTCGGAGAACGGAGGAACGAAGAACGACGTCTGCTATGGACACTGAATAATTCAAAAATGAGTGAAGATCCGATGTGTGCAAGTTCTTTATATATGAAATTGGCAAAGCAACTATGAACAAAGACTTTATGACATCACATCATCGCATTAGTACAGTTAAACAAAATTGATAACTCAAACAAGAATTGGAGCAGCTGGTTTATTTTTAACCTTAGAAATGGAAGTGCCATCATATGTGTTGAAAGATTTCTACATGTAAACAGTAGAGTGAATTCAAAGTAATATGAAATGATGGACTGATATATTGTTTTGATATATTGTTTTGATATACATGTTATTATTAATAGTCATATAATGATTCATATTTAAAGATATAAAACGTGTGATTTGAATGGAACATTAAAATTTGAATTAAGCGTTAATTTCGAAAATTCAAATTGCGCGCCAAAATTCGAATAATCAAATTTAAAGACTTTTTCGAAAATTCGAATTTCATGCCAAATTTCGAATAATCAAAGTAAAATACTAGGGTTAGGGTTAAGGGTTAGTGTTAGGGTTAAGGGCTAGGGCTAGGGCTAGGGTTAGGGTTAGGGTTAGGGTTTGGAAACAAAGAAGGTAGCTATGGCACCCGGACCCCATGGGTAAATAATTATTATCTTTCCTATAATCCGAGAAATTTTGAGGCCCCCCCGCCGTGTATGAAGTGTATGAAGGTCAAAGGTCAAGATCAGGTCAAGGGTCAAGGTCCTGTGTGTAGGTTTATGTATTATGATCATTTTTGGGTGTAGAACTGTAACTTTGAAAATTATCAAAATGTTGGAAACTTTGTCATTTTCCTGAAAAAACTTGGAATTTTTCCAGTTGCATACACTTGCATACAACGAACATTCTTCATCAAATAGGTACATGCCTTATATCATTCGAATGATCTTTTCATTCTCATTCTAATAGTGTCCTGTATGACACATACATGACATCATCCTAGACGGCAAGACTCCTTTAAAGAGCAGGCTAAATTTAATGTAAAAACTTAGTAAATTTGAAGCAATTTATTTTTCTCTTTGCATACACTTGCATACAACTAGGACTTTTGCATCGAATGGGTACATACCTTATATCATTCGAATGGTCCTTTCATTCTCATTCTAATGGTGTCCTGTATGACACATGTATGATATCATCCTGGACTGCTACAAGCATTTTAAAATTAACAACTAAACTGCTTCTGTAAAAGTTATATGTTCCTTTTTATTTCAAGTTGAAGTCTTCATATTTAATTTTTTTGTTTCAATTCAGTTATTGAACATCATTAATTGTAGACAGTTATTCCCCTTTCCTATTCAGACCTTAATTGAAGACCGATTTGTGAAATGATAAAACAAGTCTGTTCATATATACAAATGAATATTGAATGAAGAGATTAAAAAAATACACTAAATGTCATCAATGTCCGGAAATGGTACAAGTTTTTTCAAGTCCACTTGCACATGGATCCTTGTCTTCTTTGGGGCACAAGGACAGCGACATGGTGTGTCCAGGTCGATGATGGATCTCGTTCGGCTCCATCCGCACAAAGATCCTCTTCGAATGGTACTTTTTCGGCGCGTTCTTGACCTTTACGGTAACTCTACCGTACACTGAGGTCAGTGGCGTCCGCATCGCATCTCCATTTTTCGCCCACTTCATCTCAAGTGGAACATCGCTATCGTCACTAATATCGCTTGAGTGGTCGGGCGATGCAGAAACTTGGGTGAACACCACCGGCTCGTCTGGTGTTGTTGATCGTTCCATTGGCGATTGAGGTGAAGTGGTACGATCAGCATCCTGTTTGCGATCCATAATGACTTCTAGATTTAAAATAATTGGAACTTGTAAACGTGAGGATAAGAACCTTTGATAAGAATTGGTACAAACCTCGGACTTATATACTTTTAAGCAAAGGAAATCCTAACAGCTAATCAGAGAGGTACCGAACTTCCCTAGAGTTTATTAACATATAAAGATGTCATTGTACCAAACTTTAAAGTTTATTTCCTCAAGAGATTATAATTTCCAGCTTCTTATCCAAAAGTATGTCGAAACTCTTCTTCTTTGAAAATGGAAGTGAAACAATCATGGGTGGACGATTGGACATGGACATTCATCTCTCATGTGGCTGCAAATTGGCCCTTTGGAGGCTATTAATCGTAACAGCCCTTCAAAGGCGCAACAAGGTAGCAGTCAAGTGTCCGCTTCATCAAATAGAACATGAGTTCACAAACAATGTAACTTTTTTTGGAATGGAGCGATGATTTTTTGAAGATAATAGAGTCCCCTACGGGACAAGACTTTTACATTTCACTTGTTTTTCAATCTTAAATAATATTTACATCGTAAATCTCTTGTCTTTTCACTTTAAATATAATTCCGGAATTGGTTTTCATATTGGGAAGTAACAAAATCATAAATGTACATCAAGGTTTCATATTTTCAATAATTATTACAATGGTCGCAATAGTCGCAATTGAGCAAACTCATTCAAAATCAAACAACGAACGTCTATCGGTACGTACCCAAGTACTCAGAACCAAGTCACACAAGTTCGCTCATAGACGCTTTGAAACACAATGTACTCAACCGAGTGTACCAAACACATGTACCTATCCAGCAAAACAGAAGTCATGCATGTTCCTATTAATAACACTGAATTATACATGTACCTGTCCATGTTCCTATTGATAACACTGCATTGTACATGTACCCATCCATGTACCTATCCCTCTCATAGTAGGGCACAGTTTTCACTACTTATGACTTAAACTTTCTGCTTAATTGCGAGAACCCATGTCACCCACTTCATGTTTTCGTTCCTGGTCGTCTTAGATATACCAAGCATTTTCGACTTCCGGCATTTCATACTATAAGGCGCTTGAATTCATTTTCCATGAATTTGTGATGAATCAAATGAACTCATGCATAAATATTAACATTTCACTGACTTTATTCCGGTTTGTATCATGTATAGCGTTCATGTATTTTTGATTTTCTCTAATGTATAAATTGATTTTCATTGCTTCAAATATATACTCCTCTCTCTCTCTCTCTCTCTCTCTCAAATTTGGGAATAAATTTAAAATAACGGTCTCAGAAAAGTCACCTTTTTTATATGCACTCAATCATCACAGACCGATGGCATCTCTAAAACGTATTATTCAATCAACCATTCGCCAACAAAATTGGTTTTTGCTTCATGTCATTCAACGGACAATGGTGACTGAAGAAATTTATTTCTCAAAGGATTGTAAGAAACTTCCTATGACATCGATATAGAATCAGCATACTAGCAGTAACAGAGACAAAATTGAAAAACAAAGGTGACATTAGAAGTGACGGATATACTTGTAGACTAGTCTTTTCAGGTGGTGACCGGAGCCAGAGAAGAGTTGGACTCCTATTCGACAGTCAGGCAGCAGAGACGGTGAAAGAGGTGGAGTGTATCAGTGACAGATTGATGATTGTGCGATTGAAAGGTGAACCTGTAAATTTGAATATCATAGTAGTGTGCCTACCCACATCGGATTACGAGGATCAAGGAGTTGAAGACATATACGACCAGATTGAAGAGAAATTGACCTACTTATCAAGCAAGGAGTACGCAACATTGCTGGGAGATATGAACGCAGTTGTCGGACAGGGCAGGGAAAAGACTATTGTCGGAGGTCATGGATTGGGAATACGAAATGAGAGAGGAAGAATGCTCGTTGATTTTTGCAGCAGAAACAACTTGTCAGTAATGAATACTTGGCTCAAGCATCCGGAAAGGAGGAAATATACATGGAAGGCTCCTGGAGATCGAAATCGATATCAGTTGGACTACATCTTGGTCTCGGAACGCTATAAAAACAGTGTAAAGGATGCGCGTGCTTTTCCTGGAGCAGATGTGAATTCTGACCACGCCTTGGTGATGATGAAGATACGACTACAACTGAAACGGCCACGACAATGACAGAAGAAGACTACATGGAAGAAGACTGCGTTAAAAGAGGAGAGAACGGTATCTGAGTTCAACAATGAGGTTGTGAAGGTCATTGAGAGGGCAGCTACTGAAGCAACTGGAATAGAAGAGCGATGGCAACTACTGAAAGACGGCATGCTGTATGGAGCCAAGAAATCGGTCGGAGTTAATGACAAGAAAGGTCCGAAGAAGCCTTGGGTGACAGATGAAATGCTAGAGAAGATGGAGGAGAGAAGAAAGGGGAAGAAATTAGCGACTAAGGATGGACGGAAGATGCACCGCAGATTGAACAATGAACTGAGGAGGGGAAACTGACAGAAATGGTTCAGTGATCGATGCGGTGAGATTGAAGAGCTAGAGAAGAGAGGAAAGCTGGACCAGCTGTATCGTAAGGTGAAGGATCTGACTGCGAGCAACATAGAACGGAGAAGAATGGCAGCAATCCTGAGTCACGATGATAAGCTCTTGACAGAATCCGATAGAATCAAGGAAAGATGGAAGCTCTACATTGAAGAATTATACAGTGGAAAGGAGAAGCCAAAGGCGATTGAGCTGGAAAAAGAGGAACAAGTTCAGACAGACAATCTTGGACCGGAAGTGACTAGCAGCGAAGTTGAAGCCGCAATCAGGAGTTTGAGTAAGAATAAGGCGGAAGGTTTGGATGGGATCCCAGCGGAGTTCATACAGACACTAAGAGGAGAGCCAAAGTAAAAGTTCATCGAGTTGTGTAAAATGATCTACAAGGAAGGAATGTGGCCGAAAGATTTCCTTCAAAGCGTTTTGGTTCCCATCTAAAAGAAAAAGAATGCGGTCCGGTGTGAAAAATTCCGAACTACTACTTTGATTTCACATGCATCAAAGGTGGTGTTAAGAATACTGGCTAGGCGACTCGAAAAGAAGGCCGAAGAGCATTTTGGAAATGACCAGTTCGGATTCCGAAGAGAGAGATTGAGAGAGACAAGTAAAGGAATTGGAATTGTTAGGTGCTTGGCTGAGCGAAGAATGGAGATCTGTACGTTTGCTTTGTGGACTACGAGAAGGCCTTTGATCGAGTTAACTGGAAGAAACTTATGGAGGTGGTAACCAGGATTAGTGTGGATTGGAGAGATAGGAGACTGATCGCTACGCTATACATGAGACAAACAGCAGTGGTAACAGTCAACGATGAAACGCCCAGTGAGATTGGACGAGGTATTATGCAAGGATGCTTCATGTCGCCTTTGTTGTTCAACATCTATGCGGAAGCCATGATGAAGGAAGTTCTGGACAATGTGGAAGATGGAATCAAAGTCGATGGAGAAATTTGGCAGGCTGCGCAATTTGTGGATGACCAAGCTATGATTGCCAGCACGGAAGAAGGTTTGCAGAAGACAATGGACAATGCTGTGAGGGTTATTCAGAGTTACGGAATGATGATTAATACAAAGAAAACTAAGGTCATGCGAATCAGCCGGAAACCTGCCCTTGTCAGGGTGAAGGTTCAATGTGTCGAACTTGAACAGGTTGAGGAATTCAAGTACTTAGGAAGTCATCTGACTGCTAATGGAACGGCTGAAAATGACAACAGGATTCGGATTGGAATGACGAAGAGCGTGTTCAGAAAACTGCAGTGTTTGTTGACAGGTGGAATGCGACAGGAGGTGAGAAAGAAGTTGTTCAAGACTCCGGTGTGGAGTGTAGGCATGTATGGATCTGAAACGTGGACTATGCGGAAAGCGGATATCAGGAGATTGGAAGCATTTGAGCTGTGGATCTGGAGACGGATGGAGAAAGTAAACTGGACCGAGATGGTGACGAATGCTCAAGTCCTGAGTCTTGTGAACGAAGTGCCAAGCCTAATGGATACAATCAAGAGGAGGAGGAGGTGGATCGGACATGTCCTAAGACATGAGAACCTGTTACGAACAGCCTTGGAAGGTCGGATGGAAGGAAAACGGCCAAGAGGAAGGCCGAAGCTTATGATGATTAGCGACATGAAGAATGGTGAGGGATACGCGGAGATGAAGAGAACAGCAGAAGTAGAAAGAAGTGGAGGAAACTGTCATGAGAGACCTGCCTAAGGGCAACTTTGATTGATTGATTGATGTACAGGTTGGTAGAAGAAATGAAAACTTTACTGCACCAAGAGCTTGGAAAGAAGAATTGGACACAATGGATGAGATCCACGGATTGTAAATACCCGGAATTTTGCAACCACCCGGATCCCGGTTCCGGATCCTAGACCCGGATAACCTGGCGAATCCCGGATCCCATGATCATTGAATAATTCATTTTCATTATCATGAAGCATTGAATACTCTGAATCCTGAGATTAAGTTTAAATTATGCGTTTCATAATACATAAAAGCATACAAATGAAGTGATATTGAAATCCTAGGATTTTGCTGTCGCCAATCGCAGTTGTCACTCTGGTTCTCAGTTGCTATCACCTTTTTTTACAGAATGTCATTAATAAATATCAATGGATGATTGCAAGTATCTAAAATATCGGCAATACAATCTGAGACTGAGAATAGAGAAATGTGTACTCTTTCTTATGACATGATAACTGTAACTGAATTTCTGAATTAATTAAGTTTACATTTACCATGATTGTCAATAAAAAAACAGTGTCAACAACGATAAACAAGTGCATTTAATTAACAGAAAGGAAAGACAGCAAACTTGCTTTTATTTGTGTTTATTTAGCTAATATGCGCATATCCAACTATTATGGGCTTATTAATATTACGTTCATTGCAAGGTAGTCGGATCAATATCATATGTTTGGAGAATCACAGTGGATCCTTTTTAGCTTTTTTAGCCTACTAGCTTTGAAAGTCATGGATGTCCATTCACTCCTTGGTGTGGATTAGTAAGGCGGGTGCAGTGGTCAGAAGTCTACAACGGTAATACGACAATTAGAATGAGCAAAGCATGAAAGTTATTTCATCTTTTTGCACATCAATAGATGGTCATTCAATACCGAGCTACAGATATTCCTGGATAAAACATTTCCATTAAGATTTATATTCGAATTCTTGGCTGCCACTCCCACCTCTAAGTGAGTAACGAGAAAAACAAGTTTGAGGTTCTATAACTTTCATAACTTCTATCGTTAAGTAGGATTTTCCACAGCATTAATGACCATTAACATCTCATCATAAACGCTCTCCGGGTGATCCGGATATTTACAACAGAATCTGCCGGATCCCGGATCTTGACCCGTTGCAATCCCTGATGAGATCAAGAGAAAAAAAACATCACAATCAGGAAAGTGACAAAGCAAAGAAACTTATTGCTTTGAGCGATGAATCTTACACAAAAATGGTAGATGGTACAAAGGATTATGTAGCCTGTAAACCAGTTCTTCCACAAACTTCGCAACTGAAATTCAACAAAGAAATAGTGAACATAAGTAACCAGTATGAAACATCAACTAGAAACCAACTAACTCAGTTGAAATGCAATGAACCTCTGCCAAGTTCGATATATTGTCTACTAAAGAATCATAAACCAAGTACATTGAAAGGCCGTCTTATTGTAGCTGCGTTAGATACCCCATCAACTAAATTAGCCAAATGGTTGTCATGTCCATTTTTCGTTAAAAACAAATGCTGCCATAAATGAATTCCGGCGTGCAATAAGAAACTCAACAGAGGAACTTGTGGAAACGAGTATTGAAAGGATCAAATTGAAATTCAAAAGAAATGATTATCCTGACGAGGCTTTAAATGAATTCTTAGAGCAGGCTTCGATAATCAAAAAGAAGAACGAACAATCATCATCAGATAATCAAAAGCCATATTCCATTCGTTTTCCATTCATTAATTGTATAAACCTAAGAGGAATGTTGATGAACTCTTGAGGCGAACACATTTATCAGACTATGTTCGACCCACTTTCTCAAATCCACCAAGTATTTTAGACAATAGACATTAGGCTTGTCCATATGTGAACTGTGTCGCTTGTAGCGGTGCCTTGAACCGCAATCAGTGTAACACGAAGAACTGTGTATACATGATGAAATCTATATAAATAACTGACAACCCCGTTATATCATTTTCAAAACTCCGACAATACCTAGCAGGAATGACACTAATATTATATATCAATCTTCTAGAAAAAATTCAGAGATTGTTTTAGATTCAGTTTTTACTGTGAAAATATGATAATTAAATATTTGTTTAGAAAATTTAGCCGTGATATCAATTTACAGAGTGAATTCAAAAACAGCTGTTGAAAACAAAGATTGTAAAATTCCTGAAAACTGCTTGATTAAATTTTCGAAATGTATTATTTGCTACGCATTCGCAATATAACTTGAAAGTAGTATAAATTATTTTAAATATTTTAGAAAAAAACAAGCGTCTTCAGATTTTAATGATTTGACATAAGAATGATCTCACAGTGATTGTTACATACAAACATATACCAAAATCACATACAATTTGAATCTAACATCTGATACGAGATTCTGGTATGTCTACAGAGATCTGGTATGTTTTTTATACCACATCTCACTTACTTTAGCATGTGATTGGTATGTAACGATACGAACTATTCTATCTGTGATTGGCTTTTTTACACTGAAATACGAATTGTTGGTATGTTTTATATACGAGACCCGATGCAAATTCATCCTTATTCGTATGCTTCTGGTATGTGTTTGGTATCTGCAGCTTTAAGTCACATAGCAAAAAAAAAATATATATATTACATACTACTGTCAAATAACTTTTTTCGGTAATACCAGTCGTGATAATTTTTTGTTTGGTAGAGTGATATTTTAGTACATTAGATTTATTGTGAATTTTATGCTCCACGAATATGTCGTCGATGCTACTTGTCTAGCAACATTAACAGGACGTTCAGTTAACTCTACTTTATGACCCAAGTTGATAAACATCATTTCATTTGAACGATATCTTTAGTGAAATCTTGTTGACTTATATATCACAAACAAAACTATTTTTGCGTTCATGAATTATAATGTGTTTTTATTTCGGATTGATAATATGCTTTATTTCAAAATTCCATAATGCATAATTGTTGATGGTTGAAATCTTATTGATTACTCATGAAATGCCTTAGACTTACGTATATTAAAATCGAATTCAGTATTGAAAGTATGGCTCTTGAATGTCATTATCTCACTATTTACAGAACATTAGTAGCATTAGTGTGATCTTTATTGACAAAAGGCCTTACATCAACATACTTTGGACATAATTTATGGTTTCTTTTAACATTGTGCTGGTATGGCTTCAGTATGTAAAGCATGCCACATTTGAAATAACATACGAAAAGCATACAACTATATACCAAGAGAATACAGAAATATACCAAAAAATATTTTGGTATACATCCTTCGTATGTGATTGGCATTGAGCAATTTACAGTGTATAATCAAATCATATTTCTGATTTGTAATTTTTGGGAAATGCCATGCAAGTAGAGCGATATCCCAAACAGTATGCCAAAATAAAGCGAAATCCATCAGCTCCGGATTTAGATGAAGCACCAACGACTGCTCGAAAGTTTGATAAGCCAATGTCACTAGGATATCATACAGGAAATTTTGCGTCTCAGCCATCGATAGGTAGTGTGACTAATGTATGTACAGTTTACCAGGCAACAAAATTTGCAGTTGACAAAAATTCGTTGTGCTGTTGTTTAGGGAAGCATAAAATTGACGACTTTCACTGCAACTCGAATTAATTGACCAGTTATTGCATCAATCCTGTCCAGATTACTGGCATTTTTAAATTTCAAAGTTGGAAACTACTAATTCCACGATATCAATAGTTCATAGTCTGCATTATATTTTGAATTGGGGACTTAGTCTTTGAAGAAACATGCAATAATAATTTTATCGTAAATTTGAACCACCAACCTGTGGCATTCTAGGCCTATACAATCTACCAACTGAGCTATCGACGAGTAGCATTCGGAACTACTGCTGTAATTTTCAGGTGAAATAAGATCCCCAGCAAAGAAATAAGATCCCAGGTTTTAACGCGAATTTTCGTGCTGAAAGCCGAGTTTGCTACGTAATTGCATCTGTTTTGCCTTCAGACGGACGCGGATAATTCTTACAGATATTGTCACTATCATTTCATCATCCAACCAGGCAATCGTTTTTCTAAAAAGGCAAATTTTCTATTTGACCATGCTTTGCAACAACAATTAAATTAAAAAGCCTCACTCAAGGTCAAGCATTAAGCATGGTTGGCTTTCATCTTTCCAAGCCAGATTTTACACATGGAATGTTTATAAATAAATAAAACCACCAAATTAATTTTGATAAAATTAAAAACTAATTCTTGCACAATGCATTTCGTCCACTCTTATTCAAGTGCAAGCATGGACTGACTATAAAATACAAAATCTGAAATCAAATGAAATCCTTCATTTGCAAGTGATTTTCACTACACGTAGGATTCCGATACGCTCTCTGAAGGATAGATTACCGCTCTACTCCACATCAAATGTAATTTATCAATTACATTTTACCCGTGGAAGCAAGTACGTTGGGAAGACGGTAAGATGTCTGAATGAGAGAGATTCAGAACACCTTCCGAAGTGGTTAGCCAACCCGTTAAAGTGTCCACCGAGGTCCACTGCAATTCCAGCTAGCAGTATCACAAGACGGATGTACGACAAAAGTCCCCCCCCCCCCCCCGACAAAAGTCACCCAAGATTGTTTCAGACTGGCTAAGTGGCTTGAAGCGAATCTGAAGTCACTAACGAAAAACGAGCTATGTATCTCAGACATTTTCCAGTTCACCTCAGCCATCCAAATTTTGTCCATAGATGAGAACTGTTTCATGGTATCATATGACGTGGTATCCCTATTTACCAATATCCCACTTGATGAAACGATTGACATTCTTTCTGATCTGGCTTTCGAAAATGACTTTTTCAAACGGCAAACAGACCTTAGTATTTCACGCCAAGCGTTCTCAACTTTGCTCTGTCGGGCCACTAAAAATCAACTATTCACCCACAATGGCAAATTGTATGAGCAGCTAGATGGCGTTGCTATGGGCAGTCCCTTGGGCCCTCTACTTGCTAACATCTTCATGAACCATATTGAGAAGAAACTGGAGTCATCTGGAAAAATTCCCCTGTTTTACCGTCGTTACATGGACTACACGATAGCATTCTGCTCGAATGAGGACGAGGCCAAACAATTTCTCCGGGACTTAAACAGTGCACACCCCTCACTACAGTTTACAATGGAGTATCCGACTGACAACAGCTTGCCATTCCTCGGGGTAAGCATAAAAAAAATGGTTGCCGTCTCAAAACTGAAGTTTATCGAAAAACAACTAATTCTGGTCTTCTGCTTCATTTTCGAAGCCACGTGGACTTCACTTAGCGCTCATTGCTCAACACCATGATAGACCGCGGCCACCGTCTGTCCCCGACATGGTTATTATTCAACCAAGAATTGGACAAGTTGCGCAAGATATTCCTTGAATTATCCTACCCTTCTGATCTAATAGAGTCCGCAATAAGGCGTTACCTCGACAACAAGTGTGACACTGCCTCCAGCCCCAGTGATTCCTGCCATAAAGACAATGACAATATCCGCCGTCTCATTCTTCCATTTAAAAATCAAAAGTCCAGCGACTACGTACGCCGACAGTTGAAGTTATTTAACCTGCAAATTGACTCATCCATCGTCCCGGTCTTCCTAAGTCGCAGCGTGAAGAGACTTGTCTGCCGGCAAATTGACAAACCTAATATCGCAAGCTGCCATGATGTCATCTATCGCTACAAATGTGACTTGTGTGATACAAGTTATGTCGGAATGACATCTCGGCACTTGTTCGAGCGCGTCAAAGAGCACAAATACATATCGTCATCTATCGGCTCCCATCGCCTTAGTGCTCACGGAGACAGCAATGTGTCAATGAGCAATTTTAAAGTCCTGAAACATTGCAAAACCAAATTTGACTTACTCATTTATGAAATGTTATTCATTCAAGACATCTGCCCCCAGCTAAATAAACAGCCGGACTCCATCACTGCAAAGCTGCTGACATAACCTGATCTGTTCCCTTATCTCATCGCGAGATCTCACACCTGCCTGTATTTGTCATCTTATCGCCTTTCCATTCTTTAATATGTAGTAACTTGTAACTTCATTTCTCATTCCACTGAAGATGTTTGAAGTATCAAACGAAACGTCTGGTTAAAATGAAATTCGTTTTCTCTTACTCGCTATCATTTGTTTCTAAGATTATTTCCTCAAAGACTCTCATCCGTTTACTAATAAAATTAATTGGTTAATTTAATGCTCTTCATTTCCACTGAGATTAACAAAATGTACAACAAAATAGCACTTTTTTTAAATAAATAGACATTTATTTTCTTTCATCAAGTGTAAATATTTAAAAACAATGAATTGCTGAACTCTTGGACACCTTTTAACAATGCAAGGGTTCCTAATGGAATTTGGTTGCTCTATCAATAGTCTTATTTCCAACAATGGCGTGATTTTCATTAAATGGCTTGATTACATGCAAATGACGTGAACATCCATTCGAAAAATTGTGATTTGAATATCACTAATGACAACACTTACACCTAATTTTGCTGATGATCAGATATAAAACAAAGACTGGCTTCAATTACATCAGACACAAAACAGTTATTTATTTACTGAATGAATAATCTTCACACTTTTGACATAGGTTAATATTGAATTTAAGATGCTACACTGAAGAGTATACACAATGCAGTGACTGAAAACATGTATACACTCTTGAGCAGTTCACGGATAAAATTAAAAGATGTGTTCTATACGAGAAAAATCCTATTGATCAGCTCACACTCTCTCGCGGGTATGTTTTCAGTTTGTCTTCATAATGACCGCCGAAAAATTGTCTTCAAACTATTTCTGATTTTTGACATGGCGCTGTTAAACGCAGTTATGTGACAACCAAATGAGCTGCATGACAGATAACCAACCAAAGTGTACTATTTTACATTAAATTGGCTACAGCACACCAGTCAATTTTCAACATTATGGAAACAAAAATTCACAACTTTAAAAATTCCAAGAGCTTGATTTGCAAAAATATTGGTTTTTGGACACGTTCTCTATCTCTTCCGAAAACTTAGCTAAGTTTTCACATTGAGAGAAAATCTGTTTCATGTTTCATATCATAGAGTCAATTATCGCTATTCAGCATACATGACTAAAATTTTATACAGCAGATTTTTTGTTATTCGCTTTCCGTGCTCTATTTTTATGCCATGGATTGATTTACATCTATCATGTAGATATCGCACTATGAAACTTTTCAAGAAGCTTATTTTGGACTAATTGATGTGAACAATAGTGGTGCTGATGTTTTTTGCATTCGCGCTCTTGATAAGTGAGTGGAACCTCACAAGAACGGCAGGTCTTTGAAAAGATCGGCGTTTAAATTGTACTACATTAGCAAATCATGTAATACAATGTAAAGGGTCTACAGTACATAATTCACGTGTGTAACGGAATGTTGAAACTTTTCATGGATGTATTATACTGTAATTAATGATGATATATACGCATTATGAAACCATGCTTGTTATTATACCTTCTCAACTTCATAAATTTTTGCTTTTGACTTCACAGATATGCTTGATAATTTAATATACTATTTTGATTAAATCATTGATAAGCATATCATTAATGACTCATCCGACAGAATATTTATTAAAGAAGAATTCATCTCACAACTTAATACATTTTTAATACAAAGATCTGCTTTTTCAGTAATTTAACTAAAGCAGTTGAAGTAAGACTGAAAAAATAATTATGAATGAACGCGCTCTCAAAAACATCTTGATTCAAACGGATTAATTCAGTTTGTGTCTTGACTGCAGAATTATCAGCATTACACGATAATGATATTGTCTATCATTTGCTATCAGCTGTAATATTCTACATCACTTTGGAATATCTTAGGTATATTGTTACTTTTAAGTATTAAAACTCTATGGTATTAAATAGCCGACCAAATTCTCTTGGTCGAGAGTCGAGACCAAAATATGTTTTCAGGCAGTTTAAAAACAGCGGCGACTAAAACCACTCAAAATGGTAGGCGGTCCACATTCATAGCATGTTTCTACATGTGACACAGGAATTTCACAACTTGACTTTTACATTCCTGATCAATGTATATCACCTAATTATCTGACACCTGATCTAGTGCTCTTCGAATTCTTAGCATAACAAACAAAAGAAGTTCATCACATTAGCTGTTGATATGAAATTGATGTTAAGAACATTGATGCGGTTCGCAGTTGCATGTGAATGAATTTTCATGATACTAAGTTGAGGTCGAGCTTTGTTTGTTTGGCACCGGAAAAATTGAGTACTGGACGCATTCAAATCCACATCAAGGAGGATATCGAAGAAACGTGTTGGAAGTCCACACATTTCTAATTGAAAAATATGATGAATGATTTCTGAAGAAGAATTGCATAAAGCGCAATGAGGGTTGGAACACTTTCTTTCAAGAATTCAGTCACAGAAAGAAGAATGTGCATCGACAAGCGTCACAAAGACGAAGTAATATCCTGAACATCAAGAATATTATCAAATGTTTAATGAAGCAAGATGGTAAGCACTGCACACATCCACTGTTTCCTGTAGTGCCCACGTTGGGAGCTGAAAGCAAAAAATGTCAGTTTATGATATAATTCGAGATAAGAAAATAGTTTTGAACATTATTCAAATTGTCAATTCAATTCTTTTAAATGACGGCGCGCATATTGATCTATAGTACTTTTTTTACATTTTTTAAAAATATGATCACTTCAATAGCGGGTATTCAAAATGCAATATGATGCCACGGCAGATTGCAATACACATTCACAGAACGTGATTTTAACTTAGAAGTGTGCGTCTGCGCTTTCCGCAATGTGTCCTGTCACGAAATAAATCCGTGCAAAAACGGCTTTAGGTCGACGGCAAGCTTATGGCATCGTAGTTGGCATTCAAAGGATATGCTTAGCACATCGCAACAAAACGTGCATTGATGCATTTACATCCATGCATCATGCAAGCGGTATCAGAATATATTTGATTAGCATATTTTTTGCAAGTGCCACCTACACATGCAGGTTTGTCGAATAGAAATGGTTTATCATTACAAAAAATCTTTGCATATACGTGTATGTAAGGCCATCTCAAAGAGAATTTTTGAAGGCGATCAATATAGTAGTCAATTTTAATATATTAGAATCATAATATTTCACGCAATTATATTGGATCAGCATTGAACGAATGTACTGTTATCCATTCTTGCAAATCGATATATTCTACAAAATCAACATCTTGCAAAATGCATATGATTTTAATATATAAATGATATGTTGTCAATAACGTAATGACATTTAAATCCAATTTAATCTGTAGACAATATACATGAGCCTGATTCACTCAATATTTAGTTCTATACAAGGCACGTCCAAAGTCAAAACTTGAATTGGGTATGAAATTCAAAAATGCAACTTTGACACAATTGATGATTATGTGACATAGAACAGCTGCTATGTCCAACTTAATTGCAATTTATTCTTGAAAGTCGGTGCACACATAACACCGTTTGATATTCATGAAAAAGAATTTGCACATGCTTGTGTGTTGTACTATGTCTCTGCATTCATCACAATTTTCTACAAATTTGTAGCAATTTAAATTCAGCATAAGAAGATATATTGTTATCAATAAGATGAAACTAGTACTTCAAGAATGATCGGCAATACTCACACGATAAAATGTTCTATCGAAATAAAAGCTATTGCACCAGTATTTTTGCATTTTAAAGAAGCATTTATCTTTCAAATTTCTAAGCAGCCTTATGCAACAAGTCTACTGCTTGTCTGGCGCAAATGTTGATACTCTGTTCCGTTTACTTGTAATGTAAGAAAGCCTAACTTCAAGCACTCACACGGAAAAGGATAAAGTTTTGATACTTACATTGGGAAAATGAATAATAGGCGAAAAAGCCCCGACCTGAATCAATTGCATTGGATTGGAATCGGATATGAAGACAGGGTGCTGGCCAGTCAATCCGATAGATTCGCTCTTTACTCAATTTCCCACAAAATCGTCTCGGACCATGATACCCCGAGGGCAGAGTAGTGACGGAGCCTAACGCAGCACATTGCCGCACTTCAACAAAATCTCCGGGCGCATTATCACAACTGAAACGAAAAAGAGCAATTTCTAATTATGGACATGATTGATTATGACTTCTGGCCACGACTTCCAGATATACTGCGGGAGCTACTGACGCTTCATAGTTGACACTTCATCATTTCGCGCACCAGTCTCTTTCTATTTTTGCAGAGCCTCTTTTGCAGTGAAACAACAATTCTTACGGTACAGCTCCAGTCGTCTTGCAATTTAGGGATCGTCAAGTATCTTGAAATTACATCTGTTTATGGATCCACAAATGATCTCGATTTTAATGCGCTTAATAACGTAATGATCTTACGTTCATGTAATCACTCATCATCAGACTTGTCATTTTTATGATTTTGATTCCACTTTTAAGACAAATCTCAAACAGTAGGTGGAAATGTGACATCCCTCAAAGCCGCTGACTTGATTGATTTGCTTTTAAAGGGGAAGTGAAGCACTTTTACAACTTGATCTTAGTTGATTCATTGATCATAACTTACAGCAGTGCTACTATTCACGAGGTCAGATACGACACCGTCTACGAATTACAGCGAGAAATGTCTTCCCAATGGATCAGCCAATGAAATCGCGAGGGAGACAATAGCGTCACTGTGCCGGGAATCCCGTTTCTCTCTCATGTCGTGTCAAGCTATTGTTATTGTATTGTTAATATATAATAATTGTTATAAATGTTATTGTATCGATCTACTCGTTGAATTGACCTTGACTCCACGAGGCAGGCGGCAGCGCCACACAGTGGATACATTTATTTCTTCGTTGCATTTCGTCGACTTCTAACTGAGCAACCAAACCGCAGTGCAGTGCTTATGGGTGCCACAATGTGAATGGAGAATGTCAGGAACAAAGCAGACATATATCTCATTAACGATTTCCATCTGACCCAAGTATGCGACGTTCATGGATTTTAAAATTGAGTAGAAAAGACTACTCCATCACGCAACGCCGTTGTGTGTTCCGCTCATTTCCGTGATGAGGACTTTGAGACAGATATGTACTCGAAAATAATGGGTGAAGGACACACAAGTCGTCGACGATTAAAGAAGGGTGCAATACCATCTCAGTTTCTTCGAGGAGAGAAGCGGAGTGCTGCTGTATCGGACATTTCAACAGATTCTAAGCGACGTATCTTGAGTTATGTTGCTCAACGTGAAACAGCTGATGCTGAAAATGAGTTGCAGTGTACTCTAAACTCTTCTATTGATATTTCTACGCAAGAATGCTCGACCACCGACTTCTCTGCTGATGTCAGACCGTCGATGTGTGACAGGAAGATGCAGACTAAGCGTCACACTAGTGATGCCTGGATGCAATTTAGTTCTCAGACTGTTACAAGATCTGTTTGTGTTCAAACTGACACACATTGCGATGAGGTCGAGTTTGAATCTAGCTCGACTTCATCTGAGCAGTCGACCGACGACGCATTCTTCCCCTCCGATTCTGAACCAAACATCGATATTGTAGAAGATGATGATTCTACAGACGAAAACTCTGTCACGACAGCTGATCGACGTAAGCCAAGATATTTCGTCGTTTCGATGGATAGTATTGAAACTCTGTTGAAATTCTGTTCCTTATGTGGATCGCCTGTCGACTCCCGATCTAATCATAGCAACATTGTCGGCGGAATGTTATGTGTTCAGATAGAATGCTTGGGTGGATGCCACTATACTTGGACATCGCAATCTTCTGTTAGTCGACATCGATTTCGAAGTGGGTCTGGAGATTTCGAATTGGCTGTTTCCATAGTACTTTGTGGTGGAACATATTCATTTTTGGAATCCATTTCTGAAACAATGGATTTGGCAACTATATCGAATTCTACTTTCTACAAAATTCAGCGCCATTTTACTTCACCAGTGGTTTTTAGTGCATGGTCTCTTCAGCGAAAGCATATCCACGTAGAGTTGAAGAGCAAATCAGAAGTTCGATTAGCATGGGGCCGCTAGGTGTGATTCACCGGGATTTTCAGCCAAATATTCTACTTATACTCTGATGGAATACGATACTAAATATATCGTCAGTGGTCGAGTAGTTCAGTTGGGTCAAGAGTCGACCTCCAGTGTTGGCATGGAAAAGTAGGCTTGCAATCCTGCTTCAATGATGTTATCTGCAGTTTGCCAGTGACTGTTCTCGCTACTGACCGCAGTCCGTCTGTAATCAAATTCATGAAGTCCAATTATCCCCAGATCAATCATCAATATGACATTTGGCAAAATTGCTAAAGAAAAGGATTATGATTGCCAGTAAAAGAAAATCTACATGCATCTTAGTTGACTGGCTGCGTAGTATTATCAATCATCTATACTTCTGTGCACAAACATGTAACGGAGATGTCGATAAGTTGACAGAGATGTGGCTTTCACTTTTAAACCATATTCGTGGATTTCATCGCTGGGAGGCAGGACCGAGATTCCACTGTGTGCTCTCCTGCTTTCATGACGATATTGATGCAGAGCTAGCATCAGAGGGCCTTGAAAAAGCCTACCTCCATTCGGATTCGGAGGCCTTCTCTGTGTTGCGTGATATCATTACTTCGAAGCCTATCCTGTCTGCACTGCATCATTGTACGCTCGCCCTCTCTACTTCTGAATTGGAAAACGTCCATAGTTTAATGTTAAAATACGCACCGAAACGACTGCATTTCTCTTTCACGTCAATGAGCCTCCGGACTTTTCTAGCTTACCTAGATCACAACAGGAACATCCTCAGGGAAAAGAAAGCAAATTCCTTCAAATACCAGTATTCAAAGGCAACGGGAAATTGGATTGTGCGACAGCAGTACGTTACAAAGGGTTACACATGGAGGAAAGAACTTCTGCAAGACTTCTGCTGTCGTAATGTTGCGACAATTTGGAATTCATCCACCCGATTGTGATCCACCCTTTTCTGACATTCATATACCAAAAAATATTGCTCCGGTACCTATGCCTGAGAAAGAACAGTTACTCGCTTCACTCAGAGAAAATACGAGGCATATTCACTAGTTCTGCTGGGCAAGCAATTTCTGTATAGATATCATTTTCTATGTATGCATCATACATGTTTTTTTAATTTGAATTGCAATATTCTTAAGTAATCATGAAACATAGCGGTACTAATTAGGAATTCAATTACATATGTTTACATTTTAAGAGGTATATCAATAATTAATAAACAACAGCGGTGTTTTGAAACTGATTTGAAGAAATGAAATGATGATAACGATTATCAAGCATGCCTAAATACGTAGCTGTATATAAATAAGAGGAAAGATAATGTGCGAAGTATAGCGAGTAGCAGTTAAAAAAAGTACGTATTTTTTCATCGAAAGTATGTAGGCCTACATGCATATACCGGTGTATTCAAATACATATTCCATTGCTTATCACGCGGTCATTGTAGCTGAAGTAAAAACACAGATATTGACGAGCAGATTTTTAATAGGCTTGTAATAACTGCAGTATCTGGTAAAGGTGTTTAGTCAATCAGAATACGGTCGCTATCATGAGGTTGAAAGTCAGTGTAGATACCATCTACAGATGGAAGCTCCTTGCGTGTTGTATCGTAGACGCAACTAGGAAGAAGTTTCCTAACTTCTTCACCTATAGGTCCCTCATGAATCCATAATACAAATTGAGAGTAGGCACTCCATCGTCGAGCGCTATTATCGAAGTCTTCTCGTGATGGTTTTCGTCTTTTCTTCCGGATTGCTAGCATTCGCTGAAAACTAACTTTCAATACTTCTTCATTTAAACAAAGAACACGAAAAGTTGACGTGTCAGTAATACAATTACACGTAGAGTCCAATTTTCGTTTGATGAGCGAACTTTGTACACAACAGGCTCCGGGATACGTAGCAGAACTGGCTGCAGGACATTTCTGACCCTGACAATGGTGCTCCGTCAGTTCATTTCGTTCGATTGCCTCAAAACTATCAACAGATAAGGGTCTGACCGGCTCAAACAAGTACGGCATCGCATTTTGAGATATCTCACTTTCAGTAATTCTATCATATTCTTCACTATCGCTCATCATGAATGTTCAGCCGGTGAATCGAGTTGCACATTGACTGCGTAACAGGTATTGGGAAGAGTGAGAGAGCAACACTGCGGTTGGCACAACTACGTCAAGCGCTGTTCGCGATTTGATTGGCTAATGCTAGACAATAGAGACTCTGGCGGTAAATGACACATATCTCACCTCACAGGCATCGGATTAAACTCGCGTTTTCGATTTTCAATGCAGGAGGATTAAACTGGTGATTTGATGATAACATGCAAAAGTGTTTCATTTCCCCTTTAAGGCATATGAAAGCGCCATGACAACAAATTCTATTGTTATAGTTAAACAAACACACTTTCCTGTTTGAAAAATGATAGATAACAAAAGTGGATTATCATTGAAATAAAATAAGATATGTTATGATAGTCAACACAATGAATGATACTACAAAGCTGAATAATAAAATCTTTGAAAGTCAAAAGTTGTCAGAATGGAGAGCAGCTTCAAGAGTTGGAAGAGTTTCAAAGACGCTGGCACATTTGCCAATCTGCATGGTAATTGCCAATCGTTGCCGCAAATAAAGTCATGCGTTCGTTTCACTAGTCTTGGTGGCGACTCAAGAATCCAGGTTTTTTAAGAAACGCGAAAGCAAGCTCCCCGTAGGCACCATAAGTCTCGAATGAAGACGGTGGTACATTCAGGCTGGAGGCATACACGACAAGCCATAAGCCGCAAATAGAGTTCCAATACAGAAGATTCAATGATAACTGGCACACAGAAGCCGCTTTTGATTATGGAGGCACATCGGATAAGCCATAAACCGTCATCCGGTTTACAATCCTTGGTGATCTTCAATAGAACCGACGTTGTGATCTTCGCGTCATTCCCTGTGTTTATGTTTTATGTTCTTACAAAGATGAGAAACATATCATAAATTTTATTCTTCTGCGGCTTGTATTACCTGTCATGCGTAAAATATTTTCTAAATGACTTATGGCTTGTGGCTGATGGCGCATGGAAGATCTTGACACAAATAGCGAACGATGACTTTTTCTGTGCGCCTCCGGCCTTATTCAGTGACCTGATCCTTTTGCTGTACAGGAGATCAGTCAATTGGCGATGAGGAGGACTAAATTGCACAATTTGTCCATAAAGAGGAGATGTCCACGATTTCTGTTTATGAATATATTTTTTCATGAATGTTTATTAAAGTTAACATAAATATTATTATTAGGCTACTAATTATGAAAAAAATTGTAAAAATGGATAAAAACTGTGGCAGAGTTCCCCATTTTACGCGATATATTTCAAGAAGCTTGAAACTTGACTCGCAGCTTCTTATCCGAAACCTCCAATTTATAAATCTTAATTAAAAATTTTCATTTGAGATCAGTCAGAAATATGCTTCGTGACTACCTGATTATTGTAACTGTTGTGAGAGGAACGTATAGACAGAAAACGTTGCAGAGAGTGTTTTAATTAATGAAAATGGCATTGCACTTAATTTTCGAAGAATCAATTAGTCTTTTCTTTTTTCTATCACCCTCGTATATGCTATTTCACATCCATTGAAAGCATTCAGTCTTTCATCATTCGCTTAAAATCGTCCAACCTCGCAATGACTGACATCAAACGATAGAAGATAAGAGTTTTCACAAGTGAGAGCATAGCACAAGAACCTCATTTCATTAAAGCATGACTTTAAAGGATTATCTCTATCTAGGCTCACTCATTTGTTTGACACATCCAAAAGCGACGTCATTATTGGCGACCCAAGAATTCCGTCGTTTGGCATTCCAATTAACACATCAATATATAATTCATCCTCGATTGAGAAATTTGTCTCAGCGACGCATAATGTCAGCGGTCCAACGGTCTCAAGACAGAACATCAAAGTGGGTTTACGATCGAAATCTTTCATTCTTGATAAGAAATTTTGCACGTTTATGTTTCTACAATGAGCTAATGACAACTATTCGACGGTCAATTCAGTTGGGAGATAAGCGAATGCATGCCACTGATATGAACATATGCTTACGGTCAAATTCATAAATGTAAAAAACACGTGAAGCATTTATTTGTTTATTTTTCCTCCTTTCTCTTCTTCCTCTTCCTTTTAGATATCTTTCTTTCTATTCCTCTTCTTCATTTCTCAGTTTCTCCTTCATATTCTCTTCCTATTTAAGCTCATCCTTTCATTCCTCTTCTTTCTTGTTTTGCTCCTTTTATTTATCACTATCCTCCTCACTTCCTTAATTTTTGCTTTTTCATCTGCTCCATTCCTTTTGGCTTATTCCTTTAGAGTCGTCACAGCGAATCAGAAGATTCTATGATATACGAAGAAACTCCATGATACTGTGTATAGTGTTCACACAAGTGAATCCACTTTCGAAACTCTTCATGATATTTTTGTGATCCGAACTTTTCATTTAAGAGGAGTTACCGAAATCTGGCAAGTTTTTTCAAAATGTTTGCATACATGCTGATTGCTCTCATCATTCATCCATTTTGCCCAGTGTTGATGTTATTTGAAGGAAATCGATACTGCATAACATTCCCAATTCAACATTGGGAGGTCAGAATATGAAGTGACGAATGTAAGATGGGTAAATAGCTGTGTAAATATTTTCAAAGTAGATTTCCTGGAACATCTCTCAAAAATCGCAATACCTTAACATGCTACTGACATTCCTCCGTCTAAGTTAATGCGTAGTATCTATTAACAAATGCGGTTTTTCAAAACAAAGTACAAATATAATGGCAGAGTTGCATATTTCATATTTCAATAATGGCAGAGTTGCAGTCGGTCAGGCAAAGGAATGGTCGATGATCGTCTGTAGCGTTCGAAAAGTCGCACACTTTCATTCATTACGAATAAGAAAGTGATCTGACCTATAATAACTTCTCACACATTGTTAATTGACATGAATTATACAGCATCATTTTCTATAAGTGCATGTAAAATAATGATTCATAAAGTAATTAACCTTGAGCAGATTTTCTGGATATGTTTAAATTCAATATTTTTCAATACTTCATTTATTCACAAATAAAGTATACGACGTCTAGTAGAGGAATTATGTTTATGATGAAAACTATAAATTAAGACAGCTGTTATAATTATCTAACTACCTTGTGAAACTAAACGTGATACGGATTGCTATATTTCGCTTACATAAAAACAATAGACAGCAAGCATTTATTTCAGCAAGGTCATCATTCATGCAATAAACGAAGGCAATCGATGATCAAAGAACTGTCTTGAAAGGAATTACCTACTGAAATATAATACTGCCTGTTAACTTTTCTGAGTAACAATATATCCAAATGACAAAGAAGTAGTCAAATACAGAAGTCTTAATGTGGGAAAGCCGGCATCAGATTTCACGAAAATAATAGTAAGTCAGCTGCGAAACAAAACATATTGCTAACAATAGTGTTTTGTTTGATTCTTTTCACTCGCGGGAGTTGAAATATCCATAATTCTCAGGATGTGCAGCAAAGCAATGTGCCTATCTATTTATAGAGTTAGACGTTCTTTTATCAGCTGTTGTTATCACACTAAAAGTAAAAGGCATCTTTTGCAATTGGTATATAGAAAATGTTAAAACAAAGGGAGTAGTAAAACCAAGAAAAGAAGGAAGAAGGAATTATTAAAGCTTTTTAGACTCGATATCTGTTGCACATTTCCACATAATCATTGGAAATAACACTCAAAGGACAATCATTAAATCTAGAGTTAGAAAATGCTTTTGATGTTTTCATACGTGAAGCATTTTGCTACAGTCACAAGAGTGAATATTAATGCAATTCTCTGCTTTATTTTACTGCAGAAATACAAGAACTGGGGTTGTGTAAGAAAAGTCCTAATTTGTGTTTAATTAGATTCAACTCAACGTATTATTCACAGTATTGTTAGCTTACATGCTAGAGGTACGTTGAATTAGTATTTTGAAACTGTCAAAAGGAACACGTAATTCATTATTTTCTACCAAGCAAGCTATAATTCCGCATTATTTTGAATGTTTGAATAGCAATGAATGCAGTGGTCATTAACTGCTTTCGTTGACAGAATTAACCGGAAGTTTGTTACTTTGTTGTAAAAATCACAACCCACCACTCGCTAGTCCTTCCCAATATACCTTTGACGCTAGAATTTGATGAATTTGTTGACTCCTCGAAAGTTCTTGAACATTTTGAACACACGAATTGCAGTCAATCGGTTCTTTCTATTTAGGAATTTGTGGTCTCAAAATTAATTGGGAGGTCAAAGCCAGCTTGAAAAAGGCACCAATCGTCCGCGAACTGCTGATCATGTCGCAAATCTGATAGCGATGAGATGACAGCATTTCTTGTAACCATAAGACAATCATGATTACACAATGTTGACTTTCTGAGTGAGATTGTCTGTACATACTTACTTCTCATTATTAATTGAATCCTGAAAAATCATTGACAAATAAATTGAATATATTCGAAATTCAATCTGTCGGCTAAAAAACTGATTCAGATGAAGGAATCAAGAGACAGAACACTCCAACACTTCTTTAGCCCTTCCAATTTCATCCAATACGGTAAGCATAAAAACTTTTGCACCTTGTATGCGATGTAAAAAATATATTGCATAGTAAGTTCATTAACAAGCAGTAAGATGAGTTTCTAATTCCAAACATGTAAAAATTCAAGTGAAATCATTCTTTTATTCTCAATATTTGCAGTGGAGAATATAATTCAAATCACTACAAATCATTACAATTTCCGCTAAATAACAGGAGTGGGTGGGAATAGCGCACCCTATATTTACGATCTTGAACTCACCATTGAAACGTAAACGTCAGTAATTGCACACAAGTGTAATTGATACTCGTACATTCTCGGTAGCCAATGAAGACATGCACGAAAGCTTTTGACATTTCAGAGAAAATGTGCCGATTCATTCTACATTTATGTATCTCTTTTTTTTCATGAAGACTGCTCGCTACATTGACAAGACTTCCGCCTCTTAAGTCGCTGCTTGTCTTTAGTCTGTTCTTTAACCAAAGTGTCTTAATAAAAAACATTAATTACGGTGAGTAGGTAGCGGACTTTTTCACCGAAGGTTAGAAAGTGAATCTCTAAAAGTCCGCGTATTTTCCTGAGTTATCAGAGCCGCTTTTGCGCCAACAGGTCCGCTAATCAATGGACCAGCGAATTAACGGATTTGTGCCTACCACGCCACTATTAGCTAATGTTAAGTAATTCGAATAGTTCATTAAATAATTTCGATCTACATTTGAGTGAAAACATAATGGCACATGTTTCACAATCCGATTACTCAAAAGGTGATGGGAGCTTAAGTACTACGATGAGTAATCTAGCTCTTCATGAGTTAACTTGTTTACTTGACTTTGAATTTATTATAAGCATCTGTTCATTATTTTTGTGAAAAAAGTGCCGCAACTTGACTGTGTTGTAGTCAAACGTGAATAATTATAATAAATTCGGAGGTTACCATAGGAAGAAGCAGTTGTGTTATTTACTATAATGAACGTTGTCCAAAGTTGCTTACCACGTTCATTAGAAGAGGATTTTATTCTAAATCATCCCATGATCAAAGCAAAACCGGCGCCTGCCGATAAGTTGGGAAGTATTTATGACCTGCCATGTAAAGAAGCGTATGAAGTGAGAAAGAAAGAGCAGTTGAAAAGTTCGTCATTCAATGATTAGAGAAGCATGACGTTGATTCCAATGTCTGTTTAAGATAATGAAGAATCAAGAAAGAGAACAAAAATGATAATAGAAAAAGATATCCTTTCGAAGTTTAAAAATATTTCAGAGAGTGATGGCTACAATAAAAAAGGTAAGAATATTCGAAAATCAACTGAAACAAATAAAACCCGTCAAGAAGGGAGTAAAAATATCAAATTACCGCATGCAACTGATTGCCATAACCTTAGAATAATCGCTATTTACCAACATTTGACAAACAAGTTCATCGTTCTTTCTAAAAATTAATAAAATCAATAAATTATGCGACTACATTAAACGGCTAATTTACTTGCAAAGACCGTTTTTTGGTTCACCAATGCATGTTCGTGTGTTCATTGTGGAAAGTTGTACATGGGAAAGCTGCGTGGATGCTAAAACTAAGACATCAAGAACTTAGCACCGCCCTTGAGAATAAAACTAACATCAATGCCTTATGTTAGCATATAGAAGACCAACACAACAGAGAGGGCAACATCGGGAATTTTCAGGCTGGTCTCAATAGTAAACTGTTCAACCACAGAATTAGACAGGTCATCTCGTCTTATGCTTGTCTAAAAGTGAAGCTTAGTGGCAGTTGATTGTCAATTAATCGATTGATCAGTTTCAATTACAATTAATTGATTGCATCAATTTCGCATGTCAATTAAGTGATTCAAGTTCCTATTACAATAAATTGTTTGCTCAGAAAGACATTTCTGCTTGACGCCCGCAATTATCCTAAAATTACGAGGTAGGTCTACAGGATCTCGTAGGTCTACACCATTCAGATCCCCAGTAGATCATTTTTAAGCTTATTTAATATTGACTGATGGGCTTATCCGACACGTAGCACTTGATCATCAAGAGGTTCGAACCAAGAATTCTATTATCTGGACAATTATTTGTTTCTCAATAGTCCAGTATTCGCACGGAAGCCTGTCGCGACACTCGCACACACTTTTGACATCTAGGAGTTCATTCATTGCTACAAAAAATATCAAGGCCATCTGCGAGAGGTGTCCAATCTCTTTATAGGATTCTTCAACCTACAGATTGATTGAATATTTCCAATTGCAGTTAATTGATTGTTCACGAAAGCCAATTTCAATTCATTGATATAAAATAGCAATTAAATTGCAATCAATTTTCCCTGCTTCCACGAGGACAGTGTCTAGCACTTGTCTTATTGGTTCCTACTCATCTCTACGCTTCACGCAACCGAAACAATGTAGCCTTCACTTGGGGTAAGGCCACACATTGTCGTCGCGAATAGTGGAACCAAGTGCTTTTCCTGCTCACGATTATATGATCATGTTGTTAACTCTCGCCCCATTCATTCCAGGAACAAACCAATTCAGATTAGGGAATTCTGAGTATCACAGCAGCCTACAACGGGCGAAAGTTAATGAAAAAAAGTCTAAAAAAATACATTTGCCTCTAATCCATTTCATCTTTATGCTGCAGAAATCCTGTCACCTGTCATGTTCAGATTAATGATCTATCCAAGCATCACCAAGGGAGACTAGACTTTCCGATGTCAATCATATTCAAGAAAAAAAGACTATAATTTCAACCCTGTCGATTTCATAAAAATACTTTGAGGACTGCGGCGTGGATCAGTTGTCCTACATCCAATCGTTTTTCAGATTCAAATTAATTAAAAATGCATTAACATAAGCGGTTTTATCAATATAGCAAGTAATGTTACCAATCCTTGCAATCTCTTTCATACACTTATGGCAACTGGACGCACTTTGCCACGGCCGATTTTTATTTCTTTATTAGTTCACATATAAATAATAATATAATATTTATTTATTAAGTCTAAGGAAGCAAAAAACAGAGAAAGACATTTAAAACACATTTTAATCCAATAAACATCACTCATTTCCGCTCATCTCAGCCGCTCGGCTTCTTTGTAGATGAATAGTTCGTTTTCGCAGAAGTTTGAGAGAAAACCGAGTGTTTTCTTGCAACATTTCACACGCAGCTTCTATGAATCCTATTTCAGGTACAGCATCTCGATGGAACCAAATAATATCAGCCTAGTGAAAATCACAGAAGAAATACAACTCTAGAAAAGTGCAGAAAACACAGCTTTTGTCAATTTAATCCCTTGTACCTTTCCAGAAGCTGCAAATCGAATAACATAATAGAAAAATGACGGAAAACGATCACTGAGAGACATTCACGAACTGAAGATTCCGATTTGCTATTGCATGAATTCGACAAAGTATTACAAACGGGGATATTCAAATCGATTGATCAATGAAATTTACAAAATGAATGGATAATGTCATTCAAATGAAAATGCCATTCCCTTCCAATGCTTGAATGCATTTTCTAAAAAGTTCAACGTGATAATTCCCGTCGCATACCTTTAAGCGCTTTCACAATGAAAGGCAATATAAAAAAATGAAGCATTGTATCAAATAGATGTCCACCATGTATGGTTGAGAATAATAATATATGGCTTTACTGCACTTCAACTTCGATTCAGAAGTGGCAGATACAGAGACATGAGAATCCAATATTAAATGTACAAAGATAAAAACAATGCACAATGATTTGCATGTACATGAATTCCCATAACTTCGGGAAACACTGGTCTTCAGACTCTTTAGATTAATCTTCATCTGATGCTGTTGTCATTTGATTGTTAGAATGACGCAGAACCGCACAACTTGTGTTTCAATAAATAACATTAAAATTATGTAGACCTTTACTTTAAAGAGCTCTATGCCTGTTAAATCTTTAAACCTGTTCGCCATTTAAATGGTGCAAGACATGCTAAATAGATAGAATACAAAGTAGACATGAGCATACATTTAAGAGATGAGAACAATTTTGATTACATGAATGTTAAATTAGATTCGCAACAATGACAACCGCAAAGTAAAATGATGGTTCTCCTCGGTATTCATTACTCAACAACACTTGCATGACCTATACAAGTGCTTTTCAAGAAAGTTGTGCACTTCGGTTTCTGTACCAGGAATGATAAATCATATTTGTCTGAACGAAACCATTATCAATGTCATTATTGGTTCCAGGGATCTATTTATGCATCTAGGACTTAGTCTCAAATGATTTTCAATTTCATTAGGGATTCGGAATAACTATCGAACAAACAGTGGCATTGAAATCGAATGTGTACTTAAATAAGATTGCATTGAGTTACACTCAAGATTTGCATCAGCTTTTTGAAGCTTGACAGGAACAACTGATCGACCACGTGAATCTAATTTATCAATGCATTTCGTTTAGTTTCAGAACCGGATTGCCTTGAAGTAATTGAAAAAAAGGATGTTGTAGCTACACTGTCACTATTCTTCAGCGATAAGTTGAATGCATTGACCAATGAATGAACACAAGAGGTAGAGAATTTGAGTTAATTGCTGGTAAACTGCCATTACATGCCAAAAATTAATGCCATTCATTTAATCAGAGAAAACACAAAACGTAGAAAATCTCATTATTACAGAAAACTGCAATCTGCTTCCCATTGGATTTACGTTGTTTGCTTTTGATCCTGTCTAACAGGAGGAGGAACCGGATGGAGCTTGGGAGACGTGTATATTCGCAGTATCCAAAGTGTGTACATCATTCTGCAAAAGTCTTTTTGCGGCCTCGTTCCCTACAGAAACTCGTATTGGTGGCCGTGCTTATGACACATAAAGAAGATTAAAGAAATCTCCAGTCAAAAAAGAAAAATAGGCAAAGACAAAGACTTTCAAGCTCTGTTTCAATAGGTAAATCGAAAAATCAAAACTTGATTGCTAGCACATTGGTGCTGTTATGATACATAGAGTGGGTCGGCGAAATCTGACAAATGGGAGTTCTTGATCCATTTGACTAACGACCCACCTCTAACTATGTTGACATTTCACCAATTCTGCATGCCGTGAGCAAAATAAAGCTATTATTGTTATATTATGAATTATGCTACATAAATTCTAAGGTACATTGCAGGTCAATTACAGATAAGAAGATATGAAATGAGTATCAAGAATTAATTAAATTAAATTACAGAATGAATTCTCATGCCACATTATTGTGATATTTACAATATAATAACGATGAAAAATACAAAATGGAAAATGACAACATTCGGGAAATTAATGAACTTCCAAACTAAATGCTTCTTCTTTCTTTAGCGGGCAGCAGATTCAAGGACAGCAAAACTATTTCAGACTGCTTTTGGACCCCTTCCGCGCTGCTGATTCGCGGCGTATTTGCGATAACAATTTGTACCTTCAAACGACACCACGGCAGCACCATTTCTCCAACTTGGGCGGATTTGTTCTTTCTCATGCATCTTCGTTTTCTAGTTGAGAGGACAAAGAAAAGAAATCAGCTTAACATAAAGGCAAAGCGAATCCCTTTCTTTCATGTGGCCAAGCTTTTGTTGATCCCGTTCCTAGCAAGGCTTTAGAATGCACACTTTTTAAACGTGGTGCCAGGACATCACAGGTTTGTACCAGGGATGTTGAGTCCTCTTTTGCAACTTGTCATTCAAAACAAGAAACAGAAAATAAACGTAATAAAGACGTAATAGAACAGAATAGAAAATATTCTCCACAATTACATTAGAAAATGCTTTCCAGAATAGATACTTTGCATCATTGAAAAGGACCAGTAACTTCTCCACAACGGCAATACTTCTGGCCTTCACACGTACATTACGTATATACACCTATAAAAACCAATAAAGTGTGAACAACGACGAAGTTCACAGCAAAGAAACAATCACTGTCTTCAAGTTAGCTCTGTGCAGATTCTTTCTCGATCAGGTTAGACTAAAGAGATTTCAGCAATCGTGAATGAATATAAAAATCTACACATCGAGTGTGCTTCTAAAATGAATCCATTTTGTTCATTAGGCATGTTCTTATATTAAATTTGAATTATTATTATGATTTTGAGTTATCTTATGACATTTGGAGGCAAATTCAAAGTTAATGGAATTAGAAATGCACCCACTTCTTGCTCTAAGGAATTTTTGCAGTGCCGGTACGTAATTTGAAATTTTCGATTCGTCTGATAGATGACTCAAAGAATCAATGGCAACATGCTGTCTGAAAACTAAATTCTACATGTGAGTATTATTAATAGTTCGTGCTGGTACGTAGGTGCGATGTTCAGAAACTGTTCCTTCTTGTATAATTGAATTTCTAGTGACTGCGTTTCTTTGCGACAAATTAATTGTTTTTTTTGTTGATGTATGAATTGAGTGCGCAATCTGTTATACATGCATTCTACATGTTTCAGAGATGGACTTACGAAATGACTTGCCTGCTACCACTTTCCGTGACAATTCTTCCCTCTTTTCGTTCGACTACTTAACATCATGATACATGCTTCATTTTTTTTGGTGTACGCAGAATTTTAAATTTGCATTAGTGTTCTGGGTAATACTTTTTTGTCGTGGGAAGATGTTGAATGTTGACTTCTATTGTGTATTTCTATGTTATCGTGAAGTCTCTGATTGCTGAGCCAATTTAACAAATTTATTTGATAGATATCTTTATGCTTTTGCTTTTGGCTATCACAATAAAGTTATCTGCTGTACAGCTATGACGTATCAGTGACTTATGATTCTTATGTTTGACTTACGTTGAACTTATGATAGCAATTGCGTATTCTTTGTAATCTACCGCTAGATTTCTTGTTGCCATTTCCATATACCTGAAACATACTGCAGACCTGATCATAAAAAAATGGACCACCTAAATGTTGATGCAATTCAATCGCTTTTCATCGCACAACAACGTGCCAATCATTCGAGAGCTTGCATTCCCAGGTTTAAAGTGAGCTATGAACTTGCATCCGCTATTGTATCTGCTGAGCAGTGCTCAAAATATAAAAATCGCCCAATTTACAAATCGCAATTTTTTCAGAATTAGGCACGGGGAGAACGAGCATTTTCTGAGTTTTCCATTGACATAGGTACTGGTTATCAAAATCGGTGAACTAATAAAAAAGCAGTGATATCGTGAAGTTATCACAAAATTTTTGGTTGAAAATGTTATGTTCTTACTTTTTCATCAAAGGTGTTCGTGCTTGGTATCCTCTGAATCCTTGCGATGTGAGGAGTACGAATGTGTGAGTTATATTCATAGTCATTCAAGACATGTCCTTGTTCTCTCTTAGCGGCTCCCGATTGTTTACCTTCATCGTTTGTGTACTTTAGCAGTAATCATAAGTCACTGATCAGATTAATTTATCGCAAAGAAACGCAGTAACTAGAAATTCAATTATACAGGGATTGGAGTCATCAAATCTTCAAAATCTTTCCAAAATCTTGAATATTGGGATATCTTAAGTGCTTTAAAACACATCAAATAATAACAAATGCTTCGCAGCATTTCCGAATTCTTTAATTTTAAGTTAAGATGGACTTAAAGTCACCCTCATATTCTAAATGGCTTGAAAATCGCTGAATGCAAGTTCTGTCTGTTCAATGATTTTACAGAAACTCCTAACTTAAAAGCTCTTCTTCCTCTTCTTAATCGAAGTAAATTTTTTAAAAATTGCTAAGAGGTAATAGCAAAAATGGCAAAGGAAAATAGTAAAAAAGGCAAAGTAGTAATTTGTAAATTTACCAAAATAATAGTTTATAAGTAGTGGCGTAGGCAAGAGGGATGCTGTCATAGATTGATAATAGTTAAAGATCAAGTCAAGTAAAATAGTTGGGTAAGCCAAGTGTTAAGTGTTATGATTATTTATTCGACGATATACTTTCAGCTAGTGATCAAAGTTGTATTTACATGTAAGTAAGTTATTCTAATTCGAGACTTTAACTTCGAGCATTGTATTTGAATAACAACAGTTTGCATATTTTGCAATTGATTTAATGCCATGGTAACAAAGGAATTATAGATATTTATTTTTGAATGGTTTCCATGTTTAAAATATACTTTGCCTAAAGTCTGCGGCAACAAAGTAAAGGTTTTGTCAAGCGAAATGTAAGGAGGATGTTAAAAACACATTATCAGCAAAATCGTGTTGGTAAATACCTTGCATAATGCTGACAGTGATTATTCTATATCGAGCTGTTTTGGCATCTTAATTTATTCATCGAGTTGAAAAATCGATGTTTCAGGATGATTAAATCATTACAGCTTTGATTGCTATGAAAAACCCGTCATTCGGATCATAACCAGCTGAAATGACTTTAACAGAGGTGATCAAGATTGACCTCACAACGGCTCCGAATCCCTATGGCAAGTGGATGCAATGTTTATTACAACATTTTTCATTTATCAAAAAATAGGTCTTGAACATTGAACATCAAGGAATTCTATTTATAGATAAAAGCAAATTAGTTCAATCAAAAGTGCAATTAAATTCATTTCTCTCTAATGGCATTTTAGTCAAAGAACACGAGGAATTTAATCGATGTGAGCATGTCTTTGCAACAATTTATCCATTCGGTCTGACTTTTATCTTCTCCCTACAACCAACTGAGTCAGAATTCATCGCCTTTTCAAATCGTTGCTTTCAATGGCCGTGTAATGTCAAACTCAAAGGCAATCAACATTGGATTTTCCATCTCTCCCGTCAAAATAGCAAAATTTTAACAACAAGATTCAAGTTTCCGCGGAAGATTTAGTGTCGCCTTTATACTTGAATTAACACAACAAGAATGCAACAGTGAATGACAAAAAGCTAATTTCAATCGCTTGCGGTTTCCCACAAGTTGCCTCAGAGTAATGGATTGTAGGTCACTTAGCTCGCCTCTTCAAAAACCGTCTGTTTTGACATTTCAATTTTGCGAGGTATCGCACCATGCATTCATCCATGTTGGAACAAACGACTCGAGTTGCAGACTTTTCGGAGAGATAGGGCTAGTGATTCTCGCAAATTGGGATGATGAAACGGGTGGACTAAGGACAAGTCACTATCCCTCACTTCTAAACGACCTCTACAAGGTTGGAAACTTTTCGATGAGATGATGGGAGGCTCCACTGAGATTGGTCTCTCGAGAAATCATCCTAATCCTCGTGCAAGGCAAATGAAAAGAGGCTGGCAAATTTTAGTTCTCTTGGAGAATGCAATCAAGCGTATGCAACAGCAAATAAGTCGCCCTAAGTTAAGTTGTGAACAGAATTCTAACGATGTTTTGCCCAGCAGGAAAATGAAGAGGAATTTGAATATTTTAATTGCGAAATGCATGCCAGTCTTATTTTCATCTAATTAAGAAATTATATATCGAGAAAGGACTTCACGAGAAATTTCCTACAGAACTGATCAAAGTATGATTGAGAATTTTCAAGCAAATTAGGCAAATTTGCATTACATATTATTCATTGATCATAATTGCTATGATAACTGATGTCTTATAGGAGATATAGACATCCTGGTCTAGTAGCATAGGCGCACAGCCGCGCATATCTATTGTAAGGAAAATTGATCTAACATTCATTCATTGTAAAAAGAGAATCAATAGTAATTTATAATGCGAAAATTAAAGAATTTTGACCTTCAAAGACTCCCTTTGAGCTCTTCATTCCACTCTTCGTTGATCTCATTAAGAGTTGCCATTTCACTGCAAAAGCATCAAGCTATTTTCTGCATTTTTGACCTCATGCTATTTTCTTATAGGAATTGGCACTCAAGTTTGATTTATTCCCATCGCAAGATCTTCAAGTTTTGAATGCATCGTGTTTTTATTTACTAAAGACATAAGTTGTGACCATTGTTGCCAACGACGAAAAAGTTAATAGGAGTGGATGTAAAAGAAATTTACAATTAACCTCTTAGCTATGGTACAATATGATTCCACCTGCCATGCCAGGAACGGTAAAGATATCGAATTTTTTATTTACTTTATTATATTGCATAACTCTTTGTAATCGCAAAATCACACAATGTGAATATGTTTCATACAAACATGTAAAAGATGTCCACAAGCTATAAATTCAAGTTCACTCATGCCACTCACCCAAAAGGATCAAGCACAGAGAGATGTTCCATCAAAATCCCTGCACTCGAAGTAAGTATCCTTACGAACGTTTTGTTTGGAGCATTGCATACATTTCCTTCGTGTTTTCTTATCTTGAGAAATATATGAAGGTGCATGTATTTTGTTTGCAATGCTGTCTGATGGTTGTTCATTTTGCAACCTCTTTTGTCTACCCTTGGTTGGGCACGATTCAATACCGGTAAGGTCTGTTATGTCCTGCTTCCTGAATTTCAATAGACTCACGTTTCTATTTTTTATAACGAAATCTCACGAAGGCGTTTAGTACTAAGCCATCATACTGATTCCAAACTTTTTTGAACCATACAAATGACTTTCGGACGCAGGTAGATAATACAAGCAATTATTGGTCTGTCTTGTCTACGCTGCCCATTGTTTGATCATACATTTCAACTGTGGTTGACTTTTTGTACCGAATTCGCTGATTACCTGGAAGAACTCTTTCTTTCTCAACATCTTCTGCTTTGTCAACAGTGGACAAAACATGAACATCCTTCTTATCAACAAATTTTGCTACAAGAACGGGACATTTTCGTACAAAGGATGATTCCAGTTTTTGTAAGCGCTTCTATTTGAGAATGTTCGGAACTCCATGAGAGTGCCGAACTGTTACTCGCATACCTGTTTTCCGACTCCATAAATACATAGACAAACGAACACTCGCAAACCAATTGTCGACTGTTACTATATAGCCTTTGTCCAATAATTCAGCTTTGGCAAGAAGATGTACCACAATAGCTTCGTTTTTGGAATGTTCAGCATTCGGAATCAGTCCCATAATATCCAACAAAACACAACTCGAATCCAGAACTGTCACACAAAATGAAGTATTTTATACCAAAGGGAGCGCGTTTGATTGGTTGTTTCTATCTTCCACTTAGCAGATCCAGAGAATGAGTAAACCTTCCTTATGATGAACGGTAGCATAATAAACATTTTCCATCAATAGAACGGCTCTAAAAGCAAGCAACCTGGTCACTATTAGGTACGCGTCTTCGGACACTAGATAGGGACGCGTGTACGCTTTTGTGAAACTTCAAGAAATGGCAAGATTAGAGGAAAAGAACACATGCAACAATTACAGCAGAAAATTAATAACTCGGCTTTGATGCCCGAGCACTTCTATCTTTGAATATAGCAGAGATTGGCAGGCATGAACTGGTTCTGGCTGGTGCACCGCGTTAGTTTGACTCTTGATTTCTTTTGGTCCTCTTTTACATCTCCAGAATCACATAGTTTTAAGTACAGCATTTGTTATTTCAGGATCTATGTCTAGAAAGATGCAGCATCTTTTTTTAAGAAATTATTTGTTTGTAAGAAATCCAGAAAGTTGTATAATTTCTGATAATAAAATAATCAAAAAAAATGATAACAAATCGGTTTTGTGGAAACATTGTAAAGAGAGACATGAAAGCAAAAAGAACAAAATTCAAGATGAATATTATCAAAGTGTACAGCAACGATGCATTTACAAGACAAATAGCCGAATCAGTAGAAATAAGAAACGCAAGCAATTAACAATTAATTAACACAAAACAAGAATTTCATGAATTGAATTTGCCTGAATTAACGACATCATAGTAATTTCCAACCTAAAAGATTTCTACTTCTAGCAGCTACACACAGTATGTGAGAGAGATATCTTGACTATGAAATAGTTAAGACATGACTTTGATAGTATTATCACAGCTTTGAATTTATCTTTGCAATATCTTTCGTTGAAGCGGCCAGACCGGCGAAATAATTATTTTGTTTAAATAAATGTTGATTATTTCTCATATTCCGTTGTAACCGCGTGTTCTTTAGAATTACTATAGTAATTTCGATTTAATATGTGATTAACGCATTGCTTTCAATCATCGTATGAAAAAAATACTGAATGAAAGAGGATTACAAATATCTATTTTAACGTCTTTCAAGAGAAATAGCGGGTGCAGATTTCTATATGAAATACTCCTACTGTCTAATACTGGCAGTCAATGATTTGAAGCAAAATAAGTTGAAGATTCATTGGTCCTGGTAGCCTATGGCCTACGATGCATGAATGATCTCTCGCAGAAAAAACGAAAATCGATCTTCTGCTTCAGGGAAGCCTTTACCAGGGAAGCTGGTAGTCAGTGAACATTTGTGGTACAGGATGATAAAATTTGAACAACGACTAGATTTTCAATGACTATAATTTCTAGATTCGGACATTGACATTGGATACAACACAGAGTTATCATGGATTTCTGAGGGCAACAATGCAGGACATTTTAGGGCGTTTCCTGAAAATGTCCCACGTTGTTCCCCGAGAAAATCTACGTTCATAACATTGTGCGTAATTGAATGGACTATGCAATAATGTGGGGAAAAACATGAATGCATATGTAGATGTATATATATATATATATATATATATGATTTGTCCATTTCTTTTTACCTATACAATCGTTTCGTTGAAATAACTTAAAATACAGGGTGCTCGGATTTAATTTGATGATAGAACTCGCTATTTTGTATGGATTCTTTCAATTCGACAACAGACATGTCTGTCAAGATTTACAATTTCTTTTATGACTCTGGTTTCATATAGCAAGAGACACGACTGCGTCAGTTGTCGTTGGATGGATTGAGCCAAATTTGAAGAGATGAATTCCCACACGAAAGATCAACGAGTTTTGATAGTGAAAACGTTTTACAAATGCGAGGAAAGCTGTATTCGAACAATTCAAAGCCTCCAGGGAATTTTTAGGCAGAAGAAATGTTCCGAATCAGACAACCATTTGGCGACTGATCAAGAAGTTTGAGGAATCCAGATCAGTCATGGATATGAAATCTCCCGCTCGCAAATGTTCGGTACGGTCCCTTCATAAATTCAATGCCGTCAGGAGAAGTGTAGCTGCCAATCCAATGACATTTTTATGTCATCGCTCACAACAATTGGGGATGTCAAGAAGCACATTGCACACAGTTTTGAAGAAAGATTTGCATTTGCACCCCTTTAAAGTTCAAGTCGCACAAAAAGCTGGAAGTCTGAGATCACTCCACCCGTGAACAGTTTGCCAATCAAGGTCCTTCAAAATCAAGAATTGGATCCAATGTTTGCAAGGAAAATAATCACTGAAATATTCACTGATGAAGCTCATTTTCACATCAATGGGCTCGTTAACAAGCAAAATTGCCGTATTTGGGTTACAAGAAATCCCCAAATGATTAAAGAAAATTCACTACACTCAAGAAGATGCACTGTCTGGTGTGGCATTTGGACAGGTGGTGTGATCGGACTGAGGATGGTAATGGAAATGATCTCACTGTAAACGGCCATTGATATCGGAGAATGATAACGCAATTCCTTTGGCCCGAACTGGATGCTTTAGATGTTGATGATATCTGGTTTCAACAAGATGGAGCAACTTGTCACACAGCTCGTGAGACAACTCAGTTGCTTCAACAGAAATTTTCAGGACGCCTGATCTCAAACACTAGGAACTTCTTTGGTCACTGTAAATCATTGCTTGCCGGACACACGCAGCATACAGCTGGCCTTTGACTCGCATGGACGGTGACTTCGATGTTAAGAAGGCTTGGAGCTCCCGAAACTTTCTCCAACCACCGTATTCTGGCAACCACTGCTGACTCAACACCACCGCAACTGTCAATAACATCACCAAGATAGCAGAAGCTGTCCACGCTCTCAAGTCGGGTTCCGTGCATGTCAACGCACTTGGGAATATCTTCACCATCATCCTTCGAAGCTGATAAGCACTTCTCACACTTGTAACTGATAGCCGCAGTGAGTCTCCCTTTCACTTTTGAGCATCGCGCATGCAACCAATCATTGCAGATGTTACATTGGATTGAGTTCGCTCCCACACCTTTGCAGCATTTTACACATGGCCATTTTGCTGTCTGGTACTTCTTCTCGACTCTGTCTTTACCACCGCTTACCATGATCTTTGTCTTTGTGGCATTCATCTTCAAACCTTTACAGGACAAACTTCTTTCCCAACACAGCAATTTTGCTTGAAGATCTTCCTCCGAGTCAGCCATATGGAGAAGGTCATCTGCATATAGAAGTTCATATGGCAATCCCTTCCTCGCTGCTTCACTTACGGCATCCATAACTATGGCAAAGAGCAATAGACTCAATACCGAACCTTGATGCACTCCTACATCCACAGTGAAGTGGTCAGAACTTAGTGCAAACTTAGTGCTCCGAACTTAGTGCGAACGGCCGTAGTTGCATTGCGATATAGTGTCATTATCACTCTTACAAGCCATTCCTCGACTCCACTTTTGCGAAGAGACCACCGAAAAACTTCTCTTGGGACTCTGTCGAAGGCTTTTTCAAGGTCAACGAAGGCTAGGAACATATTCTTTTGCTTAGCACGATACTTCTCTATGACCTGTCGGGTTATAAAGATGGGATCAGTAGTACCTCTACCAGGCATAAAGCCGAACTGCATTTGATCAAGCTCTATTTGAGAGCGCAGTCTCTTCTCCGGTACTCTTTCGAACACCTTCATGGCATGATCCAACAGCTTTATTGCTCTGTAGGATTCGCATTGTAGAGGATCTCCTTTACCCTAGTACAGAGGAATGAGCACACTACTGCACTTAATAATTACCCACAATAAGATTTAAATTTCTAAAACTTACTTTTAGAACGAATTGCTCTATCATTGGGAATTAAACGGTAAGGGTTGGTTTAATATGATAATTTGACAGCAAACACTGTTTACCTTGAATTATTACTCTGAGAAATCGCCACGCTTAACCATGGGTTCGTCCGTCTCTATCTATGTTGCAATAATTATAATAACTTTATTCTCAAATATTTACAAGCACGTATACAAACGCAGAAATCTAGCGTCTCAGTATGGAGATCAATAAAGTCACTTCATAAGAGAAGACATTAAAAAATGAGTGCCCTTAAAAGAAATATCAAAACATATCGGCACGAACTGCATTTAGACCGAACCCTTCCATGATGACATTGGCGGAGTCTTTTTTGAAGGGTACACGTGAACCTATGATGCACAAGTTAACCGACTTTACTATTTCTACAGATTTTTTTGTTCGGAGCCACGTCATCACAGAGGAATAGTTCTCTTGATCGCCTGTGGCCAGTTATAGGACAAAAATTTTCGGCACTCTTTACCTGACCCTCCAATTGTGCCAAGTATCAATGGAGTAAGCGTACTATGATCTACATCCAAAACTCTGTAGATATTTTCTCTTTTTTTCGTTCTCATGTTGAATAAAAATTTTATAGGTAGATTTATTTTGGTTGCTTGGAGCATTGGCGGGTGGAACACGGCTTGGAAATTTTATTTCTAGACACCATTGGCAAGAGGCTTTAAGATATATCGGACCAGTTTCCCTCCTCAAACGATACGTGGACGATTGCTTTGCTTTGGTATCAGACGCTAACGAAGCGTATTCTCTTTGTTATTTCTTAAATCAACAATATCCCAATATCAAATTTGAAATCGAACTCTCAGAAGATGGACAAACACCTAAGTCTTCTGGACTTCACGCTAAAAGTGATACCAAATGAGCAACCTGAACTTCGTTTCTACAAGAAGCCTGCTAAAATGAACATTTTCATTCACCACAGATCGCACATGTCAAAGCACACAAAGCTCGCAATGATTGCAAATGAAAGAACAATTGAATTAATGAAAGATGTACAAACACGGGAACAAAGAGTTTGACACAATCCTCAGAAGCCACGAATATTCATCCACATTTATTGAACAATCGGGACGCAGGAAGCGAAGAAACAGAACGCTACATATATCTGAAACCACCATATACTTGTCAGATCGTGCCGATAGAAGAATAACACATATCTTTAAACGCGAAGGAATCAAAGCCAGGATAGCTCACTGCGTCACACACTTCAAAACAAAAACAGGAATGAATCGAACACATCTACAGTCTCAACAATTGTCCTCTGAATAGCATCAACTGTCATAGAAAGAACACTGTATAACAACTTCAGTGCACAAAGTGTTTCGTCTCATACGTCGGATCTTCAATAAGACCTCTACATATCAGAGTGAACGAACATCTTACCCGACCAGAGTTATCAGTATACAAACATTTACAACTGTGTCAGAGCAACTCAGTGAGCATCAGAGAATTAGACGCTATTTTCTTTAAGTCTCTGTGTCCATAATATCATCATCCTAGTACATGTATACCTGATTCCTCTGTGAATCCCACTCTTGAATTTTACCTTCTTTGTAATGCTATCTGACTCTGATGCTGGTAGAGAAACCGAAATATTGGTCAATAAAATGACAGTTGCAGCTTAGAGCTTCTTTACATTTTTCTCGTGTATTGATAAAATGTTGCTAAAAGAAAATGTCAATATCTAATTAAAAGACTAAAATTTCTCATGCAAACGACGTTCATTTTTTTGAAGGGAATGAATAATATGACAAATATTTATCATCTTTCAATGCTCGGTTTTCCTGAGAATCCTATAGTGCATTAAATATCAAACATTTATGAGTGTTTTGATGAATCTATTTAAGTCGTTCTGAAACTATAGATAGTGCCTTGTAAGACACGGCATCTTTATTCTAGTTCAAACTCGATTAGTCAATATTGCGGCAGATTTTGTTAAATTCAAGTTTCAACTGACAGTTTCTGTGAGGCAAACGCCAGTAACTTAAGCCTAAAAAATGTCAGCGTCGTTGTCACAGACAATTCGTTCAGCGTTGATCAAGCGAGGTTACTAAATTTTTGCGTCTAGGGAAATTATTTTTGTATAGCATCATTTCATTACTCTTTTAGTAACTGCAATTCATCTAAGTGATATGGGAATGATTGCGTTTATCTCATATCCTGATAGTGATGTCTTATGATGAATATAACATGTATAGTAACTAGAAAAACTTCAAACTTCTAATTGGGACTAAAGATAATTGCCGCATGTAGATTACTGAAATGACAGCTATCTCTGACCCAGAGTTCTCTTGTAAAAATTCCTCAACGTAAATAATATACTTTTGGTGTCAGTGCTCAACCCGCATGAAATTATGACAATGTTTGGATGAAACATATTTTGATTTCCAGTGTTCAAGAGAAGTGCAGCTGTAACAACATGCATGGATGCGTTATCCTTTTGCAGACAATCTCGATGTTCGTGAACTCTATACAGCTCTTCTTTAAATCTTGAAGAAATTTCCTCGTGACGGAATGGCATGACTCCCTGAAATAGCATAACATTCCCGAGATTAAAGCAGGGCCTTGCGAGTGCTCGAAAATTAGCATTTAGTCCAAATGGTCAAATGGAATCTTCCGAAAGGTCAAATTCTTGTCAAACTCACCATTCTTGGTCAAACAATTAATGAAATGAGATAGACGCAAGATCAAATTGTCATGCTAAGGATGTGCACGACTCGAACCTACGACCTCAGATTGTCTGGACCTGTCAGTATCATATATCTGATTAGGATATCGTCTTCCCAACAAAATTGATAAGCTTTTGACAATATCAGCTAACGAAAAATGTTTCCGCTTTGCGTTTCGCTGGCTCCAATTCACATGTACTTTGCACTACGAGCATATTGATTTTCGTCTCATTTTCTTGTAGTACTTCACCTTTAAATATCCAAGCAATCAAAACAAAATTACATGTACTTGACTCATCAATCAGATAATTGTGTTCTTGGCTTGCATTTAAAAGTTAATTCTACGCGTATAATGACCCAATGAGCCGAAGAGCAAGATAGAAGCTAAATTCGATGCACAAATTGTTTGTTGAACTTAAGAAGTGAATTCTTTTCATCAAATTGATTTTCCCAATTTAAAATTCTCAAGTTGAAGACGAAACTTTAATTAATCACAATGCACGAAATGTGCTTGTTCATATAACGCATAAAATCTGAATAAACTTACTTTGGAGGAATTTCGTTACTTATAACTTCAAAAAATGGGAAGGAAATACTGATTGTCTGATGAGATTGGCCCTTGAAGACGTAATCACAAGTCTGATCGTTCGGATAATCACCGCGATAGTTCGGAGACGTAAAGCTCCCGTTTGAAGTTTTATACCCGGAAAATACAAATTTGCATTCTGAAATTAAAAATGCAAGTTAATGAGGATTTCGTTGCATTTTTAGATAATTGAAATTTACATGTGTTTTGGCTTTGATTAATAATAAGAAATCAAAGGAATAAGCATTATATATCGCTGCATATATTGCAATGCTGCAAGTTTATGTATGACTTCTTGAACATGGGAGACGATGCTAAAGCATGTACTCTGGAATTTGGCTATACTTATTGAACTCTTGCACTTCAAATACTCAATATTCAATTGATTTTGACATTAAAGATTTACGTGTTTGCTCTATAATTATTTTGTCATATTTTTTTAGAACAAGCTATTCTATTATAATAAATATTTAATTTTTCACACAATCATTTCACTTTGCCGCTTCATTCGTAGAACTGAGATTAACATGCTGTAATGAAAAAATGTCTTTGTGTTAACTTTTGAGATTCTCAAAATCTTGACAATTTTGTTGATATTATAATTAATCTAGCCAATTCTCTGGATCATTAATTCATTGCCAACTGCTTATCGATGATTGCAAACTGCTTTCGTAAAACCGTCAAGCAGCGCGGGTGATTCTGCTTTGCGATAGATACACACATCTATGATTTTGCTGTAGGAAATGGTGGGTTCATCACCGTGCACTTTTTTATGTGGAAGGAGGTGAAATGTTCTAAAGCCGTTCTAGAGCTCGGGGATAGACTGCTGACTCTGATGAAACGGTGGCAAGACTTACCTCCAAACCATGTTGATAAGATTTTGAATAGCTGAAGGGAAACCTAAGAGAGAAATACCCCCGTCTTGACTGCGACTTTCCAATACATAAAATGGAGACCTAGCTCCAGGATCAACGACGATATAAGTTATTTTTCATGTTTTTAGACATGACAGAGTAGGATGAACTTGCGGTAAAATAAACTCGAAGTTGAATTTTACAGTCATTTTCTGCAGAATTCTAGTAATACGTAAATATATAGGATTTGATTATTGCTTTGAAAAAAAATTTCAAAAGTATAAAATGAGATGTTTTCATTCTTATGTTGCATTTTTTGAGATATTACCCATAACACATGTTTTAAAGGATTTTATTACCTATAACATTGACTATTAACGAGTATAATTATCCTAGTCCAGAAATCCATGCTCAAAATAGTCTAGGAGGTGATCGAAGCTTTTTATCGTGAATCTACAGTCCGTTTCATAAAAAGTGGATCATCCTAAAATTATCATCCTCATTGTCAATGACATTACCAATTCGTCTAGGCATTGATTCGATGATATCGTTGATTTTTGACTGATCTAACTTTCTCCACTCTCTTTTTAACAGTGACGTAAGTTGTGATACGTCATCTGTAGGTAGCTGTGAACGACGAACGTTACGTTTTAGAATACTCCATACATTTTCTATGGGATTCAGATCAGGAGAACGAGCTGCCCAAGATAATGTCCTGAGCCCTAATTGAGACTTGAATAAGTTGACTCTACTACTCCTGTGACACGTAGCATTATCATCCATAAATAACCAAGTCGATGGATCATCAAGTTGATCTGTCATTTGGCCAATGTTTATTCGTAAAACATTCACATAGCGTTCAGAATTCATGGTTCCTTGCTGTATGTGAAGTTCAGAGCGGCCATTGGTCCAAATGCCAGCCCAAATCAGTAGAGTCGCACCACCTTGTACCCGGGGACGATGTAAATGTCTCGGAATTTCCTGATCAGATTTTATCCATAATCTCAATCGACCATCACTATCCTTCAGACGGACTGATGCCTCATCAGACCAGACAACCCGATCCCATTGATTTCGCCAGTGACAATGACTCATTGCCTATCTGAGACGTCTTTTGGTATGCTGATCTGATAATTCGATCTGAGAGGGCCTCTTACAGCTCTTGAAATTCGACTCACTTCTACGAATAGTGGACTTAGAAATAGACGAGTCTAGTGCAGCCATCTCAGTTAACGAGAGACTTGGATCAACTTTAACAAATCTCAAAATTAGGCGGTCTCTACGTTTGGATGTTTTGCATGGACGGCCAGAGCCCTCCTTACGACAGAGTCGAAAATCATCATTATGCCATCGATGCACATTTGTGTAAGGGACATTTAGTCACTTGCTTGTAGCTCGCAAAGAAAACCCTAGTTCTAGCAAGGCTGACACTTTGCCTTTTGTGAATGCGATCTCGTTATTGTTCATTTGTGCTTTTGTACTGTTTTCAACCGGTAAGAGATAGATTTCTAGCTGAAAGCAATCAGGAGTGCTGCCAACACCACTGCAACGAAGTCAGGAAGCTATGGAACATGAAGTCCAGTTAACCCTGTGACGTCAACCTTAAAATACATCACATTTTTTCAACCTGGGGGAAAATGACCCCATGGTAGAGATTTGTGCTTTTATTGCTTTTAGATGCGATCATTAAATCAATCATATTTTCAAGAATTTAGATGCATTTAGATGCAGTAAGAAATTATTGATATTTGATAATACAAGCTGTAGGCCTACTATCTTTCGCATGCTCCCACTCTGAAATGAAAATAAAAACATTCCAAAAAATTCAAATTTCATAATGAATTTAAGAGAATCATCGCGATTTCACAAACAAATTTGCATGATTTAGACACATTCATTGCACAAAAGTAGTCCATGATCTTTACAACAAGAACGCTTGCAACGGAAACACTGCTCACCTTTTTGTCAATCGAGCGGGGACAGAAAAAGCATCTCCGTCTTTGAGTCAACATTCCCGTTGCTGGAGGATTTGAAGTTTCATTTTGAAGCTGACAACCCAGTGATCGCATGGCAACAGTTACTTGTGACTGTAGAGCTTGAGGATTTTGAATACGTTTGTTGATTTGCCTTTCAACTAAGGAGAATCCCAGTTCTTTCAGATAAAGTCGTCGTTTATAAGATTTGCCTTTGTTCCAATCTGGGAATTTCATGTACCACGTAATATAACCTGCAATTGCTCCACAGTCTATCATGTTGAAAGAGAATACCATTGGCCAACGCTTTATTTTTCGTTTACTAGTATAAAGCCTTGCCAAATGATCCAGATTGTCTACGCCAGATTTGGTTTTGTTGTAATGTTGGATAATAACAGGTTTATATTTGTCGTCTTCATCGATAGACTCATCATGGTGCATAGAAGACAACAATATGACAGACCTTCCTTTCTTTGGAACATAACTAACGAGGGTAAGTTGACGATCAAATCCAAAAATAGATGAATACTATGGTCTGCTGCGATTGCTTTGCATCTCTCTCGGGATATCAGCACGGTTTTTTCTTATTGTTCCAACAATTGTAGTGCGCATGGCAAGCAAATCATGAGCTAAATCAACCGATGTAAAATAATTATCCATTGTTATATTTCTTCCTGTCTTTATCCAGGGCTGTACTAATCGTTTCACAAGATCTTTCACATTTGACTCAACTGGTGCATTGGGTTGCCTACCAAGATAGACTTCACCTTTCAGAGGAAATGACGTTTCGCTATCACAAGCCCAGAATACCTTTATGCCGTATTTTCCGGGCTTCGAGGGCAAGTACTGCCGGAAACTGCACCGCCCTCGTGTCGCTATCAATTGCTCGTCGACTGTTGTCACTACCCAGAAGTCACGGATAGGGCCAATTTGTCTTGTGAAATACGTTGCTCTCTAGTTGCCTGATTGTCGAATCGACAGTACCTCAAAAACTCTTTGAAACGCGTAAGAGACATTGTGGCCCTGAATACGGGTCTACCATCCTTCGCTGACCATAGTTCGTCTAGAGATTCTCCTGAAGATCGCCACATACCTGCCAAAATCAGAAGACCGATCATAGCCTATATTTCAGACGAATCAGTCTCACGCCAACCATGGGTTCTCTCATGTGTTTGATTCCATTTTCGTGCTGTAGATTGTCCTCTACGGTTTGTCTCTCGAACAATTAGAAGTATCATATCATTTGTGAAAAATAACTTGAAACTATCAAAGATAGTATAAACTGATCTGACGCTCGCACTACTGAGCCCACTTTGTTGCCGAAGGACATTTGAAGCACGAGCTTGTGTCGGCCTTTCCGGATTTGTACTCCATATTCGCCCATTTTTGCTTCGTAGCTGATGTGGTATGTTGACTCGATGTAAAGGCGGAGGGTGATCATCGGAGGAGTCATTGGATTCGTCATTGGAATCAGTCACTTGATTGTCGTTATCGTTGACATCACTGGTATCAGTTGATTCATCCTCAGTCAATTCAATATCAGAAACATCAGGTCCACTTTCGCGATCCATTATTTGTCGCGCGACGTCTTTCGGTGTGCACATTTTGCGAGCCATTGTAAATTACAAAGCGCGTGCATCAGACATTTGATTTATATCCATCAGCGGACACAAGCGTGGATTACTACTCAGCACCCCGAGAATGCTTCATTCTTTTCGGGTTACATTCTTTTGGTGCCATTGATAGCATATGACGCAAATCACAATTGACCTCTCTATGCAACGATAGCTGTGCAAACACAGTCAGTGCAAACTGCTGATAATCCTATCTCTATGGGCCTACGTTGGAATGAATAATGCATCGAACGCTAACACTTCTGTTATCTTGCACAAAAGTACTTACGGCAGTGACTTCTATGGCAAGATATCCAACTATCAGCTAACAAATCAATTCAATAGATCGGTTATTCCAGATATCTATTGCCTCTGTCATACAATTTCATGCAGAACACAGACAACCGTCATATAATTGATTTTGACGGTACTGCTGCGCTTAACATCAAGGGAAACATTATCGTACTAAGACCCTATTTATCGGTCGTCGAACGATAAAATAAATTACTGCAATGGCACTCTCATATGCACACATGCACTAACCGACTGGACAATAAACCAATCGAGCCAGAAAGAGACGGTGTGTGATTGACTGACAAATTTCATCTACGGACACTTTCAACCGTGGATTATATTCACTAATTGCCGCGGGAATGGCTGATAAAATTAATTACTGAAATGAAGTGTTGAGTTGACCCCAGGTTGACGAAATACGTTGTATCATCTGAAACCTCAGACTGTACCTTTCCTTTTCAATCAAATATATACAGAGCAAACTTTTTGTGCTAAATTTGTTGCAGGGGAAGCTATTTATCAGGCAGGCCATAAGAGAGGTATTATTTGACATCATGATCTACTATTGAAGTTTCGGGGGATCAATTTGACCCCAGGTTGACGGAAGAAGGCAGTACAGCCCTCTGTACTCGGAATAGGGCATGTAGCAGTCACATTATTGTTGATGAATAATGGTGCTATACTGGCTCTGATTGACCGATTTTCTTTATTTTTGTTTTGCTTGATAGCTTTTGGCTTGTAGAACAACATATTACATAACAAAGGAAACAAATGCAATTTTATAAGAGTGAGGTATGATTTTGTGTAACATTGCTAAATGAAGATCAAATTATCTACTACTTTTTTATCTATAACAGGAAAACAACTCAATATTCATGCTTGAAATTTCCAACAATGATATTAGTAAGCACAACTGACATATCTTCCAAATTTCAGAGAAATTCGTTCAAGTTTGGCGGAGTTAGACAAAGTTGAAGTTAAGGCGATGTTTAAGGGTGATCCATTTTTTATGAAACAATCTAGTCTGTCATGACGACATGATCCGAATTAACCCTGAAATATTGGCACTTGTCCATATAAATTCATTTTCTAGATCTACTTCCTGGAACTTCATGCTCTACGAATTCTTTCCGACTGCACTGCCAGATTTGTATACAGAATTTATGATTGCTTGTGAACTACGCAATGCTGATATAAACAAATTATCTGAACTCTATTTACAAATATGAATCCTTTCCATCCTCCCAAGGTACTCAACAATCATTTTATTCTACAAACCTGCAGTAATTATATTCTGTAAATCATGTCTACACAGACTTAGCTCTTTCCTTCAGACTTAAAGCTTCGGAATTTCGATGCAGTTTATAACTTTGACAAAAGGAAAAGAATGAACTTGTCCGGAGTGAAACATTGGAATGAGTTTTCTGCGAACTCAATTAAAGTTATTCTCTTTCAGGCTTTTGGATCGACTCCATCACAGGGAATACCATCTGTTGGGTTCGGTACAAGCGAAGCTTAAATCAAGGAAAAGTGCTTGATTGTGATCTAGAAATATCACAGCTGATTTATACGAGAAAGTGAGTGAACTGTTGATAAATGAGTATTTGCTTAGAAATCCAACTTTTCACTTTTGTTCAAGGTAGGAGGTCTGTAACCATCAATTGTAATGGGATGTCGGACTTCTATGGGTAGAAAGAAGGTGGAAAGATTTCTCTGGAAAGTTAGTTAATGCTGAATGTAATTATGTCAGAAATAGACAACCAATGGCCCACTCAGTCACCTACAAGTGACAATAAAAAGGAAGTGCAATAATTATCTTTTTGAAATAAACATTTTCATCGAAGTTCGGAATGTCATAGGCTCACATGTTATAGGCCTTTATGATTTCATTCTATCCTGCCTCTTTTCACAATCACATGAATTTTAAAGCATGTAATTCTTCTTGTTTGATTGAGTCTTGTCAATGAAGCATCAAAACTAGCAAATGAAGGGATTATGATATTATGAAATGTATTTCTGTGAATATATTTCAGTTGTAATTAGATCACTTGCATATAATAAATAATTAATGGATAATTATATTAATCTTATAAAAATAAATGGTGAATGAATTTGCACGTCTGATTACGATTGAACCTCATGTAAAATTTGGGGTTGGCATCGGTTTCTTTCTGTTAAGGTCAAGGTCAAGTCATTTGACAATATGACAAGCACCAACCATTCAATGAGGACTGAGATCTTACTTCAGTTTTAAAAGTCACTGGTCCAGTTTCCAAATTTGGCAGCATCTAGTTTATGATTATTCTAATTTTAGCACTATTTGTATCTTAGATTACAGTAAGTTAAGTCAACAATAAAGGTCTGATGAAGTACATTGAATACGTCATATCAATGGATCAATATACTACTGTGGATAACATGGCAGCAGCTCAGGTCTGTTCCCATGTTTCAATTGAATATGGAAATCAACATATTATTCTATTTGTATTTAAAGACGATGATTTTTGAAACATTCACACATGAGAATCAATTGACTCAATGAATTCAATTAATTTCAAATATAGAAAATAGATGCTATAATTATTAGACATAATTTATAAATGCCTCGCTCATCAGAACAAGTCAACCAATTACATGAAGATGAAATGCCAACAAATCTGAGAAACTGATAAGTTGACTAAATGAAGAAATCGTCTGCATCAAATCTCCGGTAGTTAAAACACAGGAACGGACGATGACAGATGATTCGACCGGTCATTAGGATCAGTCTTTCAACATCATTACAATTATCTATTTGTCAAACATGCAGCCTAACTAAGCTTAGCATGCCTTGAATACACACGTGGTGGTCATGATGTATCTTACGAAGTCATTCAACACATTGAAATTCCATTCTGCGGAATGCCAAAGTCAGGTATACATACAGATTCAAAAGCATTTCAGTACTCTCAAAGTTGACGATGACATTTTCGTGTGCTAGACATTAGATTTCCTGTTAAAAAGTGGAAAATCGTGGTTGGAAATTCAATTTTGTTTAATTTCTACTTTCAACGAGAATACTTCTATGTGTCAAATTAAAGATTGACTAGATAACTGATTATAAAACAATTAAATATTGAGTTCCGTCCTCAGTTAAAAAATGGGAACAGACCTGAGTGACTACCCTTTCGCCCAATACCAAGGAGCATCAATAGGCCTAGCTCACATCTCTCAGCATCGGCGCACATCCCTGTTATGCCCGGAGTATACTTGAGATACGCAATTTACATATCTTTATTTAGTTAACTTAATATGCCACCCGCACATGCCAAAATTACTTTGTTAACAATTGCAATTTAATGATTAATCTAAAATACTAAAATAATAATGCAAAATTTTTATCATTCAATTTGGCTTTTTCAATTAAGAAAAGAAAAAAATGAAAGGGGATAGTACTATTAATAATTAATAGATTTTAGAATACATTAGGCGATATGATGGGGCGCTATTGTTGCGGGGGATAGGTTGTCATGACCACGAGTCCCAAAGGTACAGGTGTTGACCCCCTTTGGGACTACCTGCTCGGTGGATCTAGAAGGTTGCGCCCCTCGGATGCTAACCTGGATGCCGGTGGTGATTATATGTTCTCATTGTGTCGACGACTTTCCTAGGACCTCGGAGTTATACTGCAAAGCGTAAATTGTGGAAGCAAAGAGATCCGGCAAGTAGGCAAGTGCATCAGGAAAAAGTCACGGCAGCTGATCACGTTCAACCAAATCACCCGTCTGATGAGGGCGAAAGTCTTTGGTCGCTTATCAAAGATACACTCCTAAATGCTTTAAACAGTGTCTGTAGTTGGACCAAGGGCGGTATAAGCAAATACAGGAACTTGGTGGTGGAACGACCTGATAGCTCATGAGATCAGCGAAGATTATGGAAGGAATGGCAACGAGGTGGAGGTAAGGAAGAATACCCAGCAGCTAGCGAAGCTCGAAATTGGCGGTATACTACGCGAAAAAGAACACTGAGTCTGAGGAGATAGAAAATTTGGAGAGTAAAGATCGCAAAAACTTCGTGTTAAAACCTGCCAAGAAGCTAGAAAGGGAAAATCAAGACGTCAAAAATGTAGACTGCATAAGAAATGAAGACGGGATTGTCGCTCATTCTGCAGCGGAACCACTGGAAACATGTAGAGCTCATCACAGTTAGCTGCTGAACGCTCTGAACCCATGAGATTCCTCGTCCTTATCACCACAAACCCCGGTGCAGGGTCCTGCGATCAAAAATAGCAAAAGTGACTTTGGATTCCATGATGTTAAATAAAACACCTGTCCCCTCTGAAGTGGATGTGGAAATGATTCCTGCTGCAGGTACTAGTATGATTGAGGTGATCTACAAAGTCATCAACCAGATAATCAGTCATGGTGGAATTCCCGATAACTGGAATCTCCCATTGATTGTGGATTCTTGCAACGGCAAGGGTGATGCATTTGACTGCGGGAGTTATAGAGGCTTAAAGATGTTGGATCAAGTCCTGAAAATCGCCCCGCTTCCCGTGTCTCAAGCAATGGTCAGTGAGATGAATATAGGCGAAGACTCCATTGAAGTGGTTGATGACTTCTTTTAACAAGGCAACAGACTAGGAAATTCCGGAGGTTGTTGTGAGGCTGTAACAGCTCGCGTAAGACGCGCCTGGAAGAATTTCCACGCCCTTTTGCCTGTCTTACCAACAAGAATGTCTCGCTGAAGCGCAGGGGTAAGGTATACAATGCGTGTATCATGAGTGTCTTAATGCACGCGTCGGAGATATGGTCCATAAAAGTTGACGACCTTACTCGCCTGGTTAGAAATGAGAACGCTATCATCCGATGGATCTGTTCCATCAAGCTTTGTGAACGCCGCTCCATGCGCGAGCTGAGAGCCATGCTCCACCTGCATGACCTGGAATTAGTCAAACGCCAAAATCACTTGCACTTGTTTGGCCGCCTGCAGCGGATGCCGAACTGGAAGTGGCCGAACTAGACCGAACATCAGAGTTGGACAGAGGAAGAGATGGAGGCACAATGTCAAAAGGGATCTTGACGCAAGACCGACCAGAATGGAGAAGGCGTATCCATCCAAACGACAACCGACACAACCCCAGTGTCCAACCCTCAAACCTGGGCAAGAACGAGGAGTTGTCTACTCTCAAAATAAGAGTAGTAAGTATTAGTTTTGCACAAGGATTTTGACAATAGAAGAATATGAAGTCAAGGATATTCAGATTATCTCAGAGCTTTAATATAAATAATAGAATCATCTGTACTTTAATAAGCAAAACTTGAACAGCTGAATTAGAAACACGAATGTAATGTGCGAAACATTATCCAATGACTATTAATTTTTCAGGAGTTGATTCAGTTTATTACCTCGCGAAGCAACCTAAAACTTTTTAAAAATTCGCACTGTACCGCATTCCGTATGAAAACTACACAAGATGGTTCCGGCTCAGGCATTGTCACAGTAGAATGGCAATTAATTGAATTTAATTATGTCTCCACAGCACTGCAGCCGCGACTCAATTACATGTCAGCTTACCTGAATTAACCTGTTCAGCTTCTTTTGTCTGGACGCCGAAATCTGAAAGAAAGGACGAATGCAAGAAAATAATACGAGGGTAGCTTTGTAATGTAAATTTGTTATCACAATATTTTTGCAATTTTTTAATGAAGAATGTAAAAGTTTTTCACTCTGTGTTCTGCAACTGAACATGCAACTGGACAATAGCCAGTGTGAGATATTTCAAACTCTTCTTTTTGGAGCACAGAGCCATCAGTCAAGAGACACACGAATGTGATGACTCGAAACTATAGCTACACGACTTTACGCTAGTTGACAGCTTTACGGTATCGCGACCGTCGTGAGCACAGCAGAAACCTTTGCAAATGCTGTTAAGTCTAATGATTCCACGTAATGGAGGAGAATTGAAATCAACGGAATTCGCGTTTCAAATGTGCATCATCCGCCTTCGGCAAAATTGTTCTTGCATCCCTACTGTGAGCGATCAGTTAATCTTATCAGGCAAGTTCAACTATACCGACACCTACGAGGTATCGAGGCTCGAAGTAATACTGCCACTTATGCAACCTTTATACCGCTGACCAACCCACTGTGTTGAGCTCAAAGTGCATATACGCTGATGACGTGGCATTGACCGTCGCACGTCCAACTTTCAAAGAAGCCGAAAGCTACTTTTTCCAGGACTTATCAGTGGTCATAACAAATTTGCAGCGTTGGCGATTGAAGTTGTCAATAGAACGATGGCTTCTGTTTTCCAGCTAAGAAACTGCACAACTCACTGCAAATTGATGGTCACCAAGTGGTCAGTTTCTCCGGCTTTGAAAATGCCCAAATATCTTGGAGTAACTCTTGACAGGAGCCTAACTTTCTATTAGCACCGCCGCAACTTGAGGAAGAAGGCCAATTGAGTCGGCTTACTGCGTCGTCTCTACCTTCCTCATCTCTCTGGCACCTCTCATCCAGACACCACCGCAATGAAGTCTGTTTGTGCCTGCACAGCAAAGCGTCCTCAATCTCTGAACAGCTGAATCAAGTCCTGCACACCGATCCCGCATCGACCCGACTTGCTTCCACGCGAATGCTCGGGTCGTTTCCAAGCACGTTCCACCCATCTTCCAAACTCATCTTCCACCTTCGAGTGCACATCATCATCAACTCCCATGTGCCGTGTGGGTTCAGATCAAACTTTGCTTTCTTCTTTGTGAAAATGACAACGTCGCATCGTTGCCAATCTTAACGCATTCCATTACAACTGATTCATTTCAAATGGCCAACGAGTCACTATGGTTTTTTCAATAATCAAAGAGTTGAATGTGGTAGTGAAAAAGCAGCATTTACATTATGAACATGTTTTGAGCACCTTTTTACCATCTGCTGATTCAGCACCAATAAGAACGAAATAATTTGAAGAGAACCATGAAAACATTGAACTAGGAAAGTAGTTCATTCAAATGATGGATGCAGCAACAACGCAAAGTTGACCGTTTCTGTAGAATGGGAAGAAATACTTTCATGTTGGCATTCAAAATGTGTCTGTGCTTGTATTTTTGATTATCTGAGGAAATATTTGTATGTACTGTATAATGCATGTATATATTTTTTTAAATGTAAATCGTTGACATTCAGTAAAACTAAAGATAAAAACAGAAGTAAGATTAAAACAGAAAACTGAATCAGATGAATGCACATTCATATGAATCATTGACTTTCGGCAATATAAAACGATCAGATTGGGATCTTTCAGGAAGGAGTTTATGCAAGATATGTTTTGGGCACATTATTTTCTTAAAGAATCTGTCGTTAAGCTCATCACGTCGATCTTCGAGATAGGGTGAACAATTGTCATGACAGTCATTTCCACACATAACGTTATGAAAGTGACTTTGAATTCGCTCAAGTCGTACCGAATCGGCAACCGACATATTTATAAATGCTGGTGCACAATACTCAAGAATCGAGCGTACCGATACATAATATAATGTCTTCAATTGACCAACAGATCACACCTATTGAATACATTCTGCGAGATGCTGTCTTTGAAATTTATTCCACATGAGTTGTCCAAGCACCTCTTGAATTAAAGGTGACCCCCAAAATGTTCATCGACTCAACTAGTTTGACCGAGAGAAATTGAAGTAGTTTCTTCGCGGTATTACTAGGGTCTTGCATCTATCATTTTTCATAGTTCAGTCCATTTCAAAAGGTTATCATGTTCGATTTAAATGTGGATGTTGTTTTGTTGAGGATAAATAGGGAAGCACATACTTGTCACCAGCATATCGTATAACATGACATTCATTGCCCATAGTGAGGTACGATGATGTGGCCAAGGGATACAATAAAGACCAAAAACTGATCCTTGAGGGATCCTCAATGTCACGCTCATGCAGCTGCTTTTGGTCTCTCCAATTACAACGTACTGTATTCTATCTGTTAAGCAACTTTTTATCAAATAAGCAACGGCGCTCGGAAAATCACACTTCATTAGTTGGTTCAAAATGTGACTAACACACAATTCATCAAAAGCCTTCGAGTAGTCATGTAGTCAACTATGTAGTCTTTGGGACCGGAGAGATAGCAGCAACTTTCCATACCTTCGGAAAAGTACATAGCTCGATCGACAGCTGAAATAATTTACACAGAGGCTCAGCCAGAAAAATGCGTGCCTGTTTATAAAGCAATATATGCAAATCAAGCGAGGCTTAAGAAGTCTTGCATTTAACTATCATATCATTGATGGTAAAAGGCGAAATATCAAAGCTGATGCTTGTTGCAGAATCATAAGAGTCTATAAAGACGCTATCACTATCGGCGCTCAGGAAAACAGAAGGTAGCGAAGTATTGATGGCATCTACAGCATCAAAAACAGTCGGATATTTTGAAACAATGGACGTAACATGATTCATGACTTTGACCACAATTGTGTCGTCACACCTATCCATAAGTTTTTGCCAAAGATACGTTTAGTCCACGCAAATTTGACTTTCGCCAACTCCTCTGTCACTTTAACTTTCAAGATTTTATAGCGCGGAAAATCATGATTACAAAAGGCAGCCCAACGATTGATGATGAGATCTTTTGAACGGGAATAATCCTCGTTTTGTCACGAGCAGTGCATCGAATAAATGAGACCGGGATGCTCTGATTAGCTGCTGTTTCCAGTAATTCATGAAATAAGGCCATGAAGAGATGGATGGATTATCAATAAAGTCCCAGTTGCTGTTCTGTATAATTATGGCAAAAGTATCCATGTTTGATTGACATACATCATGGACATTCTTATTAACATTATCTGACTGCTTCAGCATCATACATTGGGTCGCAAGTAAAGAAGTGTGAGGGGTCTTGGATTGATCAATCAGAGAGCACTCAGAGATCGTATAGCATTCTACCAAATCCTAAGATAACAAGATGCAATCCAACTGGGCATTTGCATGAGTTGGCACTAATTTATCACATTCAAAGACGCACATAAGGGATCTATATTTAGTCAATTCAGATCTCCACAAATAATTACCTCATAACCAAAATAATTGTTTAATATCAAATCATTTGAATCGATGATGAAATCACAAATATTAGAACCACATGTTGTCGCATTGGTAACACAAAATATCGCCGTTCAAATGGTAGTCCTTCATCCGTATCCCCATTCCACTGCCTATTCGGCCAACACAATCTGCTCGAAGACAGACGCAACCATCAATTGAGACGATGTTATCATCATGCTTATCAGCTGACAACCATGTCTCAGAAAAAATAAAAATGTCAGACGAACATCATCGATTTCATCTAATATTGATAGAGCATTTGAGCACATGATAGATGGATAGCAACGACCTAGTACTTTTTTGGAGTAAGTAAAGAAGTTAAAAAGTTCAATGAAAATTCCTATTTGGTTCGCTTTTTCCCCATAATCATACTATTCTTTATAATGACATCCTCATCATTGGCACGTCGCATTCGTAATTTTCTCCTTAGGGCCGCATTACTTGTTCTCTGTGATTCTGTCAAGTCTGGGTCAATATAGACTTGTCGAAGGCTATCACTTTCTCGTAATTCACGTTCTTTAGTGAGTACAGCAAACTTTGTGTTAACATCAGCACAAAATACCGCGCAATAGTCTAGGCTTCGTGTCATCATCCTATCCGCTTGACGGACAATGTGCTCACAGCACTTAAACCCATAAACTGTATGATATCTTTAAAATGGTTTTTATCAAAAGCAGTCATTTCCTCTAATGATCACTCGGTTTTTCAGGCATTCCTGAAATTACAAGGGTGGTGCGTCGCGATAATCGCCGCACAGCTTCGTTTATAACATGTTCCTCAAAGTCATGATGGGTTTCAGAGTAATTTGGTTGTTGTTTTAAATCATTTAATTCACTTTGAAGGGCATCACATCCTGTCTGTATTTCTCTTTGTGTATCAACCATAGATGAAACCTGAATATCTAACTGTCGGAGGCAATGAGAAAATTTCTTTCTTCGCCAGTGGCATAGCATCACACACAGCTTGCTTCGATGTCGCAATCACTATCGCGCCATTACGTTTACTAACAGTTTCATTATAACAATTGACAGTTTCCTTTAGTGCAGATGCCAGCTGTACTTTGAACGTTTGTTGAATTGTGAAGCAGACAATCAAGAAATACATGCCTATTTGCACTCGCAATTCAATATTCCAGTATTTCAAAAGAGAACTTTGCTATACTTGTGCTTAACTAGTAAAAGCCAACACGGGCGTCCTCTGAAGATAGCACGTGGATCTACTACCAGGTTAGATTTCTTCACCTCTCAAAAATGTTCCTGTTTTCCTCATTCACGAATGCGGGCCGCGCTACATGTTAATGTCGATTTGTCCATGTTAAAAATATCAGGGCTATACAAAACTTCACAGCCTTGGTCTTGCTTGATAAATGTCCAACTGCAGTCTAGAGAACTAATATTTCTAATAGTCCTGATCATATGCCTATTTTAATTTAATTATTATATCATCAAAAAAAAAAATCTCAAAATAAAATAGCTAAAACTCTAACGAAATTCACTTCGACTGCGAATTTTATATTTCTATAATTCAAAATGCATCCTGCATGAATCTGATGATGAAGAAACATTGTGTAGATTTTAGATAAATTAGCTGAATCAACAAGTGAAGTGTATTTTAAAATAATTGGTGTGACCGAATGGTCTTGAGTTTAACATGCAAATTGTTTTTAGAAGTAATTTACCGTTGTCTCAGTCTTTGCAGCCGTTAAGGGGTCATCTTGCATGTTTTCCAGATTGTATATCATGTAAATATGCCAGCAAGCCAAAAATGTCTTATACTAAATTTGCTGTTTATGAAGTTACTTGTACCATGTGTAATCAATTGTATGTCGGTGAAACGTGTAGGACTTTTGCTACGCGTTTCAAAGAACATTTATATGATAAGAATTCTGCGATTTTCCGTCATCTGGCCAGTTATGATGCTAACCATAAGTCTACTGATTTGTCATTGAAATGGAAATTTTTGGATAAAATCTTAAAGCATCCAAATGTCCGACGTATTGTAGAAGCCTTACACATCAGAAAGAACCAACGATTATTAATGAATGGATGTATAGGTATAGGCAAGATTTTTTTTGTCGATCACTCAGGTATAATGTCATAATCTAATTTTAGCACGTGCTGTTTCGTTGTACTTTCCTGTTTTTGTCTTATACTGTAATCATTCTATTTGTAAATATGCTGTTTTATCCATTGTCTGTTGTTGCATGTTGTTCTCTGGTTTTAGCTGTGTTACGTTTGGTTCGTGTTCCATATCTTCTTGTTGAGGTTTTAATGTATCTACCCATGAAGCGTCTGCTTCACTAAATCATGTGACGTTTGTGATTGCCACTCCAAGACCACTGACACTTCCAATTGCGTCTGAATTTCACACATGAATTTCACTTGATGAAGGCTTCGGCCGAAAATTTGTGACCGTAATATTGTAATATACATACAAGTACATTGCTCGAGTTCTAAGCATATTTTCGGATTTTCTTTCTTTTTTCAAAAATTTTAAAATACTTTGTTTCGAGTCCTTGCATTTGCATTCTAGAAATTATATGGAAATGCTCATTTTAATGATTCTCTTACCCTTATGGTGACTGAAAGCCGTCAACATGACCCTGGTACTGCTATTTTAATCGAAATATTTGGGAAACTTGTAATCAAATGAAGAGATTCTGCTTTGATTTTGCACAAATATGTGCAGCAGAGTAGCAAACTCATGTCAAATACAAGATATTGATCAAGTGATTATCATTTGCAAAAATTAATTAAATTCAAATTGTCCAGCATGCATTTCGCTATCAAATTTCTTCTTCCTGTTAAATATTTGACTTGTGCAGAGGACGGTATCCTTGTAACTCAAGCAAAACCGTTGTAACATTCCCATTGCGCAGTCAAATTCGCCCTCCAGGCCGCGAGAAACTAATGGATCAATCGGACGTTTGGTCTGCCGATTTCGGCAAAGATCTCTCAATTCAATATCACGCATAGAAGAAAACAAGCAAAATATTCTCATGGGAGACAGAGCTCCAAGATTTCAATTTTACTCGGCCGCGTTCATGCACGAAACTGCACACGTAAACTCCAATTCTCTTTTTCAGCACGAAGAACTGAGATTGGGTCTAACAATTACTTCATCTGATAATTATTTCGTAGCGTGTACGCTTCTAAGGAAGAATAGCATCGTGTTCAGGTCAACTAATTGGTATGGCGTGTCTGAGTAATATTATTCGTATATCAAAGAAGGAGCGAATTAGCCGCCCAACATTTTGCCATAAAAATTCTTTCGTTCTATTCACATTTGTTATTTTTTGAGTCAATGTGAATTTTTATCTTAACTTTCAATTAACATTTAATTAGGTGATGACGTGAGATTAAAACCGTCAGAAATTTTTATTCATTAATCAGAATTCAGGATTTCACAACTAAGATATCCGACTGCTCAGATAAAAGTTGAACATCATATATTTTTCGGACAATCTTTGTCGACAGCCAATTAATGATTATGGCAACCTAATTATAGCTTAGAAAATAAAATTTTAGTTTGATTTTTTCAAAATCTTAACCAATATTTTCATTATTCAACCCAACGTTGCGATAGAAAAGTGGATAATTTGAAACTCAATTTAGCGGTGATTATCTATGGAAGTGGGTCCGAAGTGAATAGGCTACATATGCAATGAATATATCAATTCATGCAGTTTATCCATTTCTATTCTATCTAGCGCATGATCAAAACAAACTCATTGTAAAAAGTAGTCATTGAATCCGAGTATTTAATTAGAACGCAATGACTGAAAATCGAATCAATATCCATAAGCATTATTAGTTTTTTCACAAAATCACGAATTTTGTCATTTGCGCACAGAAATTACTGTAGTAACATGATGTAACTTTCCACCTGTCCATTGCATGCGCATAGGGCGACACAGGTGGGTGAGAAAAATTGCAGATGTCGCACAACTTGTTTTTTCTAAAGTCGGTCCATCAACTTTGATTTTAAATTGCATTTCGATAGGTCGATAATTATACTCTTTCGCTTCTGTTATTTGTTCAAAACTGGCTCACTGCTAGTTCCGTGCAGAGAAAGCACGAAAAGCCAACTTTATCTAACGTAATTGACCAATGGACGGGAGATCATGATCATTTCACACAAAAAAGCGTAACAAAATCTCCCCAACGTTTACGGTCGTTGATAAACGGTAATTGGTAAACGGCGTCCAGCGCCTTCGGTGGTCGATCATACAACAAAAAGCGTTTCGAGGCAAGCAAAGCCGTGTGAAGATATATGAAGAATAAATGATATTAAGAAATGATGTAAGATTATTGCCTTTGCTTCTGCTATTGTTGCGTTTCGTGTGTTGCTTTTTTATAGTTCTTTAAATATTTTTTATACTTTTTTTATCGCTTTATAGCTTTTTATACTTGTATGATATGTGCATGTACTTATAACTCAGGCCTTTGTATTACTAATCCATTTCTATGTCCTTTGTTTTCATATCCAGTCAGGTAATCATTAAGATGCTATTGGTACTATGTAACCCAATACTACCTGTTCAATAGCCCTTTCCCCTTTTGTATTCAGTAGCATGCTATTATGACATTACTCGGTGTGAATTTTAAATCATATACCAGACCATATTTCCTTCCTTTTTACCTGAAGATAGTTAACGGATGTTAACTGAAATTAATTGTGAAAATGACAAAAAAGAAAATAAAAAAACCATCTTTCAATATTGGCTTTTTCCAACTACATTCAAGACTAAAGAATTCACCTGAACGTGACATGGTTTATACTCGGAACGAAAATAAGATATGAGAGGTTTCAACATGTAATTCATATGCCGGTCGAACTTTCACACATCATGATTCATTTCAATGACGGGTGCATTGAGTTGATGCAGTAAAGATAATATAAGCAAAGTAATCTGTTATGTACAGAAGTCATTCGGATCAATTTAATTCAAAACTTCATGCTGTCAGGAGGCTTATATTTATTGATTCAAACAGTTTATTCAGTTTCGTGATTCAGCGTATTCATAATATGAGTTAGCAGTGAGATTGACAGATGTCAAATCAAATGAAAATGCAGCCAACATGTATCTCACGTTCTTTTTAAAGAAAATCAATGAAGAAAATGAACAGCATTTCTCTCTTCGGATGTCTGGAGTAGAAACTCCTGATATTTATGATGTCATCGCATGAATCTGAAGTAAAGTTTTCATAACACCGATGACATGAAATTTGGCTGCACAGCATTTTGTCGATATTTCAGTTTCTTTTACAATTTTTCGACCTTTTTTAATTTAACGACTTGAATGACGCTTTATCCAATCATCATTTTACGCATTTTATGCAAAATCTGGATTTGGAGAAATATAAGAGACAAGCTTGACAGAACGTCATACGAATGAGGATTTGTGAAGATTGTAAATGAAGAGACGGGCCTAATAAAACCAATCAGGAGAAAGTACCAATAGCCTACACCTGCCATTCGGCATGATGGCTTATTGCGTGAGACAATTGAAGGCCGTATGGGAGGAGCAAGATCAAGAGGAATCCTGAGACAAAATATGTTGGATATTGTTGCGGACCGGAAGTCTTCTTACAAACGATGAGGAAAGTGGAAAGTTGTGGAAAAGAAAGGATGAAAGAACCTATCAGAGGGCAGAGAACTGCATGAAATGAGATTTCAATAGAAGGGTCAACTCAATCAACGTCTCAGAATTATGCCCATTCGCATAATTCGTCACTTTTTGAAGGTGTTTCGCTGCTCTTTACACAGAATAGAGTTCAAGTCTACATGAAAAATTCGTGCACGAAACTCCTTGGCCGCTTAGAGGCTGCACAAGGGCTGATCAGTACAGCTAAGACAGGCCCAAACTACACATACCCTGTAAGTTATGATATCTGGAATTTTTAACAAGCTGAAGTATGGCTGAACAGGCTGTACTTCAGCTTGTCTAAGTAAGCCAAGCGGCACATCATCAAAAAAATTGCAAACTGTGGGCTCGAATGTGGGCAGAGGATGGAGGAAAACTCCACTTATACCATATTCGAGCTGGCATACATACTTCATTCATTCCTACACAAAAATACGACGATGTTCTATGCCGAGTTCTTATTTTCATGCACTGGTGACCCAAAAGGCTTGTGATTAGGATGCTGACAAAATTCCAACGTTTATCAGAGAATGACACTTGGACATTCAACGAATTGAAAGTTTAAATGTTATCATAGGGTTCCCTTCCGCTTCCATCTCCATGGACTATTGCATATCACGAAGATTGCGGAGTACCGGTTCGGCTCGACAGAGAAGAAAATTTCCTTGGCAGCCGTAGTCACCGCGGTTCGCCACATAAGGGCACGTCAGTGGCTCAAACTAGCTTGAAGTATCTAGAATGATTGAAAAATATCTCCAGCCGCACCGGAAAACCAGAATGAATAAGCATGGAGCAGCCTGTTGTGCAGTCATCTTCGACTTATTCAGCCAATATTTCAAGCTAGTTTGGCCATTCCGAACCGCACGGACAAACCCTGGCAGGTGTACGGTTGCCGAGGAATTTCTTTGCTTAAATTTTCAAGTCTGAGAACATTTTTCTATTACATAAACATGTTTTGTGTGACCTGGCGCAGATGTGAGGATCAACATATCAATGAATCACATTTAGTATCGGTTCTCCAATTCTATTTGCTCTAATGTCAGAAAGTGGGAATTCCTACCGTGACACTTCAACATAATGTTATTTCAATTATTGAAAGCTTCGTGTGTTGAGATATGAAATGCTGATGATAGTTGCTTTCAACGATATTTCCTGTCCTAAATTATCACATCAAGTGGCAGAACCATTCCAAATTACCACGACAAGCACTTTTTACTATCGCCGTTTTGATTTTAATGAAAATGCTTGATAGCATGTGTTGCAAACATAATAACACTTCAAATCACCAATTTCATGATAGAAATACATTCTCATGCGAGAAACATTTCATCAACAAACACAAGATGGCGATTTTATTACACCTTCATTCTACTGTGATAAATGGAAACATTGCAATAGACCAATGTAGGAAAATGTGACCATTGTTCCTCATTCATATCCTAAGATTAATCAAGATCAATTTAATTGCATGGGGTATATTACCGGTATATGCTCTAATATTTTGTATTAAAACAAAGCAATTTCCAAAATAAACTAATAGGCCAATTTCAAATATCTAAGGAGAATAATAACTACAATTATAAAGCCAATTAGAGGTCAAAAAAAGGACGGAGAGTAATGCGAAGAGAACTCGGATATATTGACGTTATTCACAAATTTTCGGCCGAAGCCTTTATCAGGTGAAATTATACACCTACACCCTTGATTCCCAAAACCGTACTCGCTTTACTCAGTAAAGTCGAACCGAAGTCAGCGGTGGAGACGAGTTCGCACCTTTTTCTCTATGCCAAGCCTAAGGTAGAAAAGGAATTCTCTCCAGATATTTAATAACACGACAGACCTTTGTTGCCAAGCCAATATTCAGTGATTAAAAGAGGGAATTGCTAAGGACGCTCAATCAATAGTTCACAACTTTTCCAAAGACAATCAAGCTTTATAATTGTCGATTTTTTCTACGTTTTGTTTAATCTACAACTTCAATAAAGAAGAGGAATGAACAAAAATTTCGAAACTTCTCACAGCTGCAAGTGAAAATATCTGAAAAAAAATCTCGTGACTTTTCTGAATATCAAAAAAGTCACTTTTTACTTATCCGCCATGACGCTGACACACTGCTGAAACGTGGGCCTGCACATAATTTTACCTTCACTTTTTTATTGAAACGATCGGCCTACTAGAGCGAGTTGTCTTTTTGCTTTTGCCTCATGAATGATAATGAGCCATCAATTAATATCTGATAACATGAAATCGTCACATTTCACACACACTGTCATGAAAACAGTCACGCAGTATTGTGCGACAATTAATATTATCAGTGATTTAACTTCTTAGTCAAATATTCTGCATAGAAGTCAAACTTTAAATTTGATCACGTGAATTTACACACATAACTTAATTCTACAAATTCATATCCAATTTTGTAATTCGCAGCAACGCCGATTTAGACAGTGAATGGAACTGTAATTGAAAAATATGCTATAATCACAGAATTAGACAGGTCGTCTCTTCTTCCGTTTGACTATAAGGGAAACATTGGAACATGTAACGTTAATGAAATGGCACAATCTGCTGACATAACACCACAGCAATCGAACAATGAGCAGCCAGCCAGTTCAACATTAAACACGCCATATTGTGCAGAGTTTCAGTGACTCTTATCAACCGGATCACACAGCAAAGAGACACAGACGATGTCAAGTTTTACAGAGAAGTTTGTGAACGTTTTTTCATGCGCCTGCTAACTTTTTTTAAAATGATCGGAGGGCCCAACATTATCGAGAAAACTTTTCCGCAATGATCTGAATTCTTCGAATCTGAAGGAATGGTGGCGATCGGGGCATTTTGAAGGAATTCACATCAATCCGCAAGCGACGCACGACTATTTTTCCTATCTCTGTAAGGTATTAAAAATTTTTTTTGCCCACTTATTGAGTTCCTGCATGTGCCATCTGTTTGAATCAGTTTGCACTTCTAGCAAAGTGATACGATTAAACAATCTAATTCTGTGGCTATAATAGTCTATGGAGAATAGAGATAATTATTAGAAAATTGCTGTGTCCAATCATCAGCTGGATGCAGGCTTGCAATGCATTTTAACAAGTTGAAGAGTGACAGCGTCAACACTCATAGCACAATAATACAAACATGTACATTGTATAAATGGAAGTTTTGTTTTTTTCTGCGTGGTTCGCTGGTTTTGCTGATTAGAAAGTTACATGCATTGAAGCTTCTAGGGAAGGTTTAATGAGAATCTGCTTTGATAGATTGTACCGATAAATAAGTTGTAATTCGGCTTCATGAAAGGTAGAGTAGACACAACTGACGCCATGTAACTTAGAACAGACAATACTTAAAGATGGAAGACTAATTTCGGCGCATTTATCGACCTACAAAAGGCGTGTGATAAAGTGCTTCGAGATTTACAGCAAGATTCTGCATTTGGGCCGTTGGCGGTTAAAATTTTCCTAACCGATTAACCGGTTAAAATGTCACATTATTTCATAACAACATGTCACTACTTCATAATTTTGAAAAGCTCGATCCATTCCATGTAAATGCAAAACTGAATACTTGGAAGATGCCCTGGCTAGTCATGATAGAATATTTTTGAGTTGGAAAGAGCCAGGAATTTTTTAGATGTTAATTATTATTATAAGTTATGATGTACATCATAACTTATAATAATTAACATCTAAAAAATTCCTGGCTCTTTCCAACTCAAAAATATTATAAAACTGAATACATTCTCCCACAGACTATCGTCCATTCATAGATAAAAGGCTTGGATTTTTCATTGACACGACGAGGACATTATCTAGACCGATGACCGACACATTTGGCCTGAAAATTAGCGCTAATCAGAAAGTCCACGTATCGTGGAAGAGACTCGACTCTAAACACAACAACTCAGCAAGGCTGTTGTCGGGGTGGGCTCGGGAACGGAGTTCCTGTCTACCTTCCCTGGTTGGGAACGCTGAAGTGCCCTATGCGTTCCCTTGTGAACTGAGCCAAATGGTGCATAATCATAAAATGTTAATGATATTATTATTTAAGCAGTGTTTTTTAAGGTGTTCCATGGGTCACATTCTGAACCGTTTCCGAATTTCCATTCTGAAAATTTTTGACTTGTACCGTGGATTTTGAACATTCATCCGTTACATGCAGAATCGTGAGTAAAATTCAATGCTAAATGCTAAATGTTATGCTGCATTCAAGACTTCTTTTTTTGCTTACAAATCCTGAGTACGTTAGGCGCACACTAATAAAAGTTCATCTTGAGACGATTTGAGTGTGACCCGTGGGAATGTTCAGATGACCCGAAGCAAAACCTTAAAAAACCCCTCATTTAAGTCCTAAAGTCATTTTTTACATATTTCTATGAAGGCCACTTCTCTATTTCGTCTTTTTGTGTTATTTTGTTTATATAGGCGGTTTATATTGCAAGGACAACAGGACCAGTTGCCAATCGAAATTCCTTAACAACGTACTCTCAGACTTCATTAACTATGAATTTGAATTCATGAATGTATTTGGTGAGTCCAATCTTAATTTTTGAATCTCAGCGATTCAAACATTTTCATAATTAATTGTAATTAACTTGCAGTGGTGGGTGCAAGTCAAAGAATGGAAAATTCGATTACCAATTATCCACAGGTAGGAAGTACAATTTGATTATCCTATTAGAATAAGAAAAATAAGTTGCAATTATCCGAAATTTCGATTCGATTATTAATTAGATTTATGAAGGAAATTAATTGGGGGATTTCATTGGTAGTCAGAGGAATCATTATCCTTTATGACGTTTACATAGCAAATTTTTGTACTATTCGCAGATAAGTTTCTTTTCATAACTAGGCCCTTAAGGAAGCCTGTTTAGACTGCGAACAGAAAACATGATGGGATATTAATTCATTCCTAAAGATGCAATAATGTAGATAAATGCTGAGCGGATCAATGATGCAACATGCAATCAAAAAACCCTTCAAATAATTAATGGCATGATCGGATTCTATCAAATATTACAAAAAATAATAATGCCAAGCATCAAAGACTATAATTTCACTATCTTGGTATGCATAATTTGAACTTTTATGACTTTCATTCTATCGAAGTTATCAATTCCGTTATCGACTCGTAACAACGCAAAATTATATTAAGCGACCACTTCTAATGTAGATCAGGAAATGTAAAAAGTCAGCAAAATAAAAGCTTTGCAGAAGCTCTGAAGACTTACTCGTACATTTAATATCACCGGCGTCATTGCATGAATGAAACAATGAAATGACATTTACTGTGTAAGAAAATGATAACGGCGACACGCCGAATCGGACAATCATTTTAAATTTTCAACAGTTCGATTGCAATCGTCAGATTCTTTTGATCAATCAAGTTCCGAATATTCGGATGATTGGACTTTTTAGATCGAGTGCTGGTTTGAGAACACGAAAATTTCATTTTGTTTGATTGGTGCGTGTACATTAATGTATGCAGACTTGTGTCAATTACTCATGAAATGTAATTGATTGCAATGATTAATTACTGTACTTGCTTGAAAATATAATAGATTACAATTACTTTGTAACTACATTAGACTGACTAATTAACTACTTAACTACATTATATACTGCCATTAGATAATTGTCAGCATATGCGTTAAAACGGATTTTCCATTGTTAATCACCATTGCTCCCCGTAAGAACAGACGACGCTTGTCTTATTGATATTAAATTACCATCTTTTTATCCTCCCCAAAGTGTTTTCGCCTTAAATCTCTACTGCGACTCAAACTAAAGATGCAGGATTAGGATACCGAGACTTGTGACTTTTAGGGCACTTTGCTATGCTTGAAATTACTAAGTATACTAAATACTTGAGTATACTAAAATTGAAATTGATTTGAAGATTTCTACTCTGGCTTCTAGAAGAATTTATTTGCTTCTCTTTTTCCGAGGGGAGTAGCTTTCTGATTTGCATTTTCAGTTCAGGAATTACAATAAGGGGAAAGAATATCATAAGACCGGCACTTTATTTAGATTTTGGAAATAAACTTCGTCATAAATTTCTTTGAAAAAAATACCGATTATTGTACACCCGGTTCACATCTAAGTATGGTAACGCATTACTGACAAGTAGAGTCAAGTAATTTAAGCCGTGTGCGGAATTACTATCAAGCTGTGCTGATTGCAGAGTAATTGCAATTACTTCTCAATTACATGGTTGAAGATGTGATTGATTGCAATTGAAAATTACTCATCAGAAAATGCAATTGATTGCAATTACCAATTACAATAGAAGTCTGAATGTATGTAATAAATGGAGTCTGTAAAAAACTTTCGATTTTCATTTTTATTCAACTTTTTGCTTCCTAAAATGTCGGAAACGGATTGAAAGATTGCGTATGGTCGATTAGTCCATTTTGAGCTTTGATGGTCACCAAATTAGCCACCATGCAAAATCGACCACTACTCAAACCCGACCATCAACAACTCACAATGTCAAATCGCAACATTTCATTTTATATTATTTAGTTCTGGAAACTAGAATCCCTTTACTATGCAAAGTAGTAATGGCATCATTATGTGCTTCATTCAAGTAAATCATTGACTTTCAAAGTCCTTCAATTATTCATCAAAGGCATAAATGCTGTAAAAATGACAGTGCACTCTCCGAATATTGCATGATCCTTGAAACTGAAATAAATTGTGCTCCGTGTGCTACCTTTCAGCAAATAAACTTTAAAAAAGACAAGTGATGAACTTGTAATCGTCCTTTTAGAAATAAAGGTTGCCTATAAAAGACACAAATTGCAAAACTTATCATTTGACTTTAAAAGATTTACAAAAAATTAAAAATCAAAAGGATTAAAAAGATTTAAAAGATTAAAAGATTAAGATGATTAAATTGGACAAAGAGTGTTCGAATTTCACCGGTTATATTGAAATTTCAAAACTTACATCGCCTTGTCCAGGGTGGTGTTCAACCGAATCGTGAATCACTTTGAATATTCGACAGTATAATTTTCAGATTCGGAGACTGGATCTAGATATGAAGTTTCGAACGTGCGTTTAATCGGATGACGGGCCGTCATGACGGTAGGAGGTAAACAAAACCCAATTCACCCTATTTGAGCTCCAATGTTCCTACTGCAAGATGCTGTTTAAGAGGCTGGAGCATGTCTGATTATTGTTGACCCTTATTGTTGATTATTGTCATTTATTATTGACCATCAGTTCAAACTCACTTGCGCGTTGCGGGTAACTTATTGACTTAGTGTAGGTGCATGACTTCAGTTTTAATATCAATATAAATGATGAATGCATTATAAAATGACAAATTATATTTTTCGATGCATCTTCCATGGGCACTATACGTCCTTCAGCATCTGCACTGTTGTGATACAATCGTGAAAAAGATACTGATTTTTTTAAAAAAATATAAATGTACATGACTTTTAGTAATAATACAAAACAAATTGCCAACTCGTTAGATGAATACTTAAATAACGGCTAAGATGCAATTTTATCAAACAATGAAACTGTATTATGTTGTAACATTACAGGAAGACGAAAGTAGATTTTTCATACAAACATTGTCCTGATCACACGCTGAAAATTTTATCTGTTGCCTCAATCATGATCTTTTATCATGAAGTAAATTCCACTATTATCAAACTGCCAAAATTTAATAATAGTAGTGAGAAGACATCTAACCAGTTGGATGTTCCAAATACAGAAAACCACATAATTGCTTGAAAATATTCATTTTGCTGCATGAGCTTTCGGAACTTACCCGCTTGAGCTTGATTACGGATAAAGGTTGCTCTAAATTCCAGGGTACCAAGAATTATACGGCGCAAAATGTGACCCGTGAAACACCCCAAAAAATCCTTTCTTTTTATTCAACCGGATTCAACTGCAGCACATTACAATTCATTCAACAAGATGGAGGAAAGAAATTGAATCGCCTCGTGATCTTGAGATAATCCACATAGCATTTACGCCTCACCAGAATTCATAGAGCAATTGCAAGAATCTCATTTTAATAAAAGAGATTGACAAATAAATAGCTGAATGTTGGAAAACTTAACAAATTGAAAAGTTTTTTGTTAACGTGAACTATGAGGAGTGCAATATCCAACGAACTCTCTGCGCACTGAAGTTGACTATTTGAGCATCAAATCATAGGTAAGCGAAGGCTGAGGGTAGAGATATCCAAGTTGTGTAGCTGGATTTGGCCAACGCCTATGAATCTGTGTCTCATAGAAGTTTAGATGGTAGACCTATACATTTCAATTGACTGACCGTCAAGGGAGTAAAGCGTCAGTACCGGTACTTGGACAAAATCAGCCGAACATCTCTACCAAGTCGGTTCAATGGTTGGATGATCCAATTTGCCGAGTTCACAAGGATCATGTGGCCCAGAACGATTTATGAGATCTCCCTATCCTTAATTGAGATAATCGAAGCCAAGGAGAGCAAAATGATGCAAAAGTGGCTTGGTGTTCCGTGGATGCCTACCATCTCTGCTTTATTTGGCAACAGGATCAGATTACGCTTGCCAGTGGCATCTATTGTGGAGGAATGTGAGGTCAGCAAGATTCGGCTGCAATTTATGTTGACTTGTGATGAGGCTCAGATCCACCTCAGTTGAAAGTGGGCCGAAAGCGGGATGTGGCGGAAGTCATGTCTTTCATCAATTCTATGCCAAAACAACTTTGGTTGGAAATGAGCGAAGTTGACCAAAGAAGAAAGTTATGAGAGAATGAGGTGCGAATCTTGGAAGAAGAGAAGAGACTTGCCCGGTCAGTGCAACAGGGGCAGCAAGGAGGGAAGTTGAAGATCTCATGGAACGATTGGTGGAACATGGGCTATTGGCAGTTGCAGCGGAAGCTTCAATAGACCTATGATGTATTCCCAACCCCCGCTAATTTGGCACGTTGGGGAATCCGCACGGACCCTCACTGTCATTTGTGTGGCAGGTATGCCAATCTTCGCCATATCCTCTCTGGTTGTCATGTGGCACTGCAGAGAGGATGGTGCACACACCGGCACGGTTTGAAGCAGCGACACCCACAGGCATGTAGGCCAAATATGAAGAACTTGCTGAGGGGATTCAGAAGTTCAAGATGTGAGCTTATGCCCCTTGAAGTGAGATGCCACGGGTTCGTTGTTTCATCGATTAGAGAATTCCTTGTCAAAGTCGGTGTCTAAAAACGTGAAGATCACCAGATTACCATCAAGATGTTGACAAAGACAGAAGAAAGTAGCAACTGTGTGTTCATGATCTGGGCGTAACGAGTTGTTACGGACCCACCATTTTGGGAGATGCTGAACCTAATGAGTCGAAATGTCGGTGACGGATGGCGCTCAGCTGGTCACTCAGGTCCGTTTGGGTGCAGCATTTACTGTTTCGCATAACCTACAACCTTTCAACCGCTCTTTAGGCAGTAAAGTCGCTTCTTGCTTTTTATCATCATTCATCTGTCAGTCAAAAAATGACAATTGTACCAGACTACAACTTTTCTACTTAAAATTGAAAACGATCAATTGATTCCGAACACTTCTGGCCATTATTGTCAATGAATAAGATGTTAATGACAGAATTTCACATGATGATTTCGTTTAAAAATTGATTATTATTCATGTAGGTAAGAGTGCATGTCAAGCATTTAGATTACCAAGTGAATTACACACGACTGACATAGATATCTTGAATATCTTACAATACAGAAACAAGAAGTACAGGACTGTTGAACACTGAAATAAGCAGTAAGATATAAGTAGTAAGATATAACGTAATAATCTCCATAAAGCTAAAAATCCTAGCTTGGTAAGATTACGTGATTTCATGATTATGTATCTTAATAATCAATTTTTAAACTAAATCATTGTGCAAAATTCTGACATTGCCATGTTGTTCCTTGAAAGTAATGACCGGCGTTCAGAAGCAATCATTCGTTTTCAATTTTATATACAAAATAACAAAGGGGACAACAAATTGCTTCAAATTTTCTACCTAAGTTTGTTATAATTAAGTTCCAGCTCAAAATTGTTGAACGCAAATCAAAAATGTGAAAATTGAATTGAAAAAAGAATTGAAGTGTAATCAATAATACACATTCTCTTGCCTAGCGCAAGCCTTCCTACGATACTGAGAATCTTGTAACTCTTAATAAATTTTCAACTTTCAATTTTTCAACACATTTTTCATCGAACATAGCAAATCAATGAGAGTATGATGAATGTGAGCCATGGATGAGAGCAAGATCTACGTATCTGCCAAGATCATAGCTTTCTCTTGAATAATTTGAGACAATTCTTCGGCTATCGAACTAGCCTCACTCTCTTAGATAAACAACATAAAAATAGATTTTGTTTACTGACCTTGAGCGGTTAATCGTTCGGTTGTTTGTCTCATCTTTATTTATTTTCCCTTTTCCTTCCAACTTACTACACGTTCACTTTTGAATTTCTTGTTCAATGAACATCGGCAATTTGCATTATGGAAGTTTCAATTTGCATAGTAAGATTAAAAAGTCTCCATCTGGTAGATCGTCAACTTGTAAAAACGTGCTGAGAAGAGAAAAGATTTGCCAAGCTTTTCATATCTGGCTTAATCTGCTACAATGCATTAATGCGCGTCAGATTTCACATTGGAGTATAAGTTTGATGCTGAGCTATTATTCGCTGTTTCATGAAGATAAACTCTGAATCTTTCATTTCTTCTTCACAACTTTCTCGGATATCTGTTAATTCTTTCGATAGTTCATTATCATACACCTAAGTTCGAATGATAATGAACTTATTCCTCCACAAACGCGTAGATTTCACGACAAAAATTATTATAGAAAGTGTAACCAGAGTACATAAAGTAAACCGTTCATTTTCAATTAACAGCCTTAAATTTAGGTTGTTTAGGAATCAAACATCGAATAGAATATCAGCTGTGGTCAACGCAAATTGGACACTCTAAATATGGGGTCGCCATTGTCTACGTGGGCCTCTTCCAATGGCACGGAAGTAATTTCGGCAAATACTCACCTTAGGAGACAAAGTAGTCAAAATAAGAATTAGTGCATCTATTTATTTAATATTTAATGCTTACTATTTGTTTGAAATAAAATAAAGTGTATTTCTGAATGAAGTAGAGTTCTAAAATCATTACTAATCCACAATTTTTCAAACTTTATGAGCATATAGGCATCCTATTAAATCCCTGTGAACAGAACCACACAAGCACACAAGCCTAGACTGACGCTATGGCCATGTGGTAGAGTGCTCGCTGTGCATCTGGGAGACTTGGGTTCAATCGTTGATAGATTCAAGCGTGAGGCTCTTAAGTAGGTGTACTCTGCATTCATGCTTAACACATTCACACAAAAGAATGAGAGTTGAATAAATTCTTTCTTATTATTTCTATTGTATGGGTAATCATTATTAGTTTTGCAAAATTATGGTATTAAGATGATAATAAAGTCAATGACAAGTCTAATATATCTAAGTTGGTCACTCTAGTTGTGTATATTTGCGAAGCAACAATAAATTATAATCTTCAATTTGCTTGCAACTCATTCTTGAAGCAATGCCGGGAATGTATCGAGTTAGGCGGTGGGTAAGCCGATTTTTTATTGTTGATAACAAAGATCGGCAATGATAAAATGATATCATTAAACATTTTTGTTCCATTATATTTTCTAATCATAGATTCTTCGCATTTTGTATTGAAGCAAATTAAGTCTCGTTTGGTCTACTCATGTCCTTCTGCACTGTTTGATTCATATAGAGAAAAGCAACAGGCTATTGTCTGTCAGTCTGTCTATCACACAAGTTGTTAAACAACTCATTAATAACAATGTCTTGACTGTAATCTAAATATTTTTATCCATTTTTCGAACTTAAGATACTGTTGGCCTAACCAGCTGCATATTGCAGGCATATTTGTAATTCGAATGCATAAAGCTTAAATCAAAACTTGCGATGTCTAATGTAAAGGCCATAGGCCCCACCTAACGATTGATATACAAGAAGCTCTGCATGATCTAACTGATTTCTTCGGTCTTCTATTATTTGGAATACATCGATGCTGCATGCAATCTAATTTCAATTTCATTGCTAAGGGCAGTAAAAGTAGCATGGTAGCAGTGCAAATCAAAAAACTCGTGTGAGATCTATTTACGGTGTAGGCCTGCGTATATTTCACTAAAAAATGGTACATTTTCATTACAAAAAAATGAAATGATATCATTGCCAATCATAGGTTGATGTGTTTCTAAGGATATTTTAATGATATTTTTTGATATCATATATAAAATAGAACTTACGCCAACTCTGCGATCCGGCTCATAGGTTCAAATGCTTTTTGCTTTCGTTAAGGAATGCAGACTTTTATAAAAGCGACAATTCCGCAGTATTATGAGAAGCTACATTTTTCAATTTCACTTACTGGAAACGAATTCATATTCAAATCGAATTCCTCGAGCACTATTTCGACTGCCTTCACCGGAGTTGAAAATCACATCCAATCGCGTTTCTCTACTAGACATAAACGTAGTTCGTCGGTCGGTTCCGCATAATTCTATTGGTGCTTTTTGTGGCGGTTCTCGATCCCGGAATTTTCTCTGATAATCAAATTTATACTCCAAGACCTGCAGGCGATCTCTTCCAGCACAGCTGCCCTTTGGAAGTAGGTCGATGGCTTGACCGATAGCAACTCGCTTCTTGTTAAGAGACAAATCAGTAATTTTAATGCGCACGCGTTCTCTTGGCTTGGCATAAAATATCCACATGCAGACGATGTCTCTTTTGAAACCATTTGGATATCCAGGTGTTTGAAATGTTCCAGTTTGTGCATTTTTTCCACTTTTAATTTTGTATTTGCACAGCTCTGTAAATGCAAAGATATTGAAGTTATTCATATGACATGCGAAAAAAACTTTGATTTAAACAGGAAATTTTGCTGCTCTGACTCCATGCTTGTTAAGGAATGAATACCAAAAGGCAACAAACAAGCAAACATTTTTATTCCCTTGTCTTACAGAATTACTTAATTAATTGTCGCAATATCTAAGCGGAAGACATATCTTTACTTAACTGCAACTATCTATGGAATTTCTCAAAGTTGGCAAAAAGAAATAGAATAGAACAATCATATTAGTCTCTTATTTCTAGGCAATTTAGCAATAAAGAAATGCAACTTTTGAAGAAGGCACTCGAGACTCAAGGGGCTTTATCTTAACGCGGAATTCAAAGAAGTCTTTCAAAGCAATGAAGTGTTCAAAACTCAGATAGAATGAAATGTGTAGACGATGAATTTGCCCTTTTGTCTCAATTACCCTTTGCAAGCATCCATTGGTGATCCATCGAAGTTTGCTTCTCTTTGATAATTTCCACCCTTGCTGAAGATGTTGATAAATACTTTGCGGAATCCTATAATTTTGATAGGACTCCGACTCCGAGTGGCCAAAACTGGTGACCTACATCATAGATCATTATAGGCTTTCCTGAACCTATCTTTAGTGATAATTGATGTATCAATTATCAATCATTTTTGATGAAAGTTTATCAAATGTCGCTTTAAGTTGGATGCATGCGATTCGATTCCTCCCATCTTGTTGATGTGTGCTTCACACGGTTTTTCTCCAGTCTCTACCAGGCAGGTACACATTCGATTTTAATATGCGCTTTGGAGGATCCATCGCACAAGATTAATGTTTGGGTAAGAGGTAGTGTGATTCTCGAACAAACTAGTATTTCATTTTTGTCTCTGATGTGAGCGGATGTGACCTTTGGTGCGTATGTGTGATCGAGGCTAGGAAAGCTTGTCTTCTCTATTAAATCATCGAGTGAAAAGACAATTCTTTTTTCACTATCACGGTCTATTCCCTCAAATATAACAAGCTTTGCATGCAGCAGCGTCTATGTACTTTTGTTTTACGGAGAAAGTTGACATCAAGACAGTGACAGCTATATGCACGGGGATAAATAATTAGTTTGTATTATATTTCGGGTCTAGTTATAGGCCGGAGTCCAGAGTTCTATCATTTGATAGGGCTCCGACTCCGACTCCAGCAAAAATGATAGAACTCCGGGACTCCGACTCCGCATCCCAGCTTTAAAGTAATATTTGATATTCTGATACAGCGAAATAACCTTTCCAGACCACCCCCATTGGCTTCCCCCGCAAAAAAAGAAGTAATAATTTAACCTCTTCATATGGACTACCTCCTCATTAGGACCATTTAGATGTTTCCCGTAGCCGTAGGTGATCGACTTGCAGAGGTTTCACTCTTCATAGAGATACTATTCTAAATGATATATACTCGCAATTGAATCTACAAACAATCTTGCAGACATTAGCCGAATTATTGACTGGGCTGTATGCACATAAAGGGCAGTTGTAGCATAATTCACATCAATATGATTTGAGAAGGAAAATTCAGATTTAATTGAAATGCAAGAACGATCTGCGTAAACATTCTACGCTTGTTATACAAGAAAGGAACATAGCTGACAATCCAAAAACGATGACCGTATTGAAGAGGGGATTCAAAAAGTGAGAAATATCTGAATTTCATTAAACATAATCAAATGAGGTGAAACACAATGGCCATTGAGAGAATCAAGCTTTTCAAAGGTAAACAAAATGAAAAAGTACCTTCATTCTTGGGACTGTCTTAGATGTTTGGCAGTCCACAATGTTGGTCCAGACCATGAACATAAACGTTCACAATTGCGACGTGTCTTCCGAACATTGAAATAAGATGCCATTTGTTACATTAATGAATAAAAAAGAATTTGGTCCGTAATAGCTTCCATAGAAACCAGCAAAACTGATATTGGATGAGGATCCAAAGCTTGGAAGGGCACCTAATCTTAGGGATCTGGCAATTTTCTAATTTTCAGGAATGCAGACAGGGCATCAGTAAAACATGAGAAGCTCACTTGAACACTTGGAATGAAAAATATAATCAAGATCAGGACTTGAGCACTTGCATTAAATGTCAAAGATAAGATCGTGTTTTTGTATATTAGTGACGATGTCCAGAGTTATCGAGTTCATAATTACCGCGTTCGAATTGCGCAAATTTACATTTGACTATTAACATGTCCGGTCGATACATGATCGATTAAACCATTCAATGCTTCTGGCTTTTAGGAATTCTAATCGATATTTTATTGCTCCTTGCTCCTTTTGACAGCTCCACGAATATGGCTTGCCAGCATATGATAAAGCTCGTCATATTGTTGAGAAGCTAGGATCAAATCATTTTATTATATTGATTGAGACTGGCGATTCACTAGCTTCACGACTGTGCATAGAGTAGATATTAGTCCGGCAGCCACAGCGAGTTTCTGCAGGGAGCGAGGCCGAAAATGAGACTTTCACAGAATGATGTACACCCTATGCCTACTAAGAATCTGCGCGTCTGCCGACCTGTGTCTGGTGCTTCTTCTTGTCCGACACGATTAAAGAAAAACAATTAAACGCAGATTGCAGCTTTCGGTTAAAATGAAATTTTCTATGTTTTCTTTTATCACTTCAAAATATACTAAGTCTAGAGCCATAATTTTTGACATCGGAATGTCTTCAGGTCATTGTGATATTATCTTCTGATCGGTGATGTATGCGAGAATGTGGATAAAGTGGGCCAGCATGTTGCTGTTAGCTTGTCATAATCTGAAAGTGTTAAGTTTCACATGCATAATGAGAAAAGACCTAAAGACAGTCCGTGTCAAAAATTATGATTCTAGACATAGTACTTTTCAGCTAATAAGAGAAAACGTAGAAAATTTCATTTTTATCAAAAACTGCAATCTTCTTCCTATTGGATTAATATGTGTTTTTCTTTAATCGTGTCTGACAAGAAGAGGAACTAACTAGAACCCGACAGACGCGCAGATTCGCAGTAGGCATAATGTGTACATCATTCTGTGAAAGTCTCATTTTCGGCCTCGTTCACTGCAGAAAGTCGCTCTGGTTGTCGGATTAATTAGCTTTACAACCGCAGTTTAACCAGTTTCACATCATCCTCTTGATTTGTTCAGAAGTATTTGCTTAGTTCTTTAAAAGCATCTGTTTCAAGGTTTAATGCTGGCTTTGAATTACTGATTTCTTGGTATTAGTAGTTTGGCTTGACGGTTAGTGCTATGTTGTTGTGGGGGATGAAGCCATCTGATTAGATTACGCATATTCTTCAATTGATGACTGATGTCTTGCTGTCGCCCGTCGATAACTCAGTTGGTAGAGCGTTGTCAGAGGTCGGTGGTTCAAATCCACCAAGACGCAGACCATTGACTTCTGCGTGGCCACAGATATATACAGAGAACGGGACGTATCAAGAAATCCATTAGACCTCGTGAAAGCCAGATGGATTGAATTGTCATTGTGAACGGAGTCATTGTGGCATTTTGCTACTTATGGTTGACAATTTGATAATGTCGTGCACGATTAATTCAACTATCATTACGTTTTCTACAGCATGAGAAACAATTGAATCAGAATAATGATCATTTCACGAAAATAGAATTAATATCACTGTATTTATAATCCCTTCATTATCCGATAGCTTCATGCGTTGAAGACTTGACAAAATCTCATCATGTCTGACGTGACAAGATTTGGAGATTAGAAGCACCGCAAAGTACGACTTTGATTGTGAAGGGGATGGATAATTCGAATCAATTCTGTCACGTGAAAAAGCATGCAATCTCCAATATATTTGATAAATGTGAAAATTGAAAAGAAAAGGCAACTGAGTGCAAAACCATCCAATATAGCGACGAAAACGAAGTTGAATATAACTTCTTTTCTTTTACTTCACTGTAAACATGATGAGATAATATTTACACATGACTGTCATTCGCTTAAAATAGAAAATTGAGGGAAGATAAAAACCTCTACTGAGATTCTTACTGAAATAGTGAAGACAAGAGCAATGAAAAGTCAGCATAATAATCAAATAATGCAGCGGCTATTTAACAGAAGTAGCAAAGGAAAAAGGTTTCAATGCAGATAGCTCCATTTCACACCAGTTTCAGCACTGCCAACGTGCCACGACGAATAGACTTCCTTGGGTTTCTGGCATAAAGTGCTTGAGAGATGTGATTCATTGCTTATTTACTGATGTGCATCATAAAGCTATATCAAAGTTAAAACGCCAGCCATCTTAGTGCGAGAGCTACTGACATTATATTTCTAAATTCGCGCACGAGCCTCTTAATACTTTTCATTTGTAGATTGTCACCCAACATCAGTAAACGACGATTATATATTGTATAATAATATATATAATGAAAGACATATTGCAATAGATACATGTATATGTTAAAAGTAAATTTGCATGTTTTTAGAGCCCACCAAAGTGCTTTCTTGCAAGCAATTAGATAATTTTGCTAGCATCTATAGGCAGTTACTGCTTGCGTTTTGCGTTATTAGTGTTACTACATATTAAGCAAAACCCTCATTTTTGGCATGCCTCTACGCACCTATAGGGGGTGACCAATAATAAATTACTGAGTAGAAGACAATGTGCAGTGTAAACATTTTCATACCGCAAATTTTGTGACCAATTAAAACCAACTAAAAGGACTCTCCCGTTATTGTTATACATTCAAAAAAATCTTTCAGTCATCAGTTTCATCGTGTCAGAAATACTGTAATGCTCGTAAGTCGCTATCAGAACCCGTTTTTACGCACGGCTGTCATATAATGCGATTGGACTCCATGATTTCATGCAGAAGCATTCGACTTCGCTAAGTTGCGCTGATGAGTTTGCAATAGCGTAAATGTTGTACTATCAACATCATGTTGAAAATACCGTATACACAAAACATGCGAAATTGCAAAAAAAGTTGTCATGGATCGAGTACGGGACTTTTTAAATAGTAGCCTCCGTAGAATAGTAGCCGCAGCCAAGAATGGCAGTCTTTAGCCGCGGCTACTATCCGAAGAGATGCGACTTTTTTTAACTAGTTAGAGCCATTCCAAGCTATGCTTACAAGCCAGTGTAGGGCTTTAATTTTTTAAGGCGCGCTTAAATGCATTGGAAAAATGTGGTGCAAACTTCACTTCAGTTCCAGGTGTACGTTCTATGTTGTAGGTCAATCCAAAAATTCTGAGATCAAATACTTCATTGACCCTCAGTCCATATTAGCACAATTTAGGATTTCAGAGGTAGCAAACAAATCTAAAGCTTGTACATCATTGTGTCGATTTTGATTTGAAATTCAAAATAGCGATATTTAGAGAGAAAATACCTTAAAAATACTTTATAAATCACTAAGTCAGGAAAATGCGTGCGTAGAATTGCTTAAAGAAAGATTTCCGTCTAGTGGGATGCTACAGTATTTCTGGTAGAAACAAGCAGAATTTTCAGGAATTAGAGAGCTTGCTTCATTAAAAATGTTTATTTTCGGGAAGCTGCAGGGAGTCGATGAAGGCTCATTCCTGATTCTGTAATTCAACATGAATTCTGAAAGACTTTCAGGTGCCACATTCGCACACACTATACATTGCGATGATTTCTATTTTGCATTATCATGTGTCATGGACCAATAAGTATTTTCACGAATTTGCTGGTTGTGATCATGTGGATAATTAACAATTGAATTATTATTTGTTTGTAATAATTGAATTATTTATTGTTCTGCCACCTTTTGAAGAAACAAATGAAATACTTTTAACTTCCTCAAAGATGCAGAATAGACAGTGGCGTCTATTTCCAATTTCGGTGTTGTGATTTATAATCCTCGATATTTCATTCGTGTGAAAATTCAAGGCGATGCAGAATTTCTCACAAAAATCCCGAAAATGGACTTTAGAAGGAGAACTAAAAGAAGAAGAACCATGAATGATTACTTTCATTAGTTTTCAACATGTAAATATCAGACTTGTGATCTGACAGTAAAATAGTTTTAAATGTGATTTTAGAGACAGCAAAGCATTGAAAGTTTTGGGAAATGCGAAGGTATTTTTTATATTGAAAGAAGTTATTTTGATTGTCGATCTCCCAAATTTTCAATAAGCTGACACATTGACTTCATGGAGAGTCATCGGAAGACATACAGGACAATAAGACAGAATCTGTACAAAAATGAAACAATATGGGTCTTAACCTTCATAGACCTGTTCTTTTTGATACAGTAGGACATCTGAGGCGATCCACTAGAACCCCTACATGAATTCTTCGTTTATTTCATTAAAAAGTCAGGAAAGTTAAGTTTAAATAGAAGAATGATACTTTTATAGTCTTTAGCGTGCCGTTCTGCATTCTTAGTATACAGTCTCTAAAAGTTAAAGTCGTTGGTATCTGTGAGGTTGGATCAATTTCTTAACCGCAACCGAACACTAGCAGTGAAAATTCATCCGAGAGATGTTGATCGTGTGGACATATAAGCGCGCAGAATTATTACTACAGATAATTTATCTGCCTGTCTTGTATATTTGATAATAATCTCCACTTATTGTCAAAGCATTCACTGACAGTAGGTTAATAGGCATATTATCATCCAAAAGCTTTGATCGTCCAAACCTCGTGGCTGTAGTGGCTGCTTACATGCACATGAAATTGTTGGCTGTATTTAGAGGTCATAGGTCTATGGTATAGGACCAGGTTATTCCGGCAACCAGAATGAGTTTCTGCAATACTCCCCATACTGGGGCCTGGACGGTGCTGAGATAATCAGAACTTTGTCAGGAACCTTGTGATCTTGTAGCCCGGATGTCCTTCTTGCCGACTTCCAATGACACCTTCGGTAGTCGACCACTGGACCGAAAGATAGCTAGACCAAGCACTAGGCCATGGAGACCATCAGTGAAGCCGAATGTGAGATTTTCTTTGAATAATGCTCACATTATGCCTACTACGAATCTGCGCGTCTGCCCATTTCTCCTTTGTTCCTCTTCTTGTCAGAATCGCTTCAATGAAATTTTCTATGTTTTCTATTTTTAAATGAAAAGTACCAACTGTAGAGCCATTATTTTCGGACTCGTTCTTTGCAGAAATTCGCTCTGGCTGCAGGACCATTATCCCTTTCTCATCGGCTTTTCACGCATTCCTACGCTTTACAAAGAGGATGGCATTACAACGCCACATGGATGAATCTATCTCATGAATTAGTTTAGTGACAAGTGAGATGACCACTAGTTACAAAATCTTAATCGTGAGAGCTTTAACCGTAATCGATCGTTGACCGCGGTTAGCCGCAAAGACGCTTGTAACTGCACGTCACTAGTATGTTGGTACATTAGTAGGACCCCTCAGATCCCCCGGGGCTAATGGCTCTAATTTAATGCTAATTTACAACAAGAGGAACAAGGTCATGCCGACAAACAAATATCATCAGGATCTGAAGTAGTAAACAATAAAATCTCACTTACCTCCTTTAAGTGGATCGTCTGTGTACGATGAATGAGTGTCCCAAATGCTGACTTTTGTTTTCTTTGGAACTGCAAATTAAGTGCAAGTTGGGGTTAGATAATGCCGTCAATGTGTATAAAAGTGGCATCAGGATTAGTTTTAAATTCCTTGAATTATTTAATTTGGAAAAATGTTATGTGGAAAATCATTCATTTTAATGAACGCCACCCTCTAATGAACGCCGCACTTAAAAGTAGGCGATTGTAAATAAACGCCTCGGTGTTTATTAGAGGAAATACGGAATGATAAAATCAGGAAATCAATTGAAATGCTCAACATTTGTCAGTCTGAATCCGGTGTAAAAATAATACTAATATCTCTTCTCAGCAGAAAATCATCGAAATAGGTGACTTCGAAGGAAAGATTGTTAATTAACATTTCACAACAAATCTAAATGCTTTCAAAAACAACACTTATAATTAACACACGATAATTAACAACTTCACCAGCGGTTCTCTTGAACTATGGCGTGAGTCGTCAAAAGCCGAGTTATAAATATAATTCTCGTGCAAGATCAATGTAGAAGAACGAATGAGCTAAGAAGTCTTCATCGACTCGACTAATAATAGGCATCCCCCAGTTGATTAACCAACAGCTTCTCATAATATTAGTGTTTCCGACGTACTTTGTCAATTCATCAGACGAGATCATATACTTTTAAGGTTCACAGAAAGCATATGTCATTCCATCAATATGAACAATTTCTTTCTATTCGTGAAGGCAGCTAATTTCTTAGCAAAATGTAAAGAAAAGGTTGAACCACATCTCATAAAGATGTTCCATTATCGTGCACTATCTCCAGAGCAACAATATCGTTCAGGCAGAATCTCATTAAAGCAAATAGGCATACTAGACAATTCATTAAAAAAATCACACAATTTCCATGTGATTCGATGTCTATCCATTCGTGGTTCAATATATTTGACTATCATGCAAATACATCGACAAATTCAAATGTCGAGTAAAAAGGCAGCGAAACGTCTTGCTGTAAAACCTCAAGCTGCATACTCGTGTTTGAAAGAGTGAAAGATGGTTGACCTACGAACTCTTTCTTCCATAGGAAAATGGAGCAAATTCATTTCTCCGAATTTTCGCCCTTTATTTTTTCAAGAATGTTGTAACTTCCCTCGAGTTAACTTTTTGAAGATGAAAGTTCACAAGGTCAGCAATCCATTTAATGTCAACTGTTCTACTCCCGCTGCAAGCAATTCCGCAGCAAACGATTCATTTCAAAAATTACAGCGTACACACGTAAACTAATGGTCGTACAAAACCAGATCTGCGGCTGCTCAGCCCATCTCCGAGAAACTACAATTCTTTATCATGTACATTAACGGGAATGGTTTTCCTTAGGGATCCATACTAGCGCCAACGTTATTAAATTTATATACTTGCGACTTGCCACAGAATAGAATAGAATAGAAGTTCATTTATGCGGTTGATATCTGTTGCGCATGTCAAGGAAGAAGTTCTGACCAACTGAATGAAGATGCACATCGTCTGATAGCTTATTACAGGGTTCGGCAAACTAAACCAACCCTCGGACAACTGAATCAGGTTAAACCTCCTCGCGGGCCGCAACTCTCAATAAAAAAACAATCAATACGAAATGGAATCTCTGTTACTACTTTTATCGAAAACCTTTACGAAAAACAGCGCATTTAAGTGGGATGCGATAGAAATGAAGTGGAAATCTTCTTTGAATTCTGATGCTGGAGAAATCATTGAATAACTTCAATTTATCATACCTTCTATGTATCAATGATATCTATGAAACAACATTTCACAGCGCAGAATACACTGAAAAAGTGCTAAATCCAACAAAAATTAGCCAAGTAGTCAAAACATGGTTGATGAAGATATGAAACATTACATTGAAATTACAAGATGCAAAGAAAAAGCAAGTTTTCGTAAGAGATAGCTGCAGAAACAACAACGAAGGTAATTAAAACATAAACTATGACTAAAGCACGACATGATGATGTCGGAGCTCCGTTCATTGTTGAATGCTGGACGTGTTTACAGAGAAGTGTTAACCAGCTCTGTGTAATATACCTCCACCGGCAATCCGACGAGAAAACATAACTCGGTGTTTTCTCGACATACTGGGTACAATCTCGGGCCTTCCTTTGCTGACCGACATCTTCGATCCACCGACATATATGATTGGCTTCACGACATCCTATTTGGCGCAATCCGCCTCCAACGGACTTCAATGTGCCTGCAATGTGGCGGATCGCCTGAGCGGACTCCAATATGAAGAAAATGGCTGATCGTGGATCCTACCTGTACTCTATCAGCCTTTCAATTTCCCGTCCAATTTTCTCATTAATAGGAGGCCTTCAAATTCTTTATAGTTTGTCTGACGTTGCAGTCGGATCAAAACACCCAACATCTGACTTTCTTGTGTGATCAACCTCATATCCATGCTAATATACGTATAACGACGTCGGTCCTCAAGCTGCTGTCGGTAGATTCGTAATTTACTCGATTTTGCTGGACACAATCCCACCTGTCCTCCTGTCAACCTGATCACCATATCACTGTTCAAATGTGTATATCTATGGTAGCGAACATCCAAATTCAAAATGGCTATGAATCTCCTCGACAATGGTGTAACGTGCGCAAAAGACGACATTTCTGAGCTTTACTGATGGTCAAATGTCAGCTCATTTAGCCTAAAGTAATCTTGTATCAGTATTGAAATGCACAGAATATTCTTATATCAAATAATAAGTAATTTCTTGTTATACGATATAAAAAGAATTGATCTATACATCATTCAGTCATCAATGTTGGATGATTTTTTTAAATACATGAGAAACAAGATTAATGGCATGAATCTTATGAAGTTGCTTTGCTATTAAAACAAAATGAGCAAGATCATTCTTTACACTGATGATCACAAACATATCTCTTCTGCGTTGGTCTTCCGTACATATTCCATAGAAGGATGACATGCACAGTGCATTTAATTGGGAAATATGGTTTTCTAGTTTATAAATCCTTTACTATACTTTCTTTCTTGAACGTCGTCAAACAAATCTCATCAAATTTAGACAACATTTAACGATGCTATATATCTCACAGCCACCCCAATCGTATGTTGATACAAATCCAAAGACTTGTTGCAGAATTCCGCGAAATGTTTCTCTTTGATAATTTGCTCCCGTAGCATGATTATGGAAATATTTTGATGATGTTGTTTTAACAGAAATCTAAATCTGTCTGCAAAAGAACTGACAAACCATCAAATTGGCGTCATTATAAATTGATGAGAGGTATCACCACACAAAGACACAAAGGTAGTAATGGTGTTTTACTGTCCAGCATTGCTACTGTGTTTCGCAACCACAAATCACGAGTAGTTATCTCATCAAATAATGAAGACATTATCGATGACATGGATTTAACTAAAGAATTAAACAAAGAATTTTATTGAGATAGTCGGGTGTCAAATTTAATTCAAAAAGTGCGAGTACATTGATAGACAATGTGGAGACAGTATCAGTGCATTATAAATGCATTATATATCATCATATCAATGAATGTTATACATCGCTGCACTATTGATCAATGTCCCGTATACTCAATTCTAATCACACAACTATGATTTACTATAAAAATGTTGGTTAGCGTCATTACTCCCAACACTATGGCTTAGACAGTGCTGACATAGTCAAACTTTATCTTTGCCGATTTGAGGGCATGATCACGGTATTTGATCTCGGAATTTCAATGTCGATAGCTGCCGAATCTCATCCCTTACGCTTCGGTTGCATTATAATGTCCATAATGCACTGTAATGTAAATTCGACAGATAAATGCTCAATAAAAAATTTGATTGGAATATGATTGATGATTCCCATCTTGAAAGTCAACGTTTGTTGAATGCGAATTCTAGCGCAAGCACTTACATCAACGTGACCAACATATCGTTTGTTAATAACATGAGTACATTTGAAACCAGAGTATTCAAGCATATTGTCATATATTCAAGATGGCGGCTTTTTCAAGCAAAAAAGGCTCTTCAAAATTAGTTTACAGGGTTTAACCAACTCCACAGTGAATATTGATGCGAATACAACTGATAGCAAAGAAGTGAATCAAGCAGATAGACGACTTTTTACACATGTTGTGCAAGCGAATCTCAAAACTTACGAATGTGTTCAATCACACGAATAAAGGATTAAATACTTCAAATCTATTTTACTGAAATTGCTTCCCATTTAGCGATAAAATCAACTTTCTTGATTCAGGTACTGAAATTAATGAAAAATCGTAAAACCAAAGAGTGCATTTCACTCTTTCCCGCATCTCTGATCCAATGATTTCAAAATGAAGGATTCCATTCTGTTAAATTCTGGCTTCAAGGATTCAGCCTCTTTGAAGTGAAGGTTAACTGAGTTTTCGTCGGGTGTGATTGACAGAGATATCAAAACTACACCGTGATGAGGCCGCTGCAACGGTGAAAATTCAAAAAAAGGTGAAAATGCTAATTTAGATGGCAGCCTGACTTATTTTTGAACTTCACTGTTCATCAAATAAGCATGCTGCCTAAAATCAAATGCAATCTTCTGTAAATATTATTCAGTGTTTGAAATGCTATGTATTTTTTTCTATTTTTTAGGGGCATGACAAAAATAAATGAATATGCAACAATGAATATAATATTAATGATATTATAATAATATGTAATGAATACAATGATACATATATTTTGTCGAAATCATTCAACTAACTTAATGGAAAGTAGGAGTAAATCTGATTCACTTCGCTAATTACAGATTGTTTCATAAAAAATGGATCACCCTTAAACATCGCCTTAACTTCAACTTTGTCTAACTCCGCCAAACTTGAACGAAGTTCTCTGAAATTTGGAAGATATGTCAGTTGTGCTTACTAATATCATTGTTGGAAATTTCAAGCATGAATATTGAGTTGTTTTCCTGTTCTAGATAAAAAAGTAGTAGATAATTTGATCTTCATTTAGTAATGTTACACAAAATCATACCTCACTCTTATAAAATTACATTTGTTTCCTTTGTTATGTAATATGCTGTTCTACAAGCCGAAAGCTATCAAGCAAAACAAAAATAAAGAAAATCGGTCAATCAGAGCCAGTATAGCACCATTATTCATCAACAATAATTTAACTGCTACATGTGATTAACTAACTGGACTTCATGTTCCATAGCTTCCTGACTTCGTTGCGGTGGTGTTGGCAGCACTCCTGATTGCTTTCAGCTAGAAATCTATCTCTTACCGGTTGAAAACAATACAAAGCATAAATGAACAATAACGAGATCGCATTCACAAAAGGCAAAGTGTCAGCCTTGCTAGAACTAGAGTTTTCTTTGCGAGCTACAAGCAAGCGACTAAATGTCCCTTACACAAATGTGCATCGATGGCATAATGATGATTTTCGACTCTGTCGTAAAGAGGGCTCTGGCCGTCCACGCAAAACATCCAAACGTAGAGACCGCCTAATTTTGAGATTTGTTAAAGTTGATCCAAGTCTCTCGTTAACTGAGATGGTTGCACTAGTCTCGTCTATTTCTAAGTCCACTATTCGTAGAAGACTTATTGAGTCGAATTTCAAGAGCTGTAAGAGGCCCTCTCAGATCGAATTATCAGATCAGCATACAAAAAGACGTCCCAGATGGGCAATGAGTCATTGTCACTGGCGAAATCAATGGGATCGGGTTGTCTGGTCTGATGAGGCATCAGTCCGTCTGAAGGATAGTGATGGTCGATTGAGATTATGGATAAAATCTGATCAGGAAATTCCGAGACATTTACATTGTCCCCGGGTACAAGGTGGTGCGACTCTACTGATTTGGGCTGGCATTTGGACCAATGAACCATGAATTCTGAACGCTATGTGAATGCTTTACGAATGAACATTGGCCAAATGAGAGATCAACTTGGTGATCCATCGACTTGGTTATTTATGGATGATAATGCTACGTGTCACAGGAGTAGTAGAGTCAACTTATGCAAGTCTCAATTAGGGCTTAGGACATTATCTTGGCCAGCTCGTTCTCCTGATCTGAATCCCATAGAAAATGTATGGAGTATTCTAAAACGTGACGTTCGTCGTTCACTGCTACCTACAGATGGCGTATCACAACTTACGTCACTGTTAAAAAGAGAGTGGAGAAAGTTAGATCAGTCAAAAATCAACGATATCATCGAATCAATGCCTAGACGAATTGGTAATGTCATTGACAATAAGGGTATCATAGCTTATCAGATTATATAAGGACATTTAATTATATTAGGGACATGAAATAACATGAAAAATGCTTTCTGTATCATACTTATGTTTTATTTAGTCAAATCTTAGGATGATCCACTTTTTATGAAACGGAGTGTATAATGGTGATAGCAGTTCATTGAGAATCAAATGGCATGCATCAAATAAAATCATTTCAAAATTAGTGCCACAGTGAAATTCTGCTGTTTCCTAATTTCTAGCAATTTAGTGACAGTATATAAGCTTTCATAAGTATTGCAGGGGAAATAAATCGCACATGATAGAAGTGCATGTAATGGCCTTACTGAGTTGGTATGGTTCAAATTTATCTAACTTTTTTCAAAATACCCCTAATGATTCCCCAATAAGCTGATAAATGATAGTTCCATCGATGAATTCAGCATGCCTCAAGGCCTACTCAACGAAATTCTATATGATCTGTATATAGCATGTATCTGTAGGAAAATGCACTTCGGCCCAAACAGCAGGTTACAACAGAATTTTAAAACATTGTCATTATTTCATTTGAGCTTTCAAGGTGAATCCTGTTTGACACATCTCATTCTGATCAGGTGAAAGCAACAAAATCGCAGTATTTCTGGTAAAACTATTTGAAGAAGGTCCAGAATATCAGTTTCCTAGGATAACTCGGTCAAGACTAAAATTTGGCATCATACGCTTATATTTCAGTGTCTATGTGACTGTGTAGTTAAAGACATTGATTTGCAATTAGAGAACAAAAGCATGATTGAGGAGGAACTCAAAGTTGACAATATAACAACCGAAAGGTTGACCCGATTCTCGAAATCGAGCTTGTGACAAAAAGAGAAAAAGTCTTGTGCACAATTATAGTTGGTAACCAATTCAAAGTGACTTGAGCGCATTTGTCGTCGCTGTCATAATGTTTTCCAAGAGTGCACCGAGACGAAACATTTAATTGCAAAGATAAAGACATCAACGTGATGTAGTCTCGCACAGTTTTTTTTCACAAAAAGTGCTAAATAATTTGTCACTCTGCAGTCGCTTTGCATTGCCGTAAATTCGAACTTTGTTATCGGAAGAAATCTTAAGTTTTTCCCAATGTAGTGCTTCAACGTTTCGTACGAGTGCGTATTAGTTTTCACATGCATTGTATATACTCTAATCACCAATTGTCTGTTTTCTGTATTCTTGAATTTTTGAAAAAGAGTCATGTGACGTGATGTTACTCTTATTAACACAAGTTGCTATGAACTATCTTGAGATTTCTTCTGAGAATGACTGTAGAGTTGAAATATATTGAGTTCTACAACACTACATGTAAATATCATATATTCCTAACGTAATGTCCCAATTATCTTTCTTTCATCTTGGAATGTTTGAAGGTCCAGTTTATTCAGCAGGACATTGTATTTTCATTGATTGATTCATTATGTCAGGAGGTGAAAGACAAGAGGACACGAGGAAGACCGAGGAAGAGGTGGATGGAGAATGTGAAGAAGGACGCGGAGATATTTGCATTGGAACTGGAGCGTGCCAATAATCGAGCGTACTGGAGCAAGACTCTGAGGAAGAAGAGGAACTCCGACCCCTGACCGGGAAGATAAAAAAAAGAAGATTCATTAGGTCATCCGCTTGTGAATTTTGGGAGTTTCTTGATACTTTTGTTGAAAAATAAAGACCATTAATTATATATTATACACGTTATTGTATGCATGAAAGCATGAACTAAGTATGAATAATAACTGAACGCTGTGTTCTGCTTCCTTTTTTAAGTGAATACATCAATTAGATATCATTTGAATGGATTAACTAAGAAAAACAACGTCACTTGCAAGATATGATTAAAACGCCTACTTGATGCTATATCAAAGTGATATGAGCATTAGTGTACATGCATGACGAAATATACAAATTACATTTTGTGATAAATGTGATTCATCCATTAGACCATAAATCATTCTTGTGCGTTTTAGTTAATAGATCTTTATTTGGATGATCCCACATGTATGTCTTTGTTCACATTTCCTGAGCTGTGCTCATTGTCAATTCTGGTATATATCCAACCGGTTTCACCTCTTAGTAAGCTAATCAAGGCTTTAATGATTCAAGCAAATAAATTCAGTTAATAATAAATTTATCATTTATACACAATTGATGTAGAGCACTTGAGCCTACGCATGCTTGATATTGCCGCATCATTTCAAATCAGACATTCTTCTGTCAAGAATCAGCAATTGTTATTTCTCAGTTCAGAATCCAAAATTTAGAAGAAACAACTGTCCTACTTTCTTTAGCCTAGTTTCAGCCCAGGAATCACATGAGATTGAAAGTTGCAAATGTACCAAAAATTGTTAAAGATTACGATTAAGTTAACATTTGAATCCGAGGTAAGAAGCAACTTGGGAATTTAGTTTTGAATTAAATGATGCCATGCTTTGTTTGCTCACCGAATGATCCTGTGATACCCAACGACTCAAATTTGTATGTAGCACAATGTAACACAGATTCGGCTTTCTCAAGCTGATTGCTGTTCAGTTATTCACTTTGCATTCCGAAACATTTAAGTCACCGGGTGATTTGCAATAATTTCGTTTTTATAAAACTTAGCAAAGAAAACATGAGGCCTTGTTCCGTAATTTAAAGACTGCGAGAATTGATAGCACCGACGATGTTGGGAGGTACTGAAGCTACGAAAGAAGTTTGTACGCCTGTTTATTAGTTGAGTATATTCATCGAGTGTTTCAAATCTATCAGAGCATCATCGAGTGGTCGGCACTGGTGCACGAATTTTCAAATATTCCTTCAATTTCAAATAGAGGAAATGGCTGAGCCTAAGTACTCGTACATTGAGTGTTATCGAATGCATCGCTATAGTATCGCCGCATGCGTGTAGCCAGGGAGCCCTTGATGGCAACGCTGACAAAGTTCCCTTTTTTTGTTATATTTCTATAACGTTTATGAACCGCGATGTCCAAAGAGACATAGTACGGCCGGTTGAATTACTGATTCGCACCATTCTCAAAGCACATGAAATGATGAATACAGGAATGATCGCATCATAATTCAAACAATGATAAGTGCATATCAAGAAGTGACCTCCAACGATCAGACCTATCACAGGATTGTCGGTTCATTATTTGAAACTTCCTTGTAATCCAATTAAAGTCTTTTCACCGAATTTTTGAAATCTTAGAACTGTTTCAAGGATTCTTCAGTTCAACACGCGATTTCCAGTGCACTATCAGTGCAGAAGAAAACGAAACCTACATTCTCTCCTCGCTCATTCTAACATAGGCTCAAGATAAGTTGATGGCTTCGTTTGATGAAATATGTTTGAAACATAAATAGGTAATACATAGTTACGTGCAATATCAAGAATTCAGCTGAAGCTTGGAGCAAATCCTGTTCTACCAAAGGCCTCTCGACTTCCATGCTTAGTTTTTTTCAACCTGCACCTCTAATGAACCTCGGGTAAGGAGAGCCATAATAAAATAAAAACGGGCTTATAATGCAACCCTTGTCTTACTTTTCTTACTCTTCCCTGTTCTAATTTACAATCAACAGCTTATAGCTAGTTATCAACTTTCATTCAGGATCAGTCACAGAGGTTGCCGCAAACAGTTATCGGTTGAAAGGGTCGTGGATAGCTGGCGTAAAAAGAGTAATCAGTCTTAATGAAGCTGACATTTGAATTTTTGACCCGCAATTACAATTTTGTAAATTGTCCAGTAATGTCCACCTATCAAGAATGAAAACATTAAAATGTTATTTACGTGGAATGTCTTTCAAATATTGTGCACTTGAAAACAAATTATGATTACAAATTTTTCACAATTTTTTTATTTTTGACTTAATATAGAAAAGACATTTGTCAATGATATGATGCAAGCCAGCCCTTCAATAGACAGAGTCAAAGAAAAATAGAACCCGTGGGTTGTTTTAGAAGAAATCCGGTAAATATAATTTATCAGATGTGAAAGAAATTAGTTTATAGATAATGTTGAGACTATGAACGGTAAATAATCGTAAGGTCAAACTGCGATATACAACAGATAACCTTATCTGATGATGCATTATTGATGCGGCTCGAAAACAAGCATCTTGGCTACTTAGACCAGTATCGCTGAGCTACACGACTCTTTTTCTATCAGACATTACTTGACATGACAGCGTCTAGCTCCGACGTCGGTGGCACGTGTAGTCGACGATCTGGTTGTTTAATCAGCGACTGACTTGGCCTTATTAACTGAAAAGTGTTCTGTGGTGATTACAGATGTCGAAGGCATTGTAGTCCGGCAACTAGAAGAAGTTTCTGCAGAGAACGAGACCGAAAATGAGACTTGCAATGTGCACCCTCTGCCTAATACGAATCCGCGCGTCTGCCGAGTTCTAGTGAGTTCCTCTTATTGTCAGACACGATCAAAGAAAAACACAGTCAATCCAATGGTACGCAGATTGCAGTTTTTGGTTAATATGACGTTTTCCATGTCTTCGCTTATTACGGTAAAAATACTGAGTCTCAAGTCATAATTTTTGACATGGAATGTATTCAGGTCATTTCCTATGATGTGCATTGTGCATGTGTTGTTATCATGCTTCTGATCGGCAATGTATGCGAGACTGTGGTTAAAAGTGGATTGAATTGCTCAAAATGCTTGTGTTTGCCGACATTTAAAGGCTTGCTAAACCTGGATTTGCTTAGCTTAAACAGACAGGGGGCATGAACATGATATAAAATGACCTGCAGACATTCCAAGTCAAAAATTATGGCTCCAGACTTGGCATTTTCACCGTAATAAGCAAAGCATAGAAAAATTCATTTCCAGCAAAAAACCGCAATCTGCGTACCGATGGATTACCATGTGTTTCTCTTTAATCCTGTCTGACAAGAAGAGGAACTGACTAGAACTCAGCAGACGCGCCGATTCGAAGTAGGCATAGGGTGTACATCATTCTGTGAAAGTCTCACTTTCTGCGTCGTTCCCTGAAGAAACTCTCTGTGCAGTGACTGCCGGTCTATTGTATTCGTTTGTCGATTCACCGAGGTGAAATGGAAGCAGTCGCTATAGGAAAGAAATTTCCCCTCAGAACTTATGGTTTCTTCGACTATTTTCATGTCTACGTCCTTACTTCAGATAACTGTCAGTTTTCATTTGCAGCGCTAAAATGGATCTGTACATTTGTAACCGACTGTTAGTTTCTAGTGAATTTCAATTTGTGCTGGTTGAAAGCTCATAACTGACTTCTTACCTGTCTCCATGAGCATCTCCTCAGGAGCAAATTCATACTGCGCCTCAAAGCCTTGTTCTCCACGGTGAATAACGTCGTCAGAAATGAATTTTACTACCAGCGACCTGCCCGTGGAAACGAAAACTCTACGCCGCCCATGACCGCAAATCACATCCAACCATTTTTGTGCATCACTCATCCCATCGTAAACAACTATCCGGTCTCCATCATACGAACGACATCTGAAAAATGAAGATTTCAGTCAAATGTTCGATAACAATTTACAAGCTTCTATTGACTGAAGGCTGCACAGTTAAATGCAGGGCTGTGCGAGGTGCACCGGTTCTTCAGCTTGCAACGGTTCTCTGGCCGGAGGTGAAGAGAAAAGTATTTTTGGCATACAGCATAATTAATTAGTAGGCATTATTCAATTCTACTTTATGATGTTGAGAAAAATAAGAAAAAGTACGCGTAAGATCGCGAAATCTCATTTCCCGCGACTCTAAAATTTAGAATCTGACAGTGAATGCTGCGAACCCTGCTGCTACCCTTCGTGAGGCATAGGCTATATTAGCATTCCAGCAACCAGTGATTCATCCAAATCATGAAGTCGAGAAATGTCGAGATGCTGACCTTCTTGCATAGTAATTTGTCCTGATGTGCCCACGAATTTTGAAAAAATAAAAGACAAACTCATCCTTTGTTGCATATTTTTAAAAGAATGTGGCAAGAACCCGACGCATCGTCCACTCCTGATTAGGTCGTTGTAATATTTTACTATTCTTTGAATCATGTCTATATAATTCCTGTCTTCATCTAGTTTTAAAGAATTCGATTAGAACTATCACAGAGGCGTGCGGGTTACATGTAAATATGATAAAAGTCACTTGGAAGTATTTTTGGCAAAAAAAGTAAAATTAAGGATGCCTATTTAAATCTGCTTTTAATTCCTAGTACTACTAGAAATTATGTAGTATTCTATGAAATGTGCATTAGATTCTTCAATACATGAGCGTTATTATGAAAGATGGAAACCCTAACTTCAAGATTTGGCTATCACACGACAATCTAGAGCACGAAACAAATTATAATTCGTCTGTACTTTAATCAGTGCTTCAGCTTGGTTTTCCAAAATTTTCAGTGCACAGATGCGAGCAGGTGCGAGTAGCGCACAGCCCTGATAGAATGATGTTGAAAAAGACATTTGAATTCAACATGTGAATCATTGAAATGTAATAAGGATCTTTAAGATGGATATCAAAGTCACATGAGAGGCACAGAAGTTAAGCATCTAGAGATAGCTGCTTGCGTTGATGCTACAACAAGTTCAACTTCAATTGCATGTACATGTCAATGCAGGAACGCAGGGTTAAAAGCTTGACTTTCTGAAGGATTTAGTACAAATAATGTGATTATTTTGATTCCGATGCTTTAAATTTATCATTTTCAATTGAACGGCTTCTTAAATGAATGGAAACTTAATAATCTGATTGGATGTGTGAAATACAGTAGGTACCGCTAATGTCGATAAGACGCTACTCCCACGATTCCGATGTCGCATGTTCATAACATGCTACTTGTAGGCCCAGCATCGACTACATTTCTTGGCAGCATTTCATACATTCACATTGACTACTCTAACAAGTCATGGATAGACATTGTGATTATTGGTTCACTTGTTACAATTCTCTCTTGCTGTGGATAAAGCACTACGGCGCCTATCAACAATTCTAAATCATGCTTATCAATTACTGGGATCTTGTATCCAATGTCACTATTTGAAAAATAACATATTTGAATATTTGAAAACAAGTTATTTCATACACTGCAAGCTGTAGAGAGCAAACATTCGTAAATGATGGGAATGGACAAATATGTTTCGTAATATCAATAGAACGTTTTTGGTCTAAATACAGTTTTGTTGAAATATAAATTTATCTGTATAATAATTTGTTGCTATTTATCTCATCCAACATCAGTTTACTTCGGAATTGCTCTGTCATCTTTTTATCTTGCAGTTCTTTTTTGTGAAACTTTAATTTCGTTAAGCTCGGTAGTGTGTCGTTCTTTTTACATGTTTGATTGAATATGGGATCATGTTGAATCTTAATTGATTTGTGATATACCTTTTTTCTGTCTTTCTGAATTGATCTTTTTGTCTACTGACAGCTTTGTTATGTTGTTATGACGAGAAACAATATATGTATATACATGTATATGTAGAGCAAAAAAGGAAAAATCAACCAGTTTCCCAAAATGATGCTATATTTTGTGCCGATCGATTTCACAACCTATCAGTTGATTGTCAAGGCACTGAATGAAACAGCACAAACAAAATAATGGAGGAATCATTATCACAGACATCACTTGTACATAGAATTACATGAATTTGACATAGCACGATGTGAAAGCTAGCCATTTAATGATGGAATAAATCGCTTGATGAACATAGCTTCCTTCTTCTCAAGCTCAAATTTTGACCCATTAGGGGAAAGCTGATAAAAAGGTGCTGCACAGAATTCATGGCCACACGCAGCAATATGGCGACTCACTTTTAAGAAAGAGCACTGTTCTCGAAAAATTTGCTGCCGATGCACGGTAATACGATGTCAAAAAACATCCCCGGTCTGACCGATATAGTACTGGCCACACTTACAACACTGCCACTTATATATCACATTAGAAGAGAGGCACGTTAAGTTCTGATTAATATTGAAGATTTCCGTACCTGCTGCAGTTTGAAACGAGACACTTTTACCCGTGATCATAATGTCACACGTTCGGCAGCGACTTTCGTTGCAACGCTGTATGCCATTAACTGTCATTCGATTCTTCTTAGAGAGAATGGATATGAGTGATCTGGGTTGATAAAAGGACGAGCGAAATATGCAATTTCAAAAGCATTAAGAGATGATGACAAGGTGCAAGAGATTGGTCTTATCATATCATTGAAAATATTCGGATTGTTTTCATTATAAGTTCGAATAAACGGAATAATTACTTTGTTCACATTCTCTTTGTCTTCTTTGATAACTGGATTTTCGGCCATTTTTATAGCATTGTCAATCAACTTTAACGGATATTTCAGTTTGATCAGATGAGATTTTAATTCAGAATATCTTACGCGTCAGTCATAAACATTTGAAACAATTCGTTTTATTCGATTTGCTAGGTTGAACGGGATGTTTCTTAGGATATGGCGTAGATGGGCTGAATTGAATGGGACATAATTTAAAGTGTCAGTTGATTTGCGATGGATGTCAGTGTGTATTGTTCTGGAGGAGAAATTGAAAAATACTTTCACATCAAGGAAGTTTATACACTTTTTATCCAATTCTTGAGTAAATCTAATCGATGGATGTAAATCATGCAACATATTACAAAACTCATTAGGTTGGCCAAATCCGTCTCTCCAAATCAGTCAACAATCATCCAAATAACGTAGCCAACATTGTTGAATTTTCTGGGCTGAATGGGGATAAAGTTCGTTCAATTTGACATACATTCTGTCCTCTAAGAATCCCATGACTAATGAGGCGTAGGTGGGAGCTACTTTTGTGCCCATAGCCGTACTGGATATTTGCAAAAATATGTCATCCTCAAAGGAGAAGTAATTTCTTTCCAGCACCAATTTCAATCCATCGAGAATAAACGATTTTGTAAAACGGGGTGGTATACGCTCTTTCTCTTTATCGAACCAGTATTCGACAGCCTGGTAGCCAAGATCGTGGGGTATATTTGTGTATAACGATATGACATCAAAGGTCATGAACGTAAAGCTATCATCAATTTTCTCCGGTAAATTATCTAGGAAGTGGAATACATCTCTGCAATGACTGCTAAGATGTGGTGAAATAGGCTTCAAAATTTCATCTAAAATCGCGCTAAGATGACTGGTAGGTGAAAAGCGACTGTGCGCAATGGGACGGAATTTCAGGTCAAGTGGAGCCACCTTAGAGATACAACCGAAATCGTCAGGATAAATATTCGAGAAATAGTCAATCTGCTTATGTAACTTAGGCAAACCGTACATATTTGATAATTTCGGATGAAATTTTGTCACATATCGATATTCTTTCTCTGTTAAACATAATTTATATTGCTTACAATGTGATATAATTTCTTTAAGGGTTGTTTAACAATTATATGCTTCAATCTTGCTATAAGTCAATTCATCTGACAGGGGCTCCTCTCTAATACGCCTGCTGTAAAATTGATAGTCTAACACTACTAAGGCACCACCTTTTTCTGCTTCTGTAAAGTGTAACTCATTCAAAGAATTCATAAGTTTAAATGCATTTGTTTCATTTTTGGAAATATTATGCCTATTATAAGTTGCAATCTGTGAACTTTTCATAGCAGATTGAGATTGATTATCCATGATTTGTATGATGTTATCTAAAGATAAAGCTATCTTATAAGAATAATTAAGCAGCATGCATTTTTTGAAATGAGAAGATGGTAAAACGACCATCTGGTTTATTTTGCGGCATTTTCGGATTCTTTGTGGATTCTACAACGTTCTCTTATAGTGCTACCTGACCATGCCATCATGACCTCTACTGGCTTGACTCTGTCCTTCTTTCAAATGCCTGAGGTACATTTCAGTCGATAGTGACTATTTTTTTTGATGGATCTAATTTTTCTCTACTATAAATTTAATTTTTGAGGCTGTGCATCTTAAATGTACAGGACCGCGCTTGGTTGGGTTTGAGCGTCCAGGATTTAGCGGTCAAAACGCGACCGTCCTGACCAAGTTCCTGTTGATGACCTCATTAAAAATACTTTGTATGCATATTTTGTAGAATTTTTTTTCACGTTTTAGCTTAAGGAACTAATATTAATTCACTTGCACACCTGGCAGACTTTGGATAGCGTAATCCCGATGTGTTAGCTAGATCTGGTATTTTGATTGGAAACAGACCTGTCCTCCTATCTTCTGAGTGGACAGACTGTTAAATACAATCTTTTCAATATATAAGTGATTTTGAACAGAACGACTTACTCGCCAATTCATTACACATGAGGAGAGGAGAACCGTTGTTTGTCCTTCTAGTAAGTATTTTTAAATTTTTAGACATTTTAGGATATAAAAAATTACTTTTAAATCATATTTTGCACCTACTAAAAATTAGCTAGTCGTTAGTTTGTTTTTGTTAAAAAACTTTTGTTACCTTGACGCACTTTGAATTGTTTCGCCAGTATAAAACTCATTGCAACCAGTGCACGTAAATGACGCTTTGAATTGAACAATTCATTCTTTGTTTTGATTTTAAATTCTTTGTCATTGAATTAATGTGTTCATGGTAATAAAATGTCATGATGCAAGATGTGGAACATGTGCTTATTTGAAAAAAGGCAACACATATGCACCTGATGAATAAAGAAAGCGCTCATGCATTCCATGTGTTTCCACTTCAATAATTTCAATATAGGTATATATTAGTCTTATTGAAACATTTATTTATTGTTTATTGAAACTTTATGGTATAAAAGCTGGTATTTTCGAGTTTGGGTTTAAAAGAATTCTGGTGTTATCTAGGGATTCCAATCCGGGGACTGTAAATCCCGGGATTGGAAGGTATAAATCCCGGGATTGAGAAATGAACAATGAAGCTGTATTCCGTCTAAAGTAAGATAAATTGGCGAAGATAAATCCACCAGAAATCTGCACACGATAGAATTAGGCTCTTCATATTTCAATATAATCGTCAACGCTAAGTTTTCAATAATCCTTTGGTAAGGCCTTTTTTGAACAAAGGTCGAGACTTTAATTTGAGCCTGTCAGTTGTTATTCAGCTTAGCTTACGGTTAAAAATGCATTTAAAATATTCTTCAATCGTACAATCCCGAGATAGGGATATTGTTATCTCAATGTGCTCATGCAATGCAATGAGGATATGGTTGTGATTTTGATTATTTTGCCATTTTACTTGCATGTAGATACAGCTGGTATGCTCATATTTTGTGAATCTTGATCCCGAGTCAGAGCTTGTAATCTCGAGATCAAGAAAAATCGCAAAAATCAGAAAGGGTGCAAAAATCAGGAATTCACATCTGTTCCCTGTTTCTCTCAATGTTGCCGTTATCAATTTTGTGCATAAAGTGGAAAAAACTTTAAATCGACTTGTCAGTTGCGATATTGCAAGGAAACCAACTTTTGGAAATCCTCTCTCTCTCTGCTATTCCCACATTTCAGCATAATTATTGGCATACACATGTGCTTTGTCATAGCATAGTTAATATTCTACTCAATCCCGGAATCCCGTGACCGAGAATTTCCGAGATTTTGGAATCTCTACCCTGTACACACACGTATGATAAGAAAACATAAAGGGCGTAAGTATACAATCACAAATGCAAATATGCTGACAAAACTGTAATATGTAGGCTACAATTCTTAATAAGTATTTCAAAGAAAGATATTGAAAAGTTTTCGAAAATCGATTCGGTTCTTCCCTACCGAAGCAGCAAATCATGTGTAAAATACCACCAAAATATCAACTGAATTGATAAATTAATCCTGGGATTTCGGGATTCGCACAAACCCAAGAAATCCCGGCATTTCAATCCCTTTTATTTTAACCCCGTATCACATGCTATCAACATCTTGACCTATCTATGCTTTGTAATGGGATATTTATAATTTTACTCAATCCCGGGATTGAGATTTTCCGGGATTTTGGAATCCCTAGTGTTATCAGATCCAAGAATATTCAAGTTTTTATCAAGATCGGCCCATCCGTTGACTGGCAAACTTCAAATTTGTATTGCTCCCACACTCAGTGATTCGGTGTGTAATCATTTCCCTCGGTTGAGGTCAGAATTTTTCGAATCTCTGATCTGCAGACGGGGCCGCCTGTGGCTATCTGCTCTGCACCTGTTCACGAACAATACATGTAGCAATTCTTCATGCCCTAGTTGCTGACGCTGGCGTCCGATAAAGGGGATTCGTGGATAAAGGGCTTTTCGTGGTGTGCAACGATTTAGGAAACAGACTAGGTATATATTAGTCCTATTGAAGCATTTATGGCAAATTGCTTAATTTCAGATTGTGAGCTATCGCAGCATTCATTTATTTCTCAATTACATAGTCATTATTCCGATTTAAACCGTCATGACATCAAGCGCAGGTTGCGTTTGTCAGTCATTCGGCAAGAATTTGAAGGACCGAGAAAATGCGATGTCAAAATACGTCTCTTTTGATGATGAAAAGCATCCGCCTCACATCATCGGGCTATCATGGATGAATGAACTCCTACTGAATATTATATTCTTTATGAACCTTGTTACAGATGAAAATTAAGTCATATGTGGTGACTGACGGTGTGAAGCGGACACTTACACGAAATATGTTGCCAAAATGATGTATTTTTACATCCACAACAAATTCCGCATGTCGAATTTCATTTGTAGAAAAATCAAAAGCTAGTCAAGTCAGTTGATGAAAAAGGTGTTGCTACTATCGATGCTGTTTACTGCCTTATGATCAAAAACATTTTAATCAACAGCAATCTACATGCATAACTGCAAAAGCAAATAGGGGTTAGAAATACGAGACTTCATGTTGACCGGTAAAAATACAACTTTGATAGATTGACAATCATGTATTTTTCTTGTATGATGAAATTCCTCACTCTCAAAAATGGAAACAAAAATACCTTTGATATATTGAAATGGATACATTATGCTGCGAAGCTTTGATCGTAAGGAAAGAGGCATAAATGTGAAGCAAAATATAGAAAAACACTAAATCATGTAGTGAATTGAAATGAAATTTCCTTTTGTCAATTCTGTAACAAAAAGCTTTTTATAAAGCAGATAAATCAACCGACGACACATTTATACACCGCACACCTATAGAAAGCTTTCATGGCTTATATCGTGTTTTATTTACAGTGAGCATCATGCCAAGAACTGGTTACGTTTTGAGGCTGCAATCTAAGAATAATTGAAGCACTGTAGAATCTTTTTCTGTGATAACATATATTGTATTTTTGACTAATCATGAAAATAAAAAATCTCATGAAGCAAATAGTAGCGACAATGAATTTTTCAACATTTTGCTCATTGTCGCTTTTATTTATTTGCCGATTATTCATTAATTAGGAAAAATATTCATTAAACTGATCAGAAAATTCTCAGAAAAGGAAGGTACGTCTACATGCAATCATTGTGCAGATAACAATGCACAATAATGACTGTGCTAATTGACACTTAATGTTTCTTATTGATATGAAAGCAGTCGTAGACAATGTGAAATATTAGCCTTCTAAAATGCACAAATAATTCTTTATTAGGAGTGATAAAAGATTAATTGCATTCTTCAAAACAACAGTTTTTTTGTTGCAACGCTGTTTTTGTTATAACCAATCACGACTTGCGAGAATTTATAGAAATCGAGCTAAATCGACAGGAACGACTGTAAGTTTCTTGATCAAGAGGATGAAATTGATAAATTTTTGACATTTTCTACAGACAACAATAATGATATTAGAAAGTGTTTTCATTCTTTTTGTGTGTTTTCTGTCTTTTCCTCTGCATTTCGCCCTCAAATTTTAAACTTTGAGATGGCTGTAAAGTCCGATCCTTGCTTAGAATCCGGGGTCAGTGATGACAAGGAAATTCTGTTGCTTGGATGGATGGTGGGTTGAGGTGGCGTTGGTGACGTTGGTGTCGTTTCTCCTCAAAGTTGGCGACTCCTTGATGGCACTGTGCTCGCCAAGTCAGTGTGTTGCACGCTTTCTCCTCCAGAGTGTCGGTGGGGATTGCGCAGCTGTTCACTGCGTCTCTTAGGTGGTCTCGATATCGGCGTTTGGGGCAACCATGTGGTCGGGATTCGTTCTTTAGTTCGCTGAATAGAGTGATCTTGGGGAGGTGGTTGTATGTCATGCGGATGAATAGTCCAGTCCAGCGAAAGACGCGGTGGTTGATGATGGCTTCTACACTTGATGTCCTTGCGCGAAGAAGGATGTCTGAGTGTGGGATCCTGTCTCTCCATGTGATCCCAGGGATCGTTTGGAGGTAGAAGATCTGAAAAGCTTCGAAAGCTTCTTGATTTGCTTGCGATATGGTGTCCAGCATTTGCATCCATATAGAAGCGTGGACAGGACGATGGCACGGAAGACGGCAATCATGGTGGGCAGGCGAAGGTTTTTGTTGAGAAATACCCTCGCCCTCAGGCGGTCCAATAGCTGTCTAGGCTTGGTGGATGCGATGGTGAACATTTTCATCGATGCTTTCGTTGTCTTAAATGATGCTGCCGAGATAGGTGAAAGATAACTAATTCTCGAGAGGTTCATTGTCTATATGGAGTTGTTCTTTGGGACCCTGTGTAACGAAGGAAGTCTGGAGCACTTTTGTCTTCGAGGGGTTGATGGTGAGTCCTAACTTCTTGTAGTTCTGATGTAGCGCGGTCAGGTTCTTCTATAGTCTGTGCACTTGATGGGAGATGTACAGCGTCATCCGCGTATTGAAGCTCGAACAATAGATAACTAAGTAGTGCGGGTTTTCGCTTTGAGAATCTGCGTGTTGAAAGGGCTCCCGTTAAATTGAGTACGAACACGCACGCCATCGTCAGATTCGAAGGCTATGCGGGAGAGAAGTGTGACGGTGATGACGTACAGGTTGAAGAGGACGCTTGCTAGAACACATACAATAATCCTTATTACATGCAGGGTTCTTTCTTGTGGTTGTGCCAAGTGTTGTTTTTACGACATCTTGTAAGATGGATAGAGTTGAGTCCAAGATACCATTCAGTTGCTCATGGGTGAGATCGTCCATGGCGAGAGGGTCCGGCACGTTCCTCAGTGCTTCACGTAAATTGTTTTGCAGCTCGAGTCTCTTACTTGGATCGGTAGGCCTCCTATTATATGCATTTCCGAATCACTAATTTTCAATTGTATCTTTTAGACAAACCTATCAAAGTCGAGAGGAGTGTAATTCGCATCATTGGTGCTAGTTGTGCTTTTCTGAATTTCCCTATGCGGCGGTGGCTATTTTCAGAAACCTTTTTTAAAACTATCGAGAGAAGTTAGGAAATCGTTCTGCATCCGTTAAGATCGATGCTTATTGAGCAGCATGCAACCGTGACATGAAATACTTTGACACTGTGCATTCATCGCACAAAAACAACACTTTCCAAAAACTATTTTATAAAATATTGTGCGAGTCAGTATGTATGATTACCATTTTCTCCATTTTTTTGAATTGCTGTTTTTTAATTTGTGATAATGTCATTTTGAGAATTGTCATGCACTCACTGAATCATTAACTGTGAGACAACAAAGATTTCTTTCTTCTTCCGTCTAATGCGAATTTGGCGCACTTAACAGTCCAAATTTGAACAACCTTGAAAATATTTTTGAACATCAGAAAATAATTCTCTGCATAAGCAATACTGTGCAAATCCCAACTATGACTTTGCTGAAGGCGACACTTCAACTATCCACTTTGTGTGTCAGATCTGCATTTCATGCATTAACTATCAATCAATGAAGACAGAAATGCGGAAGACGGAATCCTTATTACATTTGGACTATTATAATAGTGTATTAAATTGTATTATTAAATTATTGTATTACTAATTAATTGTATGCAATGTAAGTAGGTAGGTATCCACATGGTCTGCAGGACAGTGTTAATTGAGCGAAGTTATTAACCCTTACGATCTCTTGATAGTGTGGTCGATCCCTAAGCTCCGACGTTCGGCAAGAAGGACATTTGGACTAAAAGTGTCACAGCACTTTCTAATTGGGATGCAATTTCTATGAACAGCAAAATACAGTATTACGAGTCATTTAAGTGTTCACAAAATTCACGGAAGTGAAAGATAAACTTACTGATTAGGATTTGCGTCATCTAGCTGAAATCTCTTGAAATCAATTTTGACGATTTCCCCAGGCAGTCCTTGGAATGTAAAGAGACATGTTGAGCTGGGTTGATATGGACTTTGTCGGAGAAGGAAAGGTCCTTTCTTTCTCACTGGACTACTGAGGTACTGCATATCGCAAGACGCTGGCTGTGGCACTGAAACTGAAAATTGCAACGTTCAATACTGACAACTCATGATTGCAATATTGTGTCTTCATTATGACATAGAAGGATTTTTAAATACACGATGCATGCATGTTCAACATTAGAGCACAAACTTTGCCCACCACTTCTTGTGAGCTTTGAACTTATTTGTTCTTACTCGATTGCTCAGATTCTGATTAAATAAGATAATTTTGTATAAAGAATTGCAATGAAATTGCCAGCTGTAATTGAAGCTATTGTCGGCCCAAGTGACAAAATCAGCGCGCATTGAGGTTATCAAATAATGCTCTGTACTGATTGCAAGTGAGATATCAGTAATTGGATATAAAGGACTCATTGATAGTGTTTACAAGAGACGAAAATTCTATGCTACTCTAGCTAAGAAGTCAAAAAACAAAAAATTCCAGAGGTGCTCGGTATTCAAAAAATTCCAGAGGTGCTCGGTATTAAGTGGTATTCGGCGAAAACCCATCTAATTTTTCTTCAAAAATATTGAGATTTGAGATAGACATTGTTGTGTTCTGAAGGTTGAATTTACCTCGTTCGCTTCCTGATAAGCAATTTGTACTTGTTTAGTCAGCGGAAAGTGAAATCTTCTGATGGTTATTCCCTTTCATTCTCACAATCGTCAAATTGATAAAAATCTAGCTATTGTTTGACAGCAGCTGACGCATGACAACTCCTCGAGGGGGAAACAGCATGAATATGATCGAATACGCGGCGTTGAGAATAGCGAACACCATTGTCAGAATCGAAAGTTAACAAATCATTGTGATGACATGACGTCGACTTCGGCTGTTTGATCTCACCAAGAGTATTTAAGATAATCATTAGTAGATAAAACTATTCAGCTATAAAATAAATTCAATTTCACTCACATTGAAACCATGTGAAATTTCCTCAAAGAAGCAACGCATCCTTTTTCTCATGCGCATAGTTTTTTATGTGCTAGCTTTTGTGTCAGTGAACTATTATTTGTCTATACAATTATGCTAAATGCTTCAAAATAGAACCTTACTCAACGGCACATTCCTGAATTGTATTCTACCGTTATACAGTGTGAACTATTTGCTATCTGACGTAATGGAGTTCATGGCAACGTAGCACCACAGAGAGACCAATAATTTTGACTTCATATTAGGTACTGGTTGGTTCTTCAGAGACATAAGCATTTGTTCGTTAGTATGTTTTACCAAATCTGCTTGTAGTAGGAATCCACGCACCACATCATAATAATGATACGAATATTTTCACAGATGCTTTCGCAGGACAGGAGATTGCAAGCTGGATTGAAAGTCTGAAGTCTTCAATAAATGAAGAGAGGCCCTATATTTTCTGACTTACGGAAACAGCGACTTTTCACAGTTGTCTACTGTTAACTTCCTTGAATACGTTTTCTTTGCAAAAAAATCAACATCGCTGACGTCAACGATTTGTTTGAAAGCAAACAGATTCAAATATAAACTGCCAATTTCATGTTTAGAATTCCTTGTCACATTCAACAGAAGCAGCATTCATCAATCTGATTTAATATCTTCCTATACATATAGTTCCGTAGACTATAGCGGTAATTGGAGACCCTGGAACGCGGTGTTTTCGGGTGTCTGCTACTTCGCTGAAGGCCAGATTATCACATAAGTTCTAGAAGCACGGGTTACATTTGATTCGAATTAATATCCTCTTAGGCTAATTGATCACCGACATAATATATTGCTGGAATTTGCGTGATTACATCAATAACCCTTTACAAGTGTTAAAAAGCTCTTTAGTGGAAATCAGGAGATGGAAAGTGTCGGCAGATCGTAATCAGCAACATATTTACATTCCGGAGAGCTTTCATTTGGTAAATACTTGCGCAATGTCTCCGATCGTCTTTACCGACAATCTGGTTGAAAAAGAAATGGTTTGGCAACACAACCACATTGCATCAATGTAAACATCATTCTTCATCCTGTCAATTTTAGCTCTGTGATGACTTCTGCATTCTCCTTTTATCTTCTTTTCATAGTCACTTGAAAACAGAATGTTTTGGCAATAATTCTTTCTTCTGTCTTTCATCAAGCATGTCGCACGAAATTAAGAGATTTTTAAATTGATTTTTTATAGGAACAGGCAAACAAAGAGTGCTTTCTCTACTATTTCTATAACAGCTTATCACACCAGACTACATGCAAATACTTTTAAACATGAAAAGGTAGATGTTGTACTCTTTTGTTCGAGGGATTTTAAAAACTTAATTTCTCTAGTGATCGTATGGGGTCTCCATCTCGGTCAAAATGTGGCAGGATCGTGAATCCCGAATAGCGGCAAGTTTGAAGGACATTATAATAGATTACAGATTAAAAAGTGCACATGAACATTCAAAAACTGAAAATGCTAAAAGAACAAGATTATATTCAGACTTCTTTCAAGCTCGCCTCCATTGACTGTCAACAGTTCGGTCAATGTCAGCTTGCGGCATAGTACTGATATGACCTACAGGAACTCCGTCCGGCCCAACTGCTTTCCGTCTCAAGCTCGAAAGATGTGTGCTAACTTCTGACTCACTGAGAACACGTGAATGACTCGGTAAGTCCGATGGAATGATGGGATAACTAGGAGAGTCCTGTAAAATGGATGCAAAGTAAAGATGAAAGTCATCAGCATGAAACGGATACTCTTCACTGGAGTTCTTCACGTGAGTGTTCTTCGACAGGAGTTTGATTGCGTTCCATGTTCCTCTAGAGCTCTTATTTGCCATTTTCATGAAATACGATGCTTTCAAGTGCCTCATGAGATCAGTCACTTGTCGACGTAATCGTAGATGCTTCTGATGCTGATTATTCTGATGGACCTGGTCGCGATCATCAATGAGGATCTTCAGAGTAGGCGACATCCATGATGGGTCCGACGAACGAAGTCGAACAGTTCTCTCGGGGAAATGGTGATCGTATAGTGTCTTCAGGTGCACTAACAGAGCTTCAGCAGGACTCATAGAACAGGACAAGACTAAGGAGAGCCAATCAACATTGCTTACGAAATTAATAAACGAAGCTTTCCTTGATTTTGTTACTTTTCGAGCGATTTTCTTTATTACACGACGCTCAGGTAATAGATTTTTGTTCATATGCCAACGCACGACATTGTGATCCGAAGTGGAAATAGGAGGGAGAACGTCAGGAATGGACTTGAAGGGAAAGTTTACAAAAATTTGATCGAGAACATTATTTCCTGTCGTTGGGGCAGCGACCACTAGCTTCAAAGATGTCACTCGAGAAATCTTGTCATAATGCGACTGTAGTCCATTGAAGTCGCCACATAGAAGGACCTTCAGGCCAGGAGTGGACATGGAGATCGACACATGGTCAATGACAATAGTTATGACGTCTAAACATTGTTCATTACGAACAGAGTCATTCCAGAAAGGGTGATATAAACATATAGCAAGGAATGATTGATCAGGAAACAAAAGTATCAAAAATTCAGTCTCATAGGAGTTGAGAGATGGTATATGGTTGCTAGTGATAACCCGGTAGCGATGACGTGATAACTGAGAACTGAGCAAACGTCTGGCTTTCTGCGGAATAAAAGACTTTGGAGTTGCTGACGTTTCGAGGACTGTTAACAGAGCAACTGAAATATTCATGCAATGCTTATAAATGTTATAAAGATTAAATTTCAAAATATCTGGAACTACTATCTAGGAATGAACGATGAGCATGTTGCTGCAGCTCCAAATATTTTGAAATTTAATCTTTTTATGCATGAACCTTGCAGGAATATTTCAGTTGCTCTATCAAAGGTTCTCGAAACGTTGGGCAACTCCAAAGTCTTTTTATTTCGCGGAAAGCCAGAGGCACTTGTTCAGATCATCTGCATTTATTTCTTAACACCTGTGTACCATGCAGCGAAGGTTTTGTCATTCTCCCAATGTACTTGAATTTAAATATAGCTTAAATGCAAAGCAATAGCATGGGCATTACTAATCGAAATGTCTTCACCATCAGACACAAGACGCATTTCTTAAGTATTTTACTTCTTGATAGATCTTAATGCACAATCCACATTAGCAGTGAAATAATGTAGTCAGATAAAAATCTCTGGCTTCGGAAAAATTTTCCTTCATTTAGAACTTTTTAAATTGCTTTTCTAAACCTAATCCTAAAGAGAAATGGCAAATACGGATTGACTAGAGAGCAGTCATTCAAGAACGTAAATTCTGAATTGTTTTCAAGTGATAGAAATAGTTTTGAGGGAAGGAGTTCTGTACAAAATTTAGTAATATCCGTGCTCCTTAAGGTGGAAAGCGATTTCGGACATCGAACAGCATGTGAATGAATATCTCCCTTCTTGTCAATCTTTACAATCTATGACAGATTCTGTTATTTTGACATTGTATCGCAACATGAAATCCCAATCATTAAATTCAACCATTTCATTGATGGGTCATAGCTACTTTATATTTACCTGTCAAATAAAATAAATTGGAACTTTAACTTTCATTGAAACAGAAAGTGATACAAAACTCGATAACTGTTGTACGGAATGATATTAACTATTTCAATTGACTGTATAGGGAAATAAATGGAACCGAAACATGCGCGTGATTATATGATAAATTTTGAAGACTTTTGCCTTGGTTCACAATTAAACGAGTACCAACACTTTAAAATATTTCAATAAGTGCAAAAATGTACAATGTATACAAAAAAGGTAAAAATATATACTGATAAATCGCTTTGAGTTGATGAATGAACTTCTATTTTTTAATTTGCTATTTAAGGATCATGTTAATTCCAATTCAGTAAAGTTAATTGATTTAATTCTTGCATCATAGGTAGGACAGCAACAGCAGCGGTGTAAATGTGGAATGTAATAAAAGACGCAACACGGCATTTCTCACAAACTTGTGATTTTAAAAAATTCCTCCAGAATTAAGAATAACACTGTTGGCAACACATTGAGAAAGATGTCTCAAAGAAGCAGCAACGCAACCTGTTTATTTGATAGCATTATCGGTAGAGATATGGGTAATTCAAGTTTATGACATTGAGGAAATATAGCTACATGCTTATCGGTGAAACCCTTTAATTTTTTGGTCAAAATTTGCCTCAAACATTTTGCCCTATGAAGTGCTTCAGATTTATTTGCAGCTATCATGAAAGGGATCATCGAGCTCTCAAGCACAGTAATTCAAAAAACGAATTAATGTTACAGATCTTTAGCGTCGGGTTAAGGGACAGTTGGCTTTAGTAAGGCGGATGAGACGTCAGTTAAGGGACGTTTTGTACTGCTATTAAGATTGTTCTAGTAATCAAGGTTAACGAAGGAGACTGAGACTGATTTTGCTCTCTACTTCCTCTAGCGACAGGATGGCAACGATTTGATATGATAAAGTACATGTCATCTTCACGAAGAAGAACAGGCGTGCTTCGATAAGGGACATTTTGTACTTCTAAAAGCTAAAATATTCATAAATCGGAAAAAGAATTATTCGAAAACCTTTGGGGATCGTTTTATGATTTGAGAACGGGAGAATACATCATAACGATGTATGGAAACTAAAAATCGTTGCTACTGATTTAAGGGACAAAATCGAACATATTAATTCGAGAACTTAGATATTAGCATTTCTCTCTTGAGAAAAGATATAAAAACATAGCAAAAATACGTTCCTCTGGTCGAAGATTATTCACATTTTTAACTAGACAAACAGCTCGAGTATCTTTTTAGAGAGATGGATTTAAAGGCTAGGACAGCCATATTTGCAATTTTTTCAAGTTTTCAGATGTTTCGATTTCTATGGGTTTTTGAAATTGCAAACAACAACAATCCTTGCGCTCATGTACATAATCTGAAAGCAAAACCTACTCTGACTTCACGACTTCTCAGTCAGATAGAAAGACACAAAATTGGGTAGCTTTCCCATGAATGACTACAAAAAGGTATCCTTGCGATCTGTTCGCATAAAATATCACCCTTTTAAGATCTTTTGGATTCATGATATTCTCTACTCATTCTTACGAAAATTTCGTGCTGAAGGAATCATTCAAGGAGCAAACGTTCCCGACAAAAATATCTGGAAAATAAAAGGGCAGTGTGTCTATATATACATAGATGAATAGACGATAATAAAGTTCGTTTTTCAAAACACGATCATTGATCATCCTCAATGGAATTGAATTGTCATTATTTCTATTCTTTCATCTAATTCCTTGTCCTCAGCTTAAACAGACTTTTTGACCGAATGAGACCGACTTCTAGTGACTTATAATGTCACTATCAAAGTGACAATTTACAGGGAAGTAAGCATGAACTTAATGTAGAATACGAGTATTGTGCAGTTTAATTACAACAAACTTCGTGCACTTTTCTCTCCGAGACAAAATATTGTAAGGAATATTAAAGTGCCAGAGTGAACCACTTTTGACTGATGCATAATTTAGCCTATGTGTTTGCCTTGAAATAACCTTTTCTGGTTTTAGTGCAATAAAAGCAATTAATTACAAATTAGTGGTTCCATAATATCATGATTTCACATAACAATCGGTGTACAACCTGATTCCATTTGGGTCAACTAGAAACGGCCTTGACCATGTGAGTATAATGTTGAATAAACCCATAGGAAAATGCTGTTCTCGGTCAATTTGTTTGAACGTTGCGATTAGCACAAAATTTTCTAGCGAACTCGTGGGACAGATATTGTTGCTGAACAATAGGCTACAAATACATGTTCATCCTGAGCACAAGAGACCAAATGACTAAATGATCTATGCTGATTCAGTCTATATAACCGCCACTTCTCAGTCTTATTGAAAACTTTAAAGTTAGATGGGAAAGTGGACTTGAAATTATCAAGTACATCGAAAAAGCTTTTACTTCTTTAAAATTGTTCTTCAAACGAACAAAACCGCTGCACCAAAGGTAGGACACAAAGCCAGTAATGTGTGGTCATCGTTAACGTTAGCACATCACATGTTTATATTTCATGACTACGAGCGCCTGCAATGGCATTCGCAAACGGAATTGCTATTCGCTTGAATAATTGTTTCACATAATGCATGTACGTGACTTAAAAGATTGAATGCGTGGCTTCTTTTTGCATTGTTTAAGTTGACGGAGGGAAAGCCACGGGATTCGACGATGTTGTCTACTTGGTTACAGGCTGACTACACGCTTCGACTGCTAATTCGCTCCTGTTCACGCTTGTACAGACAACGAAATGTAGACTACACATATGCCTAGTCCAGTGATGGGCAACCAAGTTCGGATAGAGGACCGCCTATTTCAAAAGGCAGAAATATGCCATCCTTGACGTACAAGACTCACCTACCGAAAACCGCTGCGAAGACAAGAACAAGGAATAACCTCTTGAGTATGCTTGCTGGTACATCCTGGGGCGCAAGCGCCAACAGTCTCCGAACGTCAGCTCTCGCACTATGTTACTCTACTGCGGGTACTGCTCATCAGTGTGGAAAGACTCATCCAATGTTCATGCTGTTGACGCATTGTAAGTGGCAGCATCAGGAGTACTCAGACCGATTGGCCCCCAGTCTTGTATAACATTCAAACACCTGCTATCAGGCGTGAAACTACGACCTCAAAGCTCCTGGGAAAAGTGAAACTGAGTACGGCACTTCCACTAACGACGACCTGGAAAACCCCTTGCACTTACGACAAAGCTCTCGACACCCTGTTTGGAGAAAGAAGCTATCAGGAACCTGTGACCCCTCCGTGACATGGCGTGAGAATTGGAGAAACTGCGGGGTTGACAACAAATGGCTCATCGACGACACAACTGTCAGAGTTCTCGGCTTCAACCTACCTCGCGCTCAGTGGACATTTCTCAATCGTCTGCAAATCAACGCCGGCCCCTGTCGTAGCTCTCTGCACCAGTGGGGCGCGAGTGAGTCTCTCTTGTGTGATTGTGGAGAGATACCAAACAATGACTTTTCGCAGCAACATCGGCGGCCTCAGAGAAGTTCATTCCGAAAATAGTGATGCCATTACCTGGCTTAGAGACGTGCTAACCTTCTTCTGTAATCCTCGTGTATTAGCATTATATAGAATCTTATTTGTTGTCCTTTTGCATGCGAATATATACATGTATATGTAAAATGCTAGAAATGGTAAAGGTAATTATGTATAGAATATCAAGACTAGAAAGGTACATGTGCCTCAAACTGAATTTTATGTGCTGCCGATCGATTTCACGAGTTGTCTCGCTTTTCAGGGCACTACATAGAATGAAATAAGTATGTTACATAGATTCATTTACAAATTAAAAATTAGATATATGAAAATCATATCTAAAATGAAAGTACTCAATAACTACAATTTAGAGAAGGCCTAAATAAATTGATGAACATAGCGTCTTCATGTTCTTGTTCTATCTTCGTCACTGTAGGTGGTAGTTGATAGATGGGGGCCGACTTGAATTTTCCTCCACAGTCACTTATGTGCTTACTGACCTTTAATATGGCGTATTGTTTATTGGCGGTGTAGTCTCATTCTGTGATTAAATGCATCGCCCGCTTATACGATACAATATTTTCCGCATGAGCATTCCATTTTGTAGATGACATTTGATGATTTACAATTAAGGTTGTTTCTTACGTTAAAAGTTATTCCAGTATTTGCAAAATGAATGTTTTTTCCTGTTATCATGGTTTCGCAAGTTTTGCATAGTTTATTCTCACATTTGGTTATTCCGATTGTTTCTGTATCTATCTATCTATCTATCTATCTATCTATCTATCTATCTATCTATCTATCTATCTATCTATCTATCTATCTATCTATCTATATATATATATATAAATTTATATATATATACAATAAAATTGAAATTGAAAACACGATTTTTACTTATAAGCATATATATATAATATTGCTATATATAATTCATTCGGCTGATGATTGTGGTATTAAACACATGAAACTCGGAGTACCGAAATTGATGGTTTTTTCCTCCTAACAATTTTGGAATTAATTAATTATATGATCTGTTTTTAACTCGTTATCTGTTTTCAACATTGAGCACTTTCTCTTTTGGCAAGTTCATTCTGTGATATTGCACAGGCTCCCTTTGGTTGAGCACTTTTGAACCTAGTCAAATGGCAATGGAAAAAATCAACTTGAATTATTCTAGCAAGAACATCTTGTTACCAACGGAGGAACAATACCGATTACAATTGTTGTGTAAAATAGAGTTATTTATAAAGAGGCTGAGATGGAGGGCTTTGAACTTTGATGTCAACTACGAAAACAGTGGCCAATCCCAAAACAACTTTGGCCTTAGCAGTCCTAATTGTCCACCACCTGTAAAAGAGTTAAGTGGATTTGAAAGTGAATTATTCGATCAGGTTAATTTGGTAAAATTTAGAAATGTTGCTTGTGAATTCCAAAGGCGGATGCGACGTGATATGCAAAAAAATCCGTAAATCAGACAAAGTTTATGTTCTCGCAGACAAGACTTCGAATATTTATAAAGTTCCTGCTGATGATTATAGCCACCTTCTTCACAACTCCGTAACAAAGTTATACAAGAATACAAATGGAAATACTCAGAAACGAATTACAAAAGAAGGCAAGAGCATTGCATCTTCATTTAACGTGGCAAACAGGATGGAGCTTAATTCTGAAAGTGAATGTTTTATTACATTGAAAGACCATAAAGACAACTTCGCCAACAATCCTTCAACGCGTTTGATCAATCAATCGAAAAATGAAATCGGAAGAATCAGCAGACATATTTTACAGGATGTAGACTCTAAATTGCGGTCTCTTACCGGAGTTCAACAATGGTGTAGCACAAAGGAGGTTATTTCGTGGTTTGATGGTCTTCAGCATAAATCTTCGGGAAAATTCATGGTTTTTGATATAAAGGATTTCTATCCCTCTATCACAGAAGAATTATTGGAACTGTCCTTAAGTTTTGCTTGTAACCATGTTGATATTGATCCTAAATCTGCAAATGCTATAAAACATGCGAGGAAATGGCTGTTATTCAACCGTGGAGAACCATGGGTCAAACGAGAAAATGAGGGCTTTGACGTATCAATGGGCGCATATGACGGTGCGGAGGTTTGCGAGCTGGTCGGTCTATTTTTGTTAAATTTGATTTCCAATGAATTTGATATTAATTGCACCGGCCTTTATCGTGACGACGGTTTAGCGTATTTTCACAATATAACGGCGAGGTGTGCTGATGCTATCCGGAAAAGATTCCATGAAATCTTCCAAAATCATGGATTACAATTGGACATTTCATCCAACCTAAAAATTGTGAATTACCTGGATGTGACTTTTAATTTAATCAATGGAACTTACATGTATATGCCTTATCGTAAACCGGACCAAAATGTGACTTATATCGATGCTGAGTCGAATCACCCAAAAAATATCATCAAGGAAATACCTAATATTGTGGAGCAGAGACTATCGGAGCTGTCATCGAACGAAAGTGTATTCAAAGAATCTTGTCAATATTATCAAGGAATTTTAGACCAGAATGGTTATACTCACACACTTGTTTATCAAACGAAACAAAGCGAAAATGAGGCAACGCAGAAAAAGAAAAGGAAACGAGTGATTACTTGGTTTAATCCTCCTTTCAGCAAAAATGTGGCCACGAACATCGGCAGATATTTTTTGACTCTCATAGACAAGCATTTCACGGTGAACCACAAATTTTCGAAAATATTCAATCGTAACACATTAAAATTGAGTTACAGCTATATGCCAAATGTGAGGAGAATCATAAATGGCCACAACAAAAGTGTCTTAAAGAATGAAAAAACTGACTTGAAAACATGCAATTGTGTGGATAAAGGAAATTGCCCGCTTGGAAACGAACGCCTTTCTGACAATATAGTTTATGCAGCCAGAATCACATGTGACGATTCAAATTACACTGAGAAAGATTACATCGGCATAAGTGAAGGCAGCTTCAAGTTAAGGTACGCGAATCACAAAAAATCATTTAATCATGAAAAGTACAAGAATGAAACCCAGCTATCAAAGGAATTCTGGAAGCTGAAGGAAAGTAAGAAGAACCCTAAAATAACTTGGAAGTTTGTTAAGAAAGGCAAGCCGTACAAGCCGGGAAATCCGAGATGTGATTTGTGCTCCCATGAAAAATACTTTATTTTGAGAAGCAGGGATGTAACTGTTCTCAACAGCAGAAACGAATTGGTTTCTAAGTGCAGACACAGGACTAAATATCTACTGCAGAACTTCAAGATGACGTGATGTGCAATGCATTTTCAGTACATTTTCATAGCTTTCTATCTTGCTTCTCTTTAGTATCTTATCGTGTGATGTCCAGTGATTAATGGTAAAGAACCGGTATTGTTTTGCGAATTTTCCGTTGTGAAATTCATTCGGCTGATGATTGTGGTATTAAACACCTGAAACTCGGAGTACCGAAATTGATGGGTTTTTCCTCCTAACAATTTTGGAATTAATTAATTACATATATATATATATATATATATATATATATTGGTGCCGTATACAAATAAAATCCGGAAAGAATAATTGACTTATAAAACTCTCATGTTGAATACTCTATATATTTATAGGCTGATTGCAACGTTGCTCATTACGTGGTGAAACATACTCAACAAGGTATCAAACGAACACCATGTGACTTGGCACTCACGCAGTTGATGGCTATGTCCCTTGCCTCAAATAATGTCCTCAAATAACGTGTTGCGCACCACTGGCCTAGTCTATTAGCTCTAATTTAAATCACAAATCAGTCTGACATCACCGATCAGTATCGGCGCAAACACCAAGAATGGCCACAAGATCTTGAGCTTATCATGTCCAGTATTGTCCTAAAGAGTTGCGCCATCTTGTAGCTGGTCGACCACACGAGCGCTTCATTTCCAACGGAATCCACTCGGTTACTGCTCGCGTCCATCAATTGTCTGTCCTTCGGATGAGGTGTCCGGGCAATCTTTCATCGACTTGTCTGCCAAGTCGACCGCATCCGCCACCCTGGTCTTCGCCCGAAGCTCCTCGTTCCAGACTCGGTCGGTCCATTTGACGCCAGCCATGCGGCGCTCGATCGCGCGCTGAGTGATTGCAAGTAGCTGCCGGTCGGCCGTGGTCATTGTCCACGTTTCTGACCCATAGAGCATTGCGGCAGTACACTGCTGTGCACTCGCTGCTGTGCGTGTAATCGAGGTGTAACTGACCCAGGCGCCCTCTTTCTACGTGCCAACTAGTGGCCGTTTTTGTGGTCCATTGTTGACTCTTGGCCGAGGTACAAATAGCTATGAACCTGCTCAATCTGGTTTTTGTTCAAGAGAAATTGGGCGTCGATGGCTTTTTCGTTTCGCATCCACTTAGTTTTACTCAAGTTAATTCTGAGTCCGACGGTAGCGCCTGCCGTGTTGAGCTCTTCTAAACGCCTCTGCACGTCCGTCACCGAGTGGCCCAGCAGAACGATGTCATCAGCAAAGCGCAGATGGTTGAGCCAGCGTCCGTTTATTTTGATACCTGTCTCATCCCACTCGAGCTGTCGAAACACATACTCGAGGCAGGCATTGAGCAGTTTGGGTGAGATGGGGTCGCCTTGTTTGACTCCTCGGCCGATTTCAATGTTAATTGGTCGGTTGAATAGGGTAATTTCTGTGTTTCTAAATTAAATATATTGCGTTAATTCGTGACATCTGCTCAATAAATTGGTTAAAATATATCTGAAAATCAATGCTTGATCATGACCTTTGTTTGTGGAGCTATCTCTGCTGGTGTAATTTCGCTCATCAATTAATGCTTCCAATTTGAGTTGTACTTTGTGATGCAAGTTGAGAAATCAGATCTTCAAATTTCAAAAGACGCATCGAATTACGTTTATGCTTCCTAACATGCAGATTCTCCTTGATTGATGTTCGGATACGTTATCACTAATTCTATCAGCATCATGTTCATTTCCATGTACTTCCTTGAAATTGCACTACAATTTCAGTTGAATCTTGCCGGGGGAGAGAATATCCTGATTTAGTGACCTTTGAGCCGAGCACTTTAAAAGACGAAATTAGCAGCGACTTAATGATGAAACAAATGCACCATCACAAGCGAGCGATGGTACATTAGTTTCATTCATTTTGGGGGGACCTCCCGTCGCACTTGGATGTGTGGTTCTATTAACCCTTAAGCTAACAAGGTCTGATCAAATAGATCACACTTGTGCAATGAACATTTCATGAAGATTTTTCGTTGTGATGAGGTTTCTTGACTTTTCCCACATATAACAGTCTTAGACAAATTGCATCAGCAAGGTCGGCATCATAGACACTTTTTCAAAAATCCGAGTGCTTTTTTACCAATTGCGTTCATTCGAGACAAAATTAAAAAAAAGACTGAATCATGCGTCAAAGTTTCGTACGATGAACTACGAAATTTTATTTGTATGTAAAGTTGAAATCTGATTAAACTCATGCTCATCTGCTTGTAAAATCAGGCATATTATTTTGGTACCTGTTAAATACATACACCTTCGATTTCACCCTTGACACACCTTTGATTACACGTTAATACTCGCAGCTTTATCTTCAAATATTGTCGTATTTGGCTAATAGGAAGGTCATACATGATCTACTTTGAAAAGATCTTCTGTTGAAACTAGTCTGAATTTCGCGAACATATTTCGTAATAACTTTCAATGAAATGCACCGACTTCGCGTTTATCTCATCATTTGAAAGCTGTGGGCACCTTGAGATCATTGATCATCTTAAATTCTCAAATAGGTGTGAAGACTTGTAGAATATCATTTGTAAGCATATTGGAACTATCATTTTCGAAAGAAGATCATCCACATTTAATTTACGTAATTTTGAACTATATTCCAGAAACAAATGGACCTGATCAATATATATTTACAGCATATTCAGAAGTGGTTTGCATCCATAATTACGTACCTATTCTGAAAAGGATTTGTGAGCAAAATCTGATAATGCTTCAAAAGAATTTTCAAAAATTGTCAATTCAAAATTTTGTATTGCACGAAGATGTTTGAACATATGAATGGAACTTACCAATGTGGAACATTTTTTATTATGAAGATATGTCTACAACCTATAATCATGCTAAGAAATAACAAGAATTAAGCTGGGGGGAAAAGCAGTCACTCATGGGATCTCGATGCGCTTCTCTCGAAGCCGAAATGCGATATGTAGATCCATGGCTGTGACTTTCAAACAAAGAGATCTCAACAGCGCGTCAGATTTTGGAACACAAGCATGAGAAACTGGCTAGCGGAAAAATCAAATGTGCTGTCACTCTGCGTTATAGCATGGGTAGAATCGATTCAAATTTGAATAATGAACAATCAATGACTTTCAGAATACAGCAATAAAACACAATAAAAACAGATAGACAATGAAATAAAACATTGATCAATGAAGGAACAAAAAGCGAAATGAGAACAATGATCCCCTTCACTTCCTAGTTTTACATCCTTGGTGAAGGAAACTTCGTATATTTTAAAGAAAATCACAAATACGCCCCCGTCTATTCAAAGTGAATTGATAACGCAGTGCACATCCTAAAGCGAAGTGAAAGTCAAATTTTCCACAAAACAGTTTCAAAGAACTCAAAGGTCGAGGAAAGTATCACGCTACCTTGGATAACGTTGAAAAGACTGACGCAAATAACATCTGTCGAAGTAACAGTAAACATTTTGAAAATTTTCTGCCACGAAAATTTTGAGAACGTCTATTTTTGACAAAATTCGTGCACTTTGTTTGAGCACTTTGAAAATACACGAATGCAACGCATCTAATGTTGCAACTGGTAAAAATATTGACATGCATAACGGCACTGTGGATGTGGTCTTTTGGTAGAACGTTTGCTCTGCGTCCGGGAGACTTATGTTCCATATGCATTCTTGTTAAACGCTAACCACTAAGGAATGAGAGTGATATAAATAAAAACTCCGCAACATAGAAGAAAAGTCAGTATAAACAAAGTTTACATGCATCCAATATTGAATATTAACAGCATGGTATACGCTGAGACATCACACAACATGGTACAATTCTCAACTGGAGTGCCGCGCAAAGTTACAACGGTGAGTTGAGGGGTGCCGCACCGTTAACGAAGCATGCTTCAAATCAAATGGTAGTGAAAATGCATCAAAATGGCGGGTAGTTTTTATGGAAAGCGCATGATTTGATTGAAGCATTACCCTGACAATGTTCAATTAATCATGGAATATGATTGCACATGAACGAAATAAAGTGTATATGAAGTGAGTAATGTTTGTGATTTTATGTAGAGCAATGCCTGCGTAGAGCTCACCTTAAAGAATTCTTGACCTTCAGCTATGCGTTCCTATTTTGATTGACTACACACAGTTGTGAGAAGAAATTCGTAGATATTGAACAATTTTGACGCAGAGCTGAAATCTGTAGTTCTGTGGAATTCCTTTTCTCAGTAGCTTACATTTTGGCTATAGTTTTGTTTTGGAGTGAAAAAAGAAAATGCAAAGTATATAAAAATAGTTACATGTAATTCATGCAACCGATGATCTTTGCAAGCGTGTCGATAAATAGGATAATAAACACTGGCGTAAGGTAATGATGATAATGTAAGCGATGAAGAGTGAAAATGATAGAATAGGAGCATGGAGAAAAGACATTCCTATTCCATGGAATTGGGTGTCAGCTCAATGAGATAGAATTATCAGTGCAAAGCTATTCTCCGCATTCCTTCTGCCGTGGGCCTCTGTTTGAGAGTACAGCAATTAGTTTACGTCGATTCCATTTTCTATCCGCGTTTTCCACTTTATTCTGCATTGAACAAGTCGGAAGTCGAGACGAGGTGCAGGAGCTCCAACCAAACATTAAACAACCGCCTCTTCCCTTGGTTCGTGTAAGGACCCGGTTCGGCTTTCTCATTTATTTAGTCGCAGAAAGACAGATCTTAGCAATTATAATGCACCCTCTTTCGGTAAGTTGAGCAGTGGACGGAGTTGATACCTCTCTGCATACCTTTACCTTTATCACGACTAGGTATGCCACTGTTGATGTTAGCAGCCATCCCTTTTGCCTCTAGATTTGTCCTCCAACAATGAAAGATGCAATATTCATTTTTGGTCACTTATAGGAAGGAGGATACGTATAGTGTGCAACAGAAAGTCCTGAAGCACTGAAGTATCAAGCTATTCAATGTCTCAGGATTTGCGAGGAAGATAAGGCATTACGTTGCATCTTGGCACAGTCGCGAAAAATGGATTTCTAGCCATTTAAAGCCAGGAGTATTACGTGATATGCGTGCGTAAAGCATTCACCTGCTCCTGACACATTCATAAATATAGTGCTTCGCTAGTTTGCCGCTTAAGCATTTATTGAGCAGTTCAGAGAACAAGGCGATAACCTTCGAATGCCGGAGGTATTGAATTGTATCTATTCTCCGAGGTGACCTGGAAGCAGCTTCCAGTGATACTATAATATTATTCAGTCTCTACTATGCAATACCTCCACGCATACTTCACCACCGCATTCAAGAAATTTGATGATGTTTACAAGCAGTTTTGCATGAAGTACTTCATTGAACAAGGTATCCTTTTACATTCCAGCAGTCCTTGATAATGCAATTAGCACAACAATACTAATGCATAGTGTGCCTATGTCACTTCTATGTAGGGATTATAAAAAATAATTGCAATTTAATTGCTCTGTTCAATTAATTGAAACTGGCATTCATGAGCAATCAATTTAGTGAAACTGAAGTCAAAAAAAGAAATTGATTGAATTTGGTAGAGGTGAACAATCAGTCACCTAAATGAACAAACAATATTATTCTAATTTGAATCCATAACATATCATGAGTCATGATTGCTTACGCCTATGTGGGGCACCTATAATAATCATAGAACACCTGGAGAAGAAGAAAATGAATCTAACTATGAAGAAAAATCATCTAACCCAATAGAAGTGGAGAACAGAACCCTAAACGGATGTAGGGTCTATAAGTAAAATTGAAGTATGAGATATGACTTTACTATGTATACAGACAGTAAAAGGCTACTTACGGGCACAGACCAGGTATGCAGTTTAAGTTCTCCTACCAATCAATTAATTGAAACTGGATTTAGTGAGCAATTAATTAACTAAAGTTGAATTAATCTTTAACAATCCCTGCCTATGGGGAACTGGCATACATGGCACACTTCGATTGTGACGATTAGCAACTGCCAAGAGATCGCGAATTGGTAATTATTCATTTTCAAGACGCTTGCTTGTCATGATTCATCTTCACTCACCTTGACCGTCCCCTCGCATTGTATCATCGAGAATTCGACTTGGTTGAACGGAGTGTTTCTTGACGAAGCTGTATCTGCCTTTGAAACCCTGGCCTTGAATTCCATTCCCATCAGACTGGAACTTGATGGTCAGCCGTGTTCCATGGGAGACAAATTGACGCCCAGACAGATAACTGCAATATCGACCGTAAAGTCGATCTGAATTGGAGTCTCCAGCAAGTACAGTCAATCGATCTCCGGCCGTGATGGGATCACATCTGAAGGAATACAATAACAATTTCAATGAAACGAAAACCTAATTTGAGAATTGGACAAACTAGATGAAATTAACATGCAAGCGATGTGGACTTGAATCCATTACCGGGGATAATCAAAAATTGATCGCAATTTGATTGTTCTTTTCAATCAATTAATTGAAATTGGCATCCGTGAACAATCAATGAACTGTAACTGAAATTCTATACAATCAATTAATTGAACTTGGAATTGCTGAGCAATCAATCTGTAGGTTGAAGAATCATGTAAATAGAGATTGGACATCTAGTACATGGCCTTGATATTAGCTGTAATAGGCTAGCTGTTGAATAATGAATGAACTCCTAGATGTTAGAGGCGTGTGTGCGTGTCGCGTCTTGCTGTCTAAGACAGGCTTTCATGCAAGTATAGTGGACTATTGAGAAACCAAAAAATTGTCCAGACACTAGAATTCTCTGTGGGAGCTTCTTCATGATTAAGTACTACGTGTCGGATAAGTCCTTCAGTCAATATTAGAGACATGAAAATGATCCACTGAGTATCTGAATGATGGAGATCTAATTTCAGCATAATTGCGGACAAATGCATCAAACAGAAATTTCTTAATGAACAAACAATTTATTGTAATAGGAACTTGAGTCAATCAATAAATTTATATCCATTGATGTCCATGAATATCCAGGATATCTAGACCTATCGCTCAACCTACTGAGAGTTAAACTATTTACAGTCAGAGCTTCAATTCACTGAGAATTCTACTGTCGGTAGGAAAAAAGAACGCTTTTCGATAGGTACTTTTGCTGCCAGTGGTTAGAATGGCTTATTTGAACCTCACGCTTTTGTATATTAAAAGTTTATATTAATGGTATTAATTCTAAGGGAGATAGAAAATTTTGAACCAACGTGTTTCAGAATAACCATCTTTCTTTGTACTGGAGTAAAGTCGTATTTCCGTTTACGCAGTTCTTCTTGCTTGCAATCCAAAGAGACTGAAGTGATTAAAGGTGTTGAACAATGAAAGTAAAACAACGCATAAAAGTGAAATGCCTCAAAATAAGAAGTTTAAATTGTCAGCAGATCATTGCATAATCAATAAAATCATTTTATAAATGCACCACAGCTCTCGATCGGAGATCCTGTGCCTGTCTTAGACAGCTAGTGGGTGTACTTGATCACGTTATCAAGACCATGATGCCTGTTCTCTCAACTAACAGACAGTAGGATAGTTAGAAAGTAGATATTAAAGTAGTGGATAGATGTTTATGTAGATAAACTCACAGATCATTACATGTGGAGTGTGCCAGCATCTGCCAACCATAGCTTCGAAAGAATTCCTTATACGAATAGTCTAGCAGTTAATCGCAAATTTTGCTGACACGTTGTTTTTGCAGCCGACGGTAGAGTTGTGAAAACTCTTGTCTGAATACTTGTTACATTTCTGTATGGTCATTTTAAGTAATATTTAACCTTTAAATGAGCTGCGTCTACAGAAACCTAGTTAAACGCCAATTTTTAATGCTAGCGTAATGTAAGATTTGGTTCACTGTTTCGCAGAGCAAACGTAAATTATCAGCTTACGTCAGTTTTACGGAAAAAGTGACCAAACATTTATCGGGAAGAAAGCTGTTTTGTTGAGATATTCTGTTGTTTTATGAATACAATTATTTGCCGAGCGTTGTCTGTTAGCATTGTTCCTGCCTTTTGTCCTCTCCAACAGTATCTATTCCTTACTCAAGGAAAATCAACTTGATCTGAATATCAGAAAAGATTCGGAGTCACTCAAACTCTGCTGAATAAATTCAAGATTGTGGAAGGAGAATGATGGAAAAGGGACTGGGAGTTTCGCGTTACTCATACTCGTACTTTACATGTCTACATGCATAAATTTTAAGTATTTTCCTACAAATTTCATAAAGTTTGTCATCAACACACAATATTATTTCCGTCTTACTGTAAACTGTAAGCAGCCACTTACCGGACAATTCATCGGCCAAACCGGTATTTGGCTGATGTTACGGAATATTAGACACATTTCCTACTTATCAAACAATTTCTGCTTCATCGCATGACTAATTTGTATTATTGTGTTTGCTGAATGCTAGTTACACTTATGCTTGTACTACTAGTAACAAGTACACAAACTTTTGTCAAAATTGGATAGTATTTTTTAAGCAATACATAAAACAAGTAGAGTTCTCTTTTTAGTCTTAGAGTCATGGCAAGAGCAGTTCTGGATTCTTGACATATTGATATCATATGTTAATGTTTTTAAAATGTTCTTTACAATTTTTAAGGCGATATATACAATGCCGGCTACTTCTCTAAAGTCGCAGTTATCTATGCGAAGGGTAGCAAAGTATCATGGTTATTCATGAATGAGTGAGTGTGAGAGAGAGGGATAAGATAACATTTTCTATCTGAAATGATCGTGGAGTTTGTTTACTAATGCTGTGGTAGTCCGTAATATATATAAAGCATCTAATTTTGCAACAAAATCAGAAAAATGGACAGTTTTGTGAGGGAAGTACGGCTAGAAATTGTCTGCTCTGAGCAGTCACGTTTGGCTGCCCATTGTCTGATGTTGCCTCCTGCAATTGTCTCATCATCATGGCTGATATTCGGCTGCTTACAGCGTGAAGTATGTACGACACTCATCATTTCGTGAATTCAGTTATAAATGAAGAAAGTATAGAATATAAACATCTGTCAGTTAATTTTTTGGTCAAAGCATGACTGAGCATCCTGACAACTTATTGCATTTATTGATAATAAAATTTAATTTGCATTTTTCACCAAACAGGACATTATGCTATAGTTTACATTTTACATTATGCAAAAATAGAAATAGTATTAATGTTAGTTGATTCTTAATGAAAATTGTAGTATCCAGCAGTACTCTGTTTAGTTCTTAAGCAAGAAAATTAGAAATAGTCATTTTATTGGAACATGCTTGCAAAAATGTATTCAGAATTGAATTTGCTTTGAAAACAAGATTTGGATATGAATCACATTTAAAGAAAAATTCAACTTTAATCAGAAATTTGACAAAGTTTGGATTCGTATATATTACATCACAATATATCTACAATATCATCAAATCGCTCTGTTTTCGTCATGGTCGCATACGGCGGATAGCTCAATGGACATTTGGTATGGATGAGTGAATTATGTAGTTGACAGAGAGTACATTCTTTTATCCTTTCATGAGTTCATCCATGTTTGCTTCAATATGACTGAGTAAACATTATTGTCAGTATTGCCAACACGATCACATCATAAAAGTAATTCAATTGTACACAATGATTTTACAACCTATGAATGGGGTACTAAAGCAACGAGCATGTTCGACCTAAGAATCATATATTTGATTTATTGTTTATCAAGCTGAATTGATGATGCCTTACAAGCAGAGAATTATCATTGAGCATTTCGAAACTTTATTTCTATCCGTTTGCCGTCCGAAAAACTTTATGAATACGCTTTTCAAATGCTTGCCTCGGAGGGCACATAATATCTTCATTTACGACTATAAAATGACTTCAGAGATTTCAAAAGATAACCGTTTCCCGAAATTCATCCGCATCTATTGCAATTTGCTTATTCATTCATTGAAGTACTTCTGATTCAGCCATTGATATCAGAGTGGACAAATCGTTTTAATCAGACTATAATTGAATTTTGAAAATGGTTTATTTAAGATGTAGCTACTGCAGACGAATCTTTTATTATTATAGTATCACTTTGTTCTTTGTGAAGACTAATGAACACTACACGCTTGGAACCCGTCTGTTTTTGAAGGGTGCGAGGCATTGATATTATATTTTGCATCCTCCACCGAAGTCCTCTCGATCTGGCCGCTTCATCTAACCAGCCACTACTTCAAATCGACATTTTTCATCCTCATATCTTTCATCACAGCAATAATAGATAACTGTTAACTTGAGTGCTCGGATATTGGGTCATCACTTACAGTATCCTACACCTAGACGTGCAGTGCACAGAGACTGAATTACATTATGCTTAATTCGTTCTCATCGATCTGTACCTTCTCTTCTGAAACAGATGACTTCATTTAAATAGATGTCTTGCTTACTTATATGTTGTGACCAATTCTGTACATAATGTTTCTATCACGGTCAAAACGGCGCTTTACCGTTTAAAAGACAACATTTTCTCATCTGCGATTCAGCTGCATAAATCGATCGTAGAATGTCATCCTTATGATGTAAAGATTTCATTATCTTTCATTATCATATGAATAAAGATTTCATTCAATTTATCTGCAAACATTCGACCACTTTCCTCTACTGTGCAATTAGTATTACTAGCACTGTTTAAAAACTATTGTGAATGAATGGTTTAACGTCACTACTCTCCCTTACTGGGGGCTTGGACGGTGCTGACATAGTCAGACTTTAATCTGGAGCGCTGTGACATTTATTCCGAATGCCCTTCCTGACAACTTCCAATGACACTCGGGCTCGATCTCTAGACCGAAAGATCACTAGGCCAAGCACTTAACCACTGTGCCACGGAGACCACCAACATAGAAAAATAAAGATATGTAGTTTTCCTGCGATAAAAATAGCCGACTTCTCGCGTGGGACAAGAGCAGACAACAGCTTTTGTGAATGGACATTTAAGCTGCTCGGTCAGGGACTCATCTATAGGGTGTTTTATACTTCATTTAGGCTTCATAGAGTTCTGCAAGTCGCATGACAGCTTAGTATTAGTTTATAGAAAACTGTATAGTGAGTAGACTCACTTCAGCAAACACAAGCAGCTATATTTTTAAGTCATGACAAAATTCATATTTACAGACTTAAGTTAAAATAGTTGGATATTAAAAAATTTTCAAGGGCGATAGTTTCCTTACAATGCAAGTGAATCAGAAAAACAGCTCACCTTTTTTGTCAATAGAAATCACCAATTCAATTAATTTCAATTATTCAATAACAGCACTTTATTTATTTTTGAAATCCCCTGATGAAAGTTGTTGACAATGAAGATGTTTGAAGTCCATTGAATGATTAATTATGTCATATTTTTATCCTAATTTCTCATTTCTGAGATGTTTTTACGCCCCCTTGTTCGACGCTAACTGATTCGCTTCAGTTAATTACTACATCTGGAAACGTCCTTGGGAATGATAAAATTAGACGTCATTTTCAACATGCATTCGTCGAACTTTCCATTGCAATCTTTTTTCTTTTCACTTTATTAGTGCAAATTGATAGTGATAAAATTTTAATCAGAAGGAGAATGTAATGGAAAGTTCGATCCTTTTCTTCATGTCGTATCGACAGAGGAATGAGAAGAAATCTCAACTTTGTGAGGTGTTTTGCAGGTGATGAGAAGACAGGCATTTGAGATCTTTGTCCAAATCAATTTACACGATCAGTGTCCATGACACGGCGACCTCAGTGTAAAAGGAGCAGCTAAACTTGTCGTTATCCATAGAATGAGTCTAACGGAGAAATAATGACGATGATAAGGAATCTTGTCGATTGTCTTTTTCCAAATTGAAGATTAAACAAGAAAAGTAACGAATGACAGTTGTTATTGCATTTACTGCAATTTTCCGTGTATATTGCGCACTTTTTATGAATTTAAGTTCGTTTTCTGAAATACAAGTTATATATGTATACAGCTTCATAATAGCTAATAACATAATAACTCACCTGAATATTCTCGGATGCATTGCCTAGCTTTCTCAGAAATGGCTACTTTGAGATTTGCAATTAGCAAGTCAGCAAAATTTCGACAGGCATTCTTTAAATATCACTTTAAACGCACTACTAATAGTAAATCGCCTAAGTTAGTGTAATTGATGGATGCTGCTTTTTGCAAACACAATGTAAATAGAACAATTGAATATTGAGTTGCATCCTCAGTTGAAAAATGGAAACAGACCTGAATAGCTGTCATTTCATCCAGTATCAGGGAATCATCAGCAGGCCTAGTTCACTTGGCTACTTTGTCTTTCGGCATTATGAAGCGGTCTGAGTGAACGACAATGATAAAGCGCTTGCGTGCACATACAAAATATTTGACGCAAATGAAACAACAAAAGTAATTAACGTAAATGCAATTTAAAGAAAAGTGTAAACCCATAATTCTTACAATTGAAAACATGACGAAATGCATAGATTGGATTTAACTGCCACCTGAATTGATCCAAAAATCTCTAATTTGAGAAAATCAAAAAATTCCTTACAAATGAAAGTGAAAACTGCGAATGTTGGATTTTACCTCAAAATATGCAAAAAAATTTGCGAGACGTTGCACTGCAACTTTGGGTTGCATGGTTATCATTCTCCATATTTTGGATATGACTCAACACTCCAAGCTAGCAATACAGCTGACATCAGTCTTTAGCACAGTACTAGTACTTGAAATAGTCAAAATTTTTAAATCAATGAATTTTTTGCGACATAAAAAATCAAGCATTTATAAAAGTTGAAAAAATATATAGTTAAGCACAAACAATTGTTGCAACAAGCAAGTGCCATCAGCACAACTAGAAATTCTACTCATTGACATTTATTGTAGCACCATTATTTTGTTAACGTGCAGCATCATTATTGTCACTTAACATTTAAATCTTCCGTGTGCCTATTCAAATACCTCCTCCCGTTTAAAGTAGCTTCAAGTGGGCTTATTCAAGTGGTTTCTATGGAATGATTCAATTTGTTGAAATCCCTTTTTTGCTCACGTCTGGTCGAATTCTCGGGTCGGCAACTGTGACAAGTCTGCATCACTGTATTTCCTAACAAATTCTGTTACAAGATATTCATCATCGCAGGGCCATTGTTGCATAATCTTGCTATCTTCTTCGGTATACGAAAGAGGATATGTACAGTAAAACTGATGTAGTGAACACTAACATTTATGACAAGACTTTCTAAAATTGGCATTGGATTAAGTGAACTTTTACAATTCAATTTCGCATTATAATCACACAATAAGATGATTTCATTGATCGGCATTTTATCAAAAAATAAACGTAATCTGAAAGAATAATCCTTTGATCTCCTGTTTGTTCTGCAGTTAGTGAGACTGCATCACGTTTCGCAGCAGAATCTGAAGAAAATAACAACTCCTGCTTTTTGTCGGCAAATAAGACGGAAGCGGCAGAAAAGACGGAAAATATGAAATTAACGGAAATAGAATAAGTCATTCTAAGGAATTGTATCAAAATTTTTCTCATGTACTTCTTAACTTATATCATCCAATGGATATCCTGTTTTAGATTTGTACTTCTACTTCTATCTCTTGATTCTCTGGAAATCATTATTTATCAACAGATGGATGCGATTTGCCATTTATTCCAGTGATGCGCGACATTATGAAAAATTCCAAGTGGTTAAATCATTTGAGCATCGAAACGCAGCTATTCATTATTCACAAACCCCTCAAGGCCCTTGAGATTCGCTACAGTACTTTCATAAACTTGATGAAATTTTCAGATGAATTTTTCGTTTATTTTGTGACAAGCCTATTAATTTTGCAATTGAGACAAATACTCATGCTAAGAGTAACATTTAAAAATGCAGGTGCAATTTTTTGGATTTAAAGCTTTAATATTTGTTTTTTCTATTAAAGCGAAAATTAGCAGAAATAGATGGAAGATTGTGTTCAAATTTTAAATTGGAGTGCAACCGAAAGCTCTTACTACAAGCCTACATTCATTTGTAAAAATATAAATGATGCAAAAATTCACAAAAAGAAGTAGATGATAATAATAAAGCGTTCATTGAATTAATGCCCCAATATGAAAATCGTGAGGCTTATTACATAATAACATAAAAATATGTTATGTACATATAAATGAGCAATAAGAATGAAATAAACAATTAAATCAAATCAAATGTTCATTCATGCAGACAGTTAGTCAAGTCCTGAAGCCACTATTGCTAAGTTTTGACATGATCACAGAGAAATTGTGCGGCATTGCATTCAATAGCATATTTCTATCCCCGGACAAAATCTATTTCGTGATGGGGGCAAAGTCAAGAATACTGTAAAATGATATTTAATTGTCTATAGTTTTATGCAATGTTCAATTGAAGTAGGCCTGCAATTTGAGATTAAACTTTAAGAAAGATTGATTATCATAATCATCAACTGTCGATATCTCTTGATAAAGTACGATGAAGTCAGAACATTCATTTGGGCACTTAGGCAACAGGATATACAACGTCAGCTTATTGTGGATGTCGACATTATTGACAGTGATGTGCATCTTTCTGGTGTGATTACAGATTAAGAAGACTAGCATGCTTATTCACCGATCACGTAGATAACACTCGTGATCCATGTAATTCTAGAGTAGACAAGACTTCATTTCATTAGGAATAATTTCAGTGTCGTCCTTAGCTACCAAAAGGGACAAACTTGCCATGTGTTTTGACTGGGCCAATTTAGAACATAGACAACTCAGATGTCTGTTGTTGTTAAAAAGCATGAAAAGTCTGTCTGAGGTTTGTTTACCGCTAAATGACACTAAATGAGGTTGACAGGAGCGTTGCTTAACCGTTAGCGGGCTCCTTTATAAGTTATACACATCTATTAAAAAATAATAGCAGCATCGCATTCGTTATTTACAATACTTAATATTCAATGGTGTTGGCCATGATACTAAATCTACCTCTACGTCTGATGATGACGCTGGTCATTTTCGGACCAAGTTCAGCTAAATTGTATCAAAACTCAATTATAATATCTCCTGTCAAAGTCAAGCCCGTTATATGCAATATGTTACCGTGAATAAAGATCTTCTATTTGTCTGTCTATCTTGTACAAATATTCTTTACTGAGGCAGCGTCATAAAAGCTAGATTTTATCAGAAAATTTGCTACCACTGGACATTGTGTGATTTACTTAATCTGATCGTCCCTAGTTCTGTGTCTCTCTGTTGGGAACCACGAAGCATGACACAAAAAATGAGTTAAATATCTTGAATCCTATATTGACAGCTGAAAACAGAGAATCTGACATCACAATGAGGGCGATGTTCTTTGAGATCTGTGTACGATGGAACAATGGCAAATGTCCTGGAAATTTTCATAGTGCTTAGAAGATTATCAACTTCAATTCTCCAATATCGATCTTGATTGTTAGCTTGATCTTGATGTTAAAGGAAGCACTTCATTGAACACTGTTGATGCGCCATATATATGTGCCACCTCCCAAAATTCATCAATGTGACGTGTCTCGTAAATTTCTCACAGTGATGACAAATTAATGGATGAAATTACCGTTATCTACAATCATTTTCAACGCGAAATGACATTATTTCATGATACAATTCATCAGATAGTCAACTATGGGATTATATATTTTCATAATGCATGACTGGATACCAAGCATCTGAGGGGCCACGAGAATTCACATGAGCTTTCTAACACCAGAAGTATTGCGCATAATTCGTCATGCGAAGACTGAGGCAATTTTTGCATCGAACAATCCGGTAACAGTCAGGGGACGAAACTTAATCTAGTCACCATCAACACTGCTAAGTGTCTTCAGTAGACTGTTGTAGAACACGTTTTTAAAAGTACACTTAGTCATGTCATAAAGTGGATGTAGAAAAAGATTGTGATGACTGAAAAATCAATTTCTACTCAATCTATCCTGTTTGATTATGACACTCAAGCTCAAAAATGAGCCGTTATTACCTCACATTTTGCAGCTGGTCTGATACCAACGAGAATGCTCTACTCACTGTTGGCCTATTCGTGCGCATGTGCACTTGTAGATAAACAACTTGTTGTTTATGAAAGATAACGTGCTTTGTGCTATGTGCAATAGTATGAGTCATTTCGTACAATTCAATGATATTTGCATGACATTCGTAAATTTAATTGATGTTTGCATGAAGACGCTGGTGCATCTCATAGAAACACTTCTCTATATACACAAACTTAACCGGGCAAATTCATTTCTACGTCATTCATCTTCAAGGAGATTCCAAAGATCCAAAGAGATCAAATAGATTTCAATGTTGGATCCCACATGCTCGTGATGTGTTGCGCAAGTTCAATAATTATTCATTCCATAGAAATTTGATGTCATTGAAATGTCCCCCGAACTTGAACTTGAATAACTTATCACGAAATTGCGAACTTATGTGCCTTTGCATTGAAGCTCAGATGAAGTATGATTGAATTTGTTTCCGCTGTCTATGGTTTCTGAAATCGCTTGACTTATCTTGAACTTGCATACGTTAGAATTGAGCTAGCTCAGGAAAGCCTGTACAGTGTATGTCATAAAATGGAATAATTCAGATATTTTGGAAACCGAGTTCATTATTATGATTCTGTTTCTGCTCTGATTTTCTTATTTGATGACCTCCTCTCACATCAGCTCGTATAGAAGTGTTTGTCTTCAAACAACTGTGTATAATGAGAGCGTCCTCAATGACTTGTAAGCAGATGCTGAATCTTTTGAAATATTATCTTGCATTTCATCTACAATTAAAGTTTCATATTTTAATTTAGAGACGAACAAACTTCTGTGTTCCACGTGAACGCAGAAAAACAACATTGACAGTTCATGCTCTGAAATTTGCCGAAAATGTTCATTAACTTCAACAGATGTAACTTTACATCAACTTCAACAGCGCATGAATTAATAAAAGTACCTTGTTCAAATGCCTGTCAATCCGGGGGCTCATTTCTAGAATTTAGTGAAGTTATTGCTGATGATGGGAAAATCATGATGAACGAACACTGATGGAAATAATTGATCAATTTGTTTTTTGAATGACGGAAACTTTGAACAAAACAATTTATTTATTGCAGACGTAAAATATCACCTATCAGCAAAAGGCATGAAGTATCGCAGGTGCATAGAGTAAATATATGGTAGGTAGAGTGTCGACTCAAAAAGTAGCTGTATACAGTTAAAATTTCTAATGAAAACATTCAAGTTTTTGCGGAGATCATGTTCCTGCGGTATAAAAAAATTATTTGAGCAGTTTTTAAAAAGCTGAATTTTTGAAAATTATTCCTATGTTTATATACTACCGAGATGAAGCCACTTTATGGGTAATATAAAACAAGTTGGATATCAAAATGAATGAATATTTGCTAACAAGTATCTTAAGTAAGCGAAATTTAAGCTGTTTGATATGATGTTCGAAAGGATCAGGAATGTTTTGATGTTGAACGATTATAATTGATATTGTATACAAAAAATTTCGGTCAGCATCCACAGACCATCTTCAGGAAAAATCATTCATTAAAGGGCCAGCAGCACTTTGTAATCAATTCAAACATAAAACATAGTTTAGCTTAACTCGAGTAGGGGCTGGCAAGAAAGGATAGGTAAAATGACTGACATCAATGAGATATTAAGACAAATGATGATGATGACATGCGACAGGTAGTACTGGGCTACAATTTACCAATAGCAATAGAAATTGATTAGTAGTTTAGGCAAGAATACAAAAATATAAAAGTAATAAAGGAGGCAACTTCATAAAAAAGGTTTGCAAGAAAGGAAGTTTCGATAACTGTCGAGCTCATCGTTGTTGTTAATAGATTTTGGCTGCAATTTGTTGATAAAAAATGATTCACGTAAACGGATATTAGTATTGTCATTATCATAGGCAAGAATTGAGCACGTAGGATTAGAGTTGTTGATGGGACAGTTTTGAATATGATTATAAACTGAAGATGTCTTTGTTGTTAAATGATCCTTGTAGCGATGGTGAAAAGATTTGATGATACTATCAATGTAATTTTTTTACATGTGATTTGGTAGATGATATTTTTCTTTTTTTCTGTGATCATCATTTCAGCACTCATTTCAAGTCATTTTTCATGACTCTGCTAGGATCAAGACCAATTAGATCAAGGCCTGCTTAGAAGTATATTTGATTCGTAAATAGACAAGAAGAAAATACAACGATAAAAAGGAAACATAGCATACAAAGGCCGAGACACTAGAAGAAAACTTTACAAGTAATTCACTTCGGATAGTTCTTTGGATGCGGTGAAACAGGAAGTCACACTGATCGCGTTTCCTCTTTGGATGGCGAGACTAAGTCTTTGCTTCAAGAAGGCAGTGGATCGAGGGTCGCCGTTCGTCTCTTGAATCCTCCTCCCAATTATTCCGATCAGTGCCCTTGCATCCATTCCCCATGCTCCAAATGTTTCGATTGCCACAGGACAGAATATATTGGAGTGACTCAAGCATTCGAACTTCCTTCTCTTCTTCGTTTCAGCGTACGTTGCCACTCTTCCGATGCCTTGACATGAGAGCTGAATGTTGCTGTCAGCGAGCGTGTCAACACACGTAAAATCCCACACCAATGGGCGACCGTGGCTCCGTGGGATCAGTGTAGCCCCATCTGGGCGCTTGCCGTCCTCTCGGCTCAGTCCCACAGGTTCGAGGACAGCGGGGATCCCGGCGGAGACCAATGCTCTTCTGATGATATCGTTCGCTTCGTGGTGTCGTGCCAAGTGTCCTGCATTAAACCGACAACTTAAACCATGAGTCCCGTACTTGTCCACCTTAGCTCCACTTTTACACACATGTGGAACACAAACTTGTGCTCCAAGCCGAAGAGCCACCGCGATTCGCAACTGTTCGTTTTGAAGCTTTAGGCCAAGTGACTGAATAGGGACCGCCATTAACCAAGTCCCAGAGTCAGATGATGAGACTGCGAACAATCGGCTTCTTGATTTCGCAGGTAGGTCGCCGTTAAGCAGGTTCTCAACCTCCAGCTTCACGATTGGAGAGTCCCAGCACTTCTGTCTTTTCCGATTATCATCGGACGGCTGCAAGGCGTTTGGACACTTCCTTTCCCATTGCTCTATGGCCTCCTGGAGATTCGTATCAACTGCATCGTCGAGTGGGCCTAGGATGGCAGATTTGGACTCGGCGACGCTGCATGACGAAGTCAGGTAGGCTGGTAGAGACAGATCTGTGGCTCGACGTAGACCAAGGCCACCATCGGCAACAGGGAGAAAGGCTTGTTGATGTGAAGCAGGTGAAAGAGAACAATTCAAAATTTCCTCCAAAGAGAGTCTCTGTAAGTCATCGAACTTTATCAAAATTTGCGGGAAACGGTAAAAAGGAAAAGTTCGCAACAGGTACAAAAATTTTGGTATGCCAAAACAATTTCGCAGAAGATAAAAACTTTCATGTGCTTCCATATCACAGATACGATGTATCAAGTTGCTCAAACAATGCAACTTGTCATTGAAACTTCTTCTGCAGCCTCCGAAAAAAGAGGAGATCCCAGAAGTGACAAACTTGACTTGTCAATTGCCTTCACGTGTTCGAATAAAGCAGATGAGTTATTCTCAAAAAGACAGAACGGATCATACAACTCACGATTCTATTGTCGAATCCCGACCTGATTCACAAGTTTCCCCCGCAGTCAAATAGAAATCTATCCATCAAAATTATCCATGAGTTATGATATGCAAGCTATGAGAAAATAATTCAGGCAAAATTGAGTGCAAGATTTTGGAGCAATTTGATAGCTTTAATCAGCTGTATTAAGATAACCGAAACACTCTGCGGAATTATTAAATGAATCCGGCGGTTCTAGGCTGTTTAGCATTCTGCTTTCGACGAAGTTACGCTTCGAATTAATTATGTGTAATATTGACTTCGTATGTGCGAATTGACTGAAATCAGTGCCGGACGCAGTTAATCGATTAATCATTCAATGCAGTCATTCGCAAGATTCCTGAATGACCAAGACCTTTCAGTGAAATTTGCATGATGAGGAAAAATTATCCATTTCCCATCCACTCTTTCAACGTTTGAAATAATTGCAGTGAATTGAATCTGACACTCAAATATTTGACACATGTCGCAATACAATAGCATCAAACTTGTTCATTACATGATTTATATAAATCATTGCTGTCAAATATAATAGGTTTCTATGACATTATCACTAGGCATTGAAAGGATATAAATTTAGTGATAAGAACATTGATGCCTGATTTACATTTGATATGTACATGACCCTAACCCGGTTGCAATTGCTATTTCATATGACCGACGCTAGGTACATACAGTGTGTAGCAGGGTTGGAACGAGCCGGCCGAGGCAGGACGTGCAGTCAGAAAAGTCGGCCGGCGGAATCAAAACCGGCGTGCCGGGGACGGTGTAGTGAAAACCGGCCGGAACTAAGCCGGCGCTTCTGCAACCTACTTATTAAGACTGCATTGCGAAGAATCAAACTTAAGCTACAATCAGAATCCTCGAGTAAAAACAGCCGTGAATTCAGTAATAAATTGACTTATTACTGAAGCCTATCAATCCATTACCTGTCTTTGGACATTATTCCCTACAAAACGGAAAAACAACAAAAATTGACAAATTTTCCTCATGCGTTGCAACGGTCATTCCAAGTAACTAAACTCCTTTATCATCGCCAACTGTCTGTGATATTGGACAGTTCTGTCAGCTGCTTTGAATAATGATTTGAAGGATAATTTTCAAGAAACGGTTGTGTCATGAAAATTATGTGATCACACTCCTGCAATATTGCGAATCTATTTCAAGTGACTAGACAAGATATAAGTAATTCAAAGCCAGCACTATACTTTGACAATGCTGATCTTGCAGCACTTCCATTGAATTCAATTAGAAAACACTATCTCTCCAAAGTGTTCGGTGACTCGAAGGGCTTCTAAAATATCATTCTTCTTCTCTATTGCTATCTTAATGCCTGATTCATTGTTAATTTCTCAAAAAACAGTTAAAAATGCACACATCACATGTGGTACTAGATATCTGAAAGAGTTTATTTAATGAAATCGACACTGCTGTTATATTGGAGATGTATTTAATACTGAGTTGTTACTCAATGACAATTCAGACAATTCAGCCTCTTTGAAACCAAAACTCCCAATTTTTATGCAAAAACGAAACAAATTCCTTAATCGATGACGCAGTTAATACTTTCATAACAAAAAGCATCGCTGAAGCTCAATCGATCAATCAATAAAAATTATTCTAAGGAAATGCCATTGCAGTTACGATAAATAATTCAACACTTTGAGCAGAAATTGTGACTATGATTTTTTTCTAGAGGTTGCAATCGTATAGATCAAATTTTGGAAACAGTGATGTGTGTGCCTCGTAGACAAGATTAATAGATATTCGGTGAAGTGAATGAAGAAAGGCGTGGTGTGATTAACATCATGGTGTGTGGAAACTTGACATATGCTGTAGATATAAAGCTAAATTTGAGACAGCGACAATCACACGGAGTTTCCATCTTTCGTTTGACTGTCAGAAAGCTCTCGAACTTGGAGCAATAAATGGAATAAGTTATTCAACCAAAATGACTGAAATATTCGAGAATTTCCGCTCGGAAACGGCGTAATTGAAATCCAGTGATACCTAAAAACCAACGGCAGGTATTTGATTGATTAAAGAATACTGAAATTTATACATAGAATAATATTCAACCTTCATTGCAAAACTTCGTGATGACGTTAGAATTAGATTATTCATATTCTTATATGCAAGAAATGAGAGAGGCACTCGATAACATTTGATAGTGATGAAATGGCAGCAATTCCAAGTCACTTTTTTTGCACTATCGAGGATATAATTATGTGAATTGGAAAATTACATCAGTATTGGTAAACAAATTGGCATGAACTAATGAAACAAATAACTAGACCATTCTTACAAGCCTTACTACACATCTTTTACCTCTTGAATGAAGCTAACTATAAGTTTTCTCAATCCCTACAATGTTGATTTTGAGAGTAAGTAGTCCAAGTCAAATTCCACCAGTTCCAATTCAGGAGTTCTACGACACGTGCTTTGATCAAGATAGAAGACTATGTTTCTACTCAACTTCAAGTAAAGGACTTTTGAGGTAATGGTAATGCTGGTTTTAGGATTCTGTATGTTGAGGGCTTCAGAAAATATACAACTTTGCCACGCTACTGTAGTTGCTTTGCTAAAAGCACAATCGAATGTGCTGTTACGTGTGCGCCATATGCAAAACGTGCAAATTTACATGTTTTCGCCCGTGTGATTTTATTTAATCGAGGTTGATTTAAGCAGGTTTCCTAGATCAAGAGTTCTCAGAAAAGTCACAACATGCTATGTTTCTAAGAAATATCCATGCAGTTGGGAATTTTTAGTACTTTTTACACTACATCCAGTTCTTTACGTTACTTTACAGGACGAAACTGCGGTGGCCCAGTATCTAAGAAAATCTATTCTAACACGTAAATTAACATCCCTGCCAAAATTGATGCCTTCATCACAAAGTACGCAAATCCTTACATCTTTACAAGTGACCACACTATAATCTTCAATGAAAAGATACACCGGTGAAGCCCACTTTCATGTAATTGTCATGGCTCAAGCATTGACTCAACTAAAGGATTCCACAAATTTTGCCACAAACTTCTTACTGGAAAAATGCTGGAGGCCATTTTTAGCATTCAACTATTTGACCAGAAGACAACAATGGACAAAATGAAAAGAACATTTGAGAATCATATCATATAGCACGCAAGTCATCTCTTAATAATTTTGACAGCTTGCTCTCGCAATGTTCAGATCGCGCACACAAAATCATTTGCAGAAGCTGCGATTGTCAATGTTCTGCAATGAAACATTTTGACCTTTACTTGTAATTAATTGCTATAAACTAATTGTATAATTTGTCATGTAATGCAATTTACGACTTATCTTAATCTGATAAATTAGTGATGCTTTTTACTACGTCCATCCATCACGTGTGCATGAAAAATTGTAAGTGTAGTAAATGAATCTAGTTTACCATCAGGCCTGTATTTAGTCGCTCTCGAAAAGTAAGAATGCAAAATAACCAAACACGACAAGTTGGTGACCAACATACACGGCTTCATACAGTCTAATATCCAAAGGGATTAAATTAATGACTTTGCATGGACATAAGTGTTAATTATCTTCACTATTAGATTCATTACTGTCATCACACAAACCTGACCATGCGTTTCCTCGGTTTTCCTACTAGAGTTTACATCACTTTTTCTATTAAACCTTCATCAAATAGAGTGATACTAATTGAATAGGAAAATTTATCAAAATCGGAAGAAACCGTCGTCGTTGCAGGAGCATTTATCTCATTTTTCAAATCATTTTTTCTTACTGCTTCGTCAATGAGACTCATATGTTCCGTCCATCCTCTTTACTAACTTCATTTGCCAATTATATATCATTTTCTTAACATCTATTCATTTGTTTCGAATGAAGTTTCTTTTTTTAATCCCTATCTACTTGTATTCAAAGAATGTTGAAGATAGACGAATCAATAAAGTTTGACAATCTATTGATAACAGAGAAGAAGATATGATTATCTTCGACTGCGAAATCGCCTGAATTACTGCGATGAAAACAAGTCCGATTAAAAAACTCTCAAAAGAGCATCGCATAAATATGAATCACGCTGACATATCTACAAGTGCGTCGCATTGTCTCCTGACTAACCCTGGACAATAACATTGTTCAAAAATGAAATATTTAGGAAGACTGAGGCAACTCTAGCCAAACCACTGGGGAAGAAATGAGAGCCAAAAGTTCAAAGATTATGTAGAAAAGGATTAGCGTTTATTCATAATTGACTGCGACAACACAGGGAAATTCTAAAAATGCATCCGTGACGGATAATTACTCTTTATATCAATCATGAGTTTCCTGAGGGCATCCTTTTTCTAACTAACTGAATATACTCATTCCTAAATCGTGATTCTATTGCTGCTTTTCCTCTTCAGGCTGTGATTGATGTACGTGCATGTAAAAATTACTTTTACAATATTTTGTAATTCCGATGAAACAGTGTGTTAACTGAATACAGTCATCACTCAAATTTCTCATTTAGACTATTGGCTTGCATCTCAAGTGAAAAGCAAAAAAATTTTATTCGGCTTCATTAGAAAAAGTATAAAATATAGAATGGGCTGCAGTAAATCCGTGCAATACAAGCAAGAGCTTGAGGTGTGCTTGATGTAATGTTATTGAAGCGAGCCGGGCCAAGCCAGGATGGCATGAGAAGCTTAGTCCGCATGAAATATGAATTCAGACACATGCAAATGAAGATTAGGCTTATGTAAGTTGAGTGCAACCGCTCAATCAATCAATTAAAATAACAAATAACCACATGTTCCACCGATATATTGTATCACATGTAGTTAGGTCAAAATAATTGTCAAGACAAGTTGATTGATTGATAAATTTATCAAATGAATCGCTTTAAGAAAATGCTCAAGAGAAGGTAGGAATATGAAGGCTGACATGAAAGCCGCTCAGTTGAAGAATCGTTAGAAGCGTCTGTTAATGGCATTTAGGCAATTCACTTATCGCCAACCATGGTTGTGGCCAATGAAGAACAACGCATCATAAATGGGCAGATGAAGTCATGAAGCTAAGAGATAAAACGCACGAAAATTTACGCATCCCACGGATTGCTCTAATGCTAATACGCCTTCAATTTTCTTCAAACTTCCAAGTTACGACCGATATGAAATGTCTGATTTTTTAAGTAAAATATCAAAATTATTTATGACCAACATGATTAAAACTGATGTATAAGCCAGAAGCTGTAATTTATGGTTAACATAATATCCAATATTTCGGCTTCACGTCAGAAAGTTTTGCATAATTGTTTTTCTATGAAGATGATTCCAATGAATTGATTATCAACATATGCATTGTAGAATCAAGATACGATATTGTCTATAATATTCATTCAATATTATTTAACATAAATCAGCAATGAATGAGGAGAAATCTTTATTGAACTGTAATGTGCATATTGCACATTGTCCAATATCGGTTTTCATCTGACTGAAACGGCGATCTCGTTTTGGCTGCAGAAAGTGAAGAAGAGCTGCAAGAAAAAGACGTGGAATGATTGCCTAACATCAAAAGGTTTGAAAGATAATGTGGCCAAAACAAAAGTGATGAGAACAGCAGTTGGGGAAGGAAAGAGCCCAATGACATGCAAATACCTGTATATTGTCTGTTCGGGTAGCTTTCCAAAGAGTTCAAGACAGAACAAAAGTATCAGGACTCTCTCGGTAAAACGTTTATTGGTCTATCACTTTAAGTTGTGATTAAAAGAAAGACAGGGTCTTCTATCGGTCGATGTAGGTGCTACGCTGTTACCCGCCTCTGCTTGGGAGATTTGTTGGATTCCGCTGGTGGAACAGAGATAGCTGTGACTTCGCGAATTCAATATGTGTGGAAGAAATTCCGAGAGCTATCGTCTATACTAACCAGTCGTGCTACTCCACATTGGATGAAGTGAAAGATCTACGATTCATGCGTCAGAGCCTGCATGACTTGCGGAAGTGAGACTTGAGCTTTGACAGCTGTAGAAAAAAGGAGAATAGTGGTTGCAGACAGGAGGATGATCAGATGGATTTGTGGCCAGCGAGGACCTTCTGGCGCGCCTGAACCTGCATCGATGAGGCCATGAAAGTGTGCAGATTGCGATGGTGCGGCCATGTGGTACGGAAAGATAACAGCGATTGGGTGAAGGTCTGGAAAATGAAGATCTGCGAACCAACAACAAAAGGCCGCCCAAAGAAGACGTGGGAAGAAACAGTGTCCGTAGTCTGTCAGCAACTGGGCCTCAAAGAGGCCGACGCCTTCGATCGGAACAACTGGAAGCATTCCATGAAGAATCATCGTCCAAGGTGGAGGTGGAGAAAAGGACGTTAAACGGATAAAGTAAAATAAAGTAAGTGAAACAAATGAGATGTCCATGAATATTCGTGCAACACATCTTAACCCATTTAAAGCCGCCTATATAAATATCGGCAAATTTTCTATAAAAACAGTAGTAAGTATTTCGGAATGTTATAATTAAGAATAATATATGATGACCAGTTCATTACAATAACCCTATCTTAGAAATTAAAGCCGCAACGATTTCGTTACGATGGCGTCATATGATGTCAAAATGTACAAAAGCATGTTTTTTCCAAATGCAGCTTATGAATTGCTCCAAGCAATTCCTGCCGAAGTAATGAGTCATAGGTTCAGCATGAAAGCTCTCTATCATATTTCAGAGGTATTTGTCGAAACTGTGAATTAGCAAATTTAATCAAAGGCCTGCTTTATGCTACTTGTCGTTGCTGTTTGCTGTTTGCTGTGAAGTCGTTATCGTTGAAATGAGAACAAGTTTTTATATTTCGAAATTCATGTCGAGAAATTGATTCTCTTTCTGCATCGACTCCAAATTCATGGTAGAGTTGGAGACACCTCGGTCATTCGGAATGTCCACATAAATAAAGAACATCAAGAAATAAACGCATTTGAGATTGTTTAGCATTATGTAGGCCTAAACAATTCTTTTGTCCCGGGTAGTCACTGGTTTCTGCCACTGAGGTCGATAAGACCATCAGCATGCGTATCAAGCATCTCATAAAGATTCTTGCCTTGAAATGCATCCAGAGAATGCTTGTCCTATCTGCGACAATGGAAATTACCGATATTTGCCATTATGTTGACTGCTTTTTCTGTTTACTGAAATTATCATTCAAATCATCTTTCGTTGCAATCTCACACTGCCTTACGATGTCACTAACCTCCGAGATATCGTTTGAGAGACTTACCTCTGAGACACATAAACTCATCATCGTCTCAAAACTCTGATGAAGCATTTACTTATGGAGGTTTTGTGGCAACATTCATATACCGTGATCGTCGGCATTAAGCCTATTGCATATTTCAGTAACTTCTTTATCCATAGTTAGCAACAGCTTGGGTATTGTCTTCAGATAGCTACACAGGTTGATATAATCAAGCTCAGCCTTTATAGATATTTTAAACCAGTTTGGGCCATCTCCAGCCTCTAGTGTGCCCTTGTAGGGAGAGACGCATCGTCTACAGCCAAAGAAGTTTTGCATTGAAGTTTTTCGAGTCGGAGGACATCTTTGTATTCTATGCCCATGCGAACTGGCACCCTGCAATGTTTATGATTAAGCTATAAGAGGAAATGCTTGAGATTTGATCTCTCTTTGACTTGCTTCTGTACATGAGCTAACAAGTCTTATGTTGAGGAAATTACTACGACAATTGACTTTGGTTGGTTTTGTGACGGGAAAGCCATACACTATAAATAGCAACAAGCACTACAGACTCATAGAATACACCAAGAATGCAATATTCCAATGAAATTGTTCGTTTTCAGTACTCAACAAACATTAGTTTTAAAGAAAATTGATAGTATTCACCACCATTTGCTTCATTTATATTGTTACTGTATTTAACATTTGTATATCATATTACGCCAGTGTAACCAAAACGTTACGGTTAAAAATAATTACGTGCCATGTCATGAATGAATATCCGAGAAAGTATTGATAGCTATTTTCGGTATTTGATGGATAATGAGATCACGCAAATGACATTGACAGTAAATTACATGTGGTCGTTCATACACTGAGTCTTTCAGTATATAAGTAGATTTTAAGCCCATTTTTTGTCTAATTTCGTGATAAAATATAAACACTAAAAAGTGACAAATCTTGAATTGGCGATTGTTTACCTGAAAATATGTGATAAATAATGTATGGTAATCAAAATCTTGTATCATATGTCGCAAGCTGGAGAAGACAGCAGATTCCGAAAAGTGCTGTAACGAAAACGTTACACTGGCGCTAAATGGGAAATAAAACACAAATAAAAACACGTACAGAAAATAAAATACAAATGGAATTTTGAATTCGTGGCAATGAAAACACGCTTGGTTTGATAGCCGACATTTTGAAAAATGCATCACACTAAATCTTTCTTAGAATGTAACACAGTAGGGAATTGGCATCTTTCAACATTTGTAACAATCAGAAAAGCGCATGCAATCCAATTTAAGCTGTTGTCAATGGAGAAAAAACACTGGATTGGAATCCATCATGCAGCGATGATATGCAAGCCAATAATCATCCGATAAGCTGCTTTGATACAAAATATTGCACACTGAATATGCTTTTATATGCATGAATACATTTGATAATTCGACATGAAGTTTCACCTTAATATTCAGTGGGTGCAAATTTTGCTACAATTTTGTATTCGAAGTAATCAGTGAACTTCAAAAAGCTTCGATGCTGCAAAATACACACACTTATTGCTAAAAGGGAAACAAAACAGCGCTTACATCAATAAAAACGTGAATATGTAATCATTTTGATAAGATCAGTAATTTGCGTTTTATAACTTACACCAAATATCTGATCTGTTTAACCTTTTGAGTCATACATGAGGTCATGGGATGATCCTTAAATGTTCCGAGATGTTCTCCCTGACAGCATTGAAAAGATCAGTTTTAATTTGAGCATTTTAATAAAAATATGACTGAAAATGGCTATGATCAGCTTATGATATCGATAATTCTCTGAACTTCAAGTTTTAGTTCGATCAAAAGTCGGAGTTCGATCGAAGTCGGAGAAAACGGAGCTTAAACGCATAGGCATGAATAAAGCTGAACTTTTAGATAATCAACAAATAGCTCCCAAGAACATCACCGTGACTTATCAATCTATTAGAAAATTATTTGTGGCGAGGTTTGATGACATTTAAAAGTAATTGCAGCTACTGCATTTTGATTTTTTAATGAAGTAATTTTTCAATGCTATTCAATACCCACTGACTCGAATGAAGACATAAAATATTAGGAATGAATTAACGTATTTCAAGTCTACTTTGGAAATGGGTCGACAACCTCAGGCCCGTGGATCGAATTTTGCACCAAGCATCAAGTTAGCATGAGTTTGCTTGAATTGTTTCATCTGTTCGGCTTTGGAACCCAATAATAACATTTTCAACAATATATTATAATTTCATCGAAGTTAATGCCTCAGTGTCTGACGTAGTCAAGTGACATTTCTCGCTACAATGGAATGCTGTTATCAGTCTGTCCACCAGCAGAAGACAGTAAACTGCAGACATCACTGTGAAACAAAGCAATTTTGTCTGTGATGGTAAGAAGAGATTAAAACAGACTGAAGAAGACTGAAAAGCTGGTAAAAGCAGAAGAAAGGGAAGACTTCACAAAGCATGCAACCTGACAGTCATGACTTAGAACAGAGACGTAGAAGAGAAGATGTACAGAAGAGGGTGTCCTCTGAGTCCTAGAAACGCAAAGATCCATGATAAGAAAAGTATGTGGAGTAAACTTCTTGGCGATAAAAAGAACACTGATGAGTTAATGGAACCGTGGGGTTTGAAGCCCTTGTTGAAGTAGTATCTTAAGATGGATAGGTCATATCTTGAGAAGACGATTGCCATCCACTTGGAGAGCCTGGAAGTCCGACCAGCAGGAAAGACGAGAAAGACCAATCCCGTGGAAGAGCATGGTGTTGAGGAATGTAGAAAGGATTGTTTGAATTAAAGTATTGAATGGTGTGCCATCGTGGTGCAAATTGCATTAACACATTATAAGAGAGAAACAATGCTGACGGAGATAAATGATATGGGGATGTAATGATGGTGTCCCAGGAGTCCTTTCTTTCGCAATAAAACAAAGTAAGACAATTATTCAGAAGCTCATTTTTATTAATTTGTATATTCATTTCTTGTATCGAAGGTCATTAATTGGAAATTTCTCAAACCATCGAAAAACGTAAAACAAAAATTGTATTAAAGCCATGTTTTATTAAAAAATATTGCTGGTACAAACTTCTTTAGAAAGAATAATATCAAACAGTGATGTGTAGGGTCAATAATAAAAGTCGGCTGTGACATGGATTACAATAGCGCTGCATTATTCGGAAAATCAATCTAGAATATGATATTCTCTCTTCTAAGTTTACGAATTGACGAATTGTGCTAAAAAGGTAAAAGAAAGTTCGCGTATTCGATGATATTCGTGTGCTCGCCAGCTTGCTCAATTCAGTGGAAGTCTTATTTGCGTATACTGTGCATGAAGTCTTTCTTCTTGAATCGACACGATATTACTTCTGTGGACACATTCGACTAATTTGAGCTGACAAATGAGCAAAACATTATTCTAAGATTTTTCACTATGCCCTTTCATTGGAATCCTCTCGATCACACTGCGATCCTCATCTTTAGGGACAGCATTGCTCTCATAGCTGAAAGCTTGCAAGCAAAAGGAAGAGGAGATCAAATCGATTCTAGTTGCGTCACTTCCAACCTCATAATGCTTAGAATGCCTGCAAATTGCATTTAAAGAATGTAATTTTTCGAAAAAACTTTAGTTTTGAAACTTTTCATGCATGAAAGGGTGCAATGTTTGACATTTAACTAAGGTGATCAAAAAGAACAGCAACGAAGAAGACCTTGTATCCCAACAGATTCACTGCAGAAATGCCAGTTATCGCAATATACCATTATTAGCTCTTAAAACATTGTGTAGTCGGCAACATCAGCCTTAATTAAGTTGAGATCCGATGTCACTGATTAAAAGATTTACGCCCGAGATCAGGTGCCCAGATCTAGAAATAGACCGGAGTCTGTAGTCCTAGCATTTGATAGGACTCCGACTCCGCATCATTGCTGCTCATCTCATAACTGAGCATGGAATATGACAACTTCAACTTGAAAGACTGCCGGTCAGTAGACCGCCGCAAATGCATGACTTTCTATGGCGCAAATGTGTTGTGCATCGAAAATACAAAAACTACAAAATCAGTCGCGTAAAACAATAGTACACTATGCCCGGTGAGTTGGGCAGTCAATCAATTAGGTTAGAGGGCATGCCTGCACGTCCTCTAGCTCCAACGTCGATGGTTCGAACCTACCCACGACTGATGAGGCCCAACAGACCAAAATATATCTCGTGGTGACTGCATCTGCTGAGATTTTATAAATCTACAGAAATTATTCGATGGCACCAATAAAATTGCCGTGACCAATTAATTGCGATTAATTTCTGATTGACTTTTTAAAGAGAGGATGTATGTTCCAACACGAACATTGGTTCGATTCCTTGAGAAAGCGCGGTGTCGAAGGTCTTGAATAATTTTCCATCCTTACTACCACTTGTTATTCTATTTAGATATTCAAATTGCTGCGAAAACTTCTGCTATCAATGGCACATGTTTCGACTTTTATCTCAAACGTTTGTCTAACCCCGTTAGTCGGAATACACAAATGTCAAAAGGGAATAAATGAACAAAATTTTCAATTCAAAGTTAACCGACAAAAACAACGAAATTTAAAACACATTATCATCTTCGAACCGCTCAGAGAATGAGAAGTAACCGCTACAGCTCCATGATTATCCGTTCAATTCTCCAACGTATTTGTAGTTGCTGCTACTTCATACTAAGTGCTCAGAAATAGCTCGGATATTCTGCTAAAAATATTTTCTTTGGATTGTCAGCAATTGTGGAAGGGATGTTCGTCGTAGCTATTTGACACGATAAATTTTTGCCGGCGAAGTCGATTTGCCTCCTAGTGAAGTCATTTTACTTTCTGCATTGCGGCAACAAAGCGATTAAATAGACTTTTACATAATCGACTCCTTTCATCTACCATCGTTAGAGAGTTTTCAGAATGTCTTCTATATAAGACCAGTTGCATTAGCGCAACTTCTATCAATGATGTGGCAAAATTTGTTTTCTCAAGAAAAAAGTTTTCTCAAGAAATGGGGAGGAATATTCTAATAAAAGAGTCATTGTGAGAAGCGAAATTCAGATCAATATTTGACAGCACTTGTCTACACAGCGCGATGTGCTAAAACAATGCACAATAGCTTTTTTTCATGTTACTTTTAACTTACTTTCAATAAATATCATTTGCTTCGTCAGATAATCGATTGATTTCATTATTCCAATTTGCGACAACCAGGAAATGAATACAATGAAAGCAAGATGACATCGCAGTTGCGGAAGCATCAATGATATTTGAAATGGCGTTAACGTTTAAAGCAATTATTGATAAATAAGGAAAATTAACAGGATATCATGTAATATCAATCTTGCCGAAAGAAATTTACCCTTTCATGCTCTAATTGTTTCTTCAAATGCAAATTGCGGGGGTTCTAGGGATCGCACGAAGTCAGAAGAGGTACCATTTGAATCGCATTGATCTCCTCTTTCCTTTGGTTATATGCTGCACAATGTTGTCTCAAAAGATGAAGGGTTGATGTAAGTTCATAAGATATCTAATTTCTGCAGATGAATACTTTCAATCTTATCATGCTTCATTTGTCATCTATTCAAAGTGAGAATGAAAAATCGAGGAATAATGAAACCAAATATTCGCTTGGCTTTCTATAAATCGATAGAGGATGGCGAAGAATAGCGAGCATCAAATAACAGAATTTGCGAATAAAAGTCTACAAATTGAATTTAACTGACAGTCTAAGCGAGCTTTTGTGCAATTCATGTTTCATGAGCTTTTGTGCCTCCTGCAATTCATTTGTAAAACATTTCTCATAAACTATGTGCCAGATGTGCTGTATTGAAGGTGTAATAATATTTAGGATATATATTAGTTCAAAAAACGTTCATTCAAATTGATTTTAAATTATTTTGATAGAAGTGTCACTCCATCATTTCTACCTAATTATGCGAAGGAATACAAGAATTATGAGTGCGTTCATACATAAAGACGGAAGTCATATAGGTCTAACTAAAATTAAAAGAAGCAGATATTGCAGCTGTCTGAGAATAATAAGTTATACTATATACGTTGCTACAAGAGGAATCTAAACCATCACCAGATTTTGACAGAATGTTTGTTTTCTTGACGGAATAATAAACACGCATGTTTCATTTTCATCTGATTTTCAGAGAGATGACATCTCGTTTAAACAGCATAATTATAAAATCAAGATTGAAAGCTGATACTGAAAATGCCTAACTACAGACTTTATCTCAAATTTGATTAATTTTTCTACAAAAATTCACTCATATTTTGCTTGCACTTTTCGCTTTTTTCATTAGAAAACCAAAAAGATATTTTAGATAAATGGCTTTTATCTTGAATTCAAACGTAAAGGTACAGAATGAAAGTAAGTTTTATAAGCAGTTTGTACTGACGAGGACACATTTGATTTACATCCGTTCGTGAATGTGTTTTTCACATTAGAACCCATTTTTCTTAAAATAATGAGTAGGCCTTATATTGCTTATATTTATCCTTGCCATTCAACATTATTTTAAAAATGGGTTTTCCATGTGAAAAGCGCATTTATGAACAAATGTTAATGTTTTCAACAATTTCAGAAAACCTCTGCTTCATCTTTGTCATTAATAGTCCAAAACAAAATTTCATCGCTGTTTTCTCGAACATCAAATGACAGACGTGCATTTTTTGGAGTTGAATAAGTTGATCAGGGATCCCTCTGTCGCTTAATAAATCTTACTGCAGTCAAATATTCCGTAGTCTCAATGAGTTCAAGTTTACCTTATGAGAATAAACGCCTCATTACACACAACTTCGTTACTGACAAATTTGGAACTAGATAGCGTTCAGTTGAGCATTCTTAATCGCTCGATTGTTTATCGGTTGAGAAGAAATGGGCTAGCCACACAGAGAGAAATCCCATCACTCAATCTCGTGGTCATGCAAGCAAAATACAAGTTAGTGAGGATATTTCCGAAGAAATAAAATGACCGAGAAAGTAATTGACAAATCTGATCGAATTGAAGAAGTTTTTGATCACTTCAAAATTGAGCTGTTATTTATCCATGGAATTGGACAAGTATTGCTGAAACTATTCTGTATGCTTATCGTGCTCTTCGAAAGAAGTTATCTATTTCCAGAATGACTTTGATATTTTTAACAAACCATTTGATCCTGTCAATGCCATTTTCCTTGCAATTTAACGATAGCACTGCATAGTCTGGTCAGGAATTCCCAAAAATTTCGAAAACTTTGCATATGCAAGGTTGCAGGGAAAACTTGTCCATTCTTCGCACGTTGTTTACTCTAACCGCTCCCATCGAGTCGTCTAAAAAATTGCTGAACAGGATTATCTTGCAAAAGAAGTTAATATATCTTGTTACTATATGTAGAAATTAAAAATTTGAATTCAATTAAAAAAGCAACTAAAATCAATAAAAACTCAATTTAAAATTTGAGCCGAACCAAAACTGAGAAAAGAAACAGAAAAAAAATTGCTACGGTTTATCGTTCGATTTTTAGACTAAGAAATCCTGGGTTGATTCCTGGCTCTGAGGTTAATTTGGTTAAGTTCCTATTATCGAGAGGCATTCTATTCAAATAAAACGGCAGTTGCTAATTTGTAGTTGACCTCTAACATGAAAACTGTGATAGTTGTCAACTTCGCTAGATTTTGCAATTTAAAATATGTGCTGAATTTCTACAAATATTTCCATGAAATTTGCCACTCTAAAATATAGGGATTTTTACGAACATCTCATCCGATTATCTCATCCGTGTCAGAATAAGATGGCAAGGAAAGGCTAAAGATTTGACATCGGACTTATTCATGTGAAAGTGCGTCCACCAGCAGCATTTGATAGACATAACCAGGAAAATATCAAATTCAAATGTAACCGAGGTTACGACATTGATCAAAATTAATCAGAAAATCGCTCCGTTCCCTAGATCAAACGATAAGCATCGTTCTCACAGAATTATGCCAAATTTATTATTGCATATCGCAGATCAGGCTCAATACCTTTGATCCACCGCTAAATCGAATCTTGTTTGAAGATGCATTTGAACCAAGGGCACTGAAATCTACGGCAATGCAACATTCTATTCATATCTTGGCTAATAAATCAATTCTTCCGGACTGTCATTCCAGCAGAGTGTGTTCTGCCACAGAGAATTAGTCTGACCTTCTCCCTTATGACCAGGCAAAGGAGTCTTGAAATGAATCGATCGAAAATTCACAATATGGGATTCGCTTTTTCAATTCTATTCTGAATGAATTCCGAAACCTAATTTCCATTTTTGTGACTGAAAGCGGCTCACCATCTAACACTTGGCGCCAGATTGGTTCAACAATGCCGAAAGCAACAGATGTCGGTACTTCAAGTCTGTCAGGATTAAGTTCGCGTTGAGAGCTGATAGAAAGTGTGTATTGTATACGGAGTCAAAATGATATCAAGTGTGTGTTAAAATAACAATTTCTGGATAGTGCATCGTTAACAATACACCGCAATTTATCATATCAAATTGCAACGAGAGTGATGTCGATGAAAAAAAAGTGGCAACAAAACTTGTATTCAATCATTTGAATAAAGAAATTGTCATGAGAAATAAATTCATATGCCAACAAATAAAACAGAACCAATAATTTTGGCGAATTGGAATGATCGAATAGATTCGTCAGGAAGTGAAAAAATTTTTCCAATTTTTTTATTTTGGAAGGGTTATGTAATGTCAATGAGCTTATAGTCTAGAATCAAATGTCCTCTCATGTGACTTCACACGAAGAAAGCTTGTATATTGTGTCATCAAATTTTCACACGTAGAATTTCTACGCAGCAAGGTCCGATGGATTAGAAGACATCCTATCTCATTCGTCTGAAGTCGACGCACTTTCCAAGATGCAGTGGTTCATAGATGACAGTTGCACATTGAGTTGTATACAGCAGAATTCCCCTCATCAATGCACAAAGCAATGTAAAAATGACTACATGTACGCACTGGTATGCACTGTTACATGTGTACGATAGGTCAAATTGTGATATTTACAGATTGGCTGTCCAACTGTCTTTTGTTAGAGCACTATTCTCAATGTAACTGACAGCTCCCTTAACCGCTATGATGAAAGACCTGAAGCTTCTGACATATCAACACGAATAATAATTCCGAATTGTATTCACAATGAAAATGCATGATTAGCACACCCATAAGCAAAGACTATTGGGAATGTTGACGATGGAATTCGATGAATCTATGCGAGATGTCTCAGAAAACCTAGTGCATGTAAGCACCACGAAAAACTTAATGTCATGCAAAGAAGTTTCCTCAGAGTACAACCTATAAAGACAAAAAAGAAATAGGATGCGTGTCTCATTCATTTTCTATAACCTTTTGCCTTCATTACATCTTCTACTCTTTGCCGTTTAGTCATTGATCACCACCTTTCATTCATGACCTTTTAGTCCTTACTCATGTTTCTATTACCTTTCTCAGAGCACTCTTGACAGAAAAACTGCTTGTAATCACAAATTTCGCATAAATTTCGAATGTTCATGTAAAATGCCATCCATCTCTAGACAGTCGCTATTTGTACTTGTAAATTGATTCACGTGCCATAATTTCTAACCTTATTTGTCTTGAAATTGCCACTCATATAGCAACAAAATATCAAAACGCACTTTTCTCAAACAGTGAATATGGTGATGGCCGCTTCACATTTCATAAATTGGGTGATTTAACAATAATTTTCATACTTAACATCATTACTTTGAGAACTTAGATCGTAGTTGGTGCCTCTGAATAGATGTGATTATTTTGTTTCATTAAGTTTTGAATATTTTGATCCGGCAAAAACTAGAAGCAGAAGAATCTTTTAAGACACCATTTACAACATTAGACTGCATCCTTAGTTTTAGAGTAAATAAGACGCGCGGCACAGTCCAGAGGAGTAATAAATTGAGGTCTAACGGACTATTTACACTTAGACTCCTACTTATTGAATAGCACTATAAAATGCATCACGGGTCTATATCTTCAGACTTGATAGCATTCATGGATATGAGAAATATTGTCGTCCACTAAGGAATGTATTTTTTGGAAATTCGTCTTTCTCAAAGGCATCAAATTGCGGATATTGCTTTAACATTCTACAACTGTCGTTAGCCTCAAGTTTTGCTTCCATCTTACTAAAGTTCAATTCGCATTGATTTTCCTACTGATGAAATGAGCTATAAAAAAAGTAGACGTATGGATTTTACTGTTTTATAGCCATTGTTTCTCATTGCAACGGTTGAATACAAACAATAGATTGTAGCAAGAAAATAGAGTTCTACAGGTTTTTCTTTCTTTCTTTGCAAGTCTCGCGGAAAATCGATCGAATGCGAATTTATTCCTCAGTTGTACAAAAAATATACGAATCTGCATAAATGTGTACATTAGGAAAAACAATTTATGAATTATATTGAGTAAATAAATGACTAACATTGCTTTACAGTACCGCAAAAAATAATAGCGCGTTGCAGCATATGATCTACTGTGTCATGCCCTTATAAACAGGTGATTTGCAATTCCCTAATTTAAGACGAAAAAAGTGGAATTATTTATTCGACTTATATAGCGACTTCATTTCAACCGTTGCTATTTCGTAAAGTGTAGACAACTGCTTTTCAATAACTCAAGAACAGACGTGCATCTTTCTATGGATGCATTAGTTGACTATCGCCCTGTAAATTAAAATTCATGGGACACGTTTAGATTTAGAAAGTGAACAATACTACACAGGTGTTGTGCCCTTCTGTGTCTTAAGACCTTTCTCAGAATGTAAGTACAAGGAAAAAAGAAAGGATGATCCAACATATGTCGTTGGCTGTGAAGATATTTGTCCGCTGTGAACCGACAGACGATAAAGAAAACATTATTTTCATGCCTATTAGCCATTCTTTAAAATTTGCACAATACTCAAAGAAGTCTGTTTGATGACGTTCACTTGAGAGAGGTCGTGAAAGTAACAAAAAGGTCCGCTTATATAATTTACTTTTTATATTTTTTCACAATTTATTTTGAAAGATAGAAGGTCAAAATCTGCGTGATATTTTTCATTGTATATCGCGCCGAATATTTCGGCTGTCTCATTCAGAGTCATGGGTCAAATGATTTTTCATAAGAGATTCTATTGTGGACATAGCCGCAGCCTGTTGGAGTGTGCGGCTGGGAGTGTTTGGCATTGTGGTCTGACCATTGAAGAAACAAATCTTTTGAAAGGAATACAACGAAGATGACTAACGATCATATGTGGAATTCCGCATAAAGAACACAACTATAGTTACGAAGATCCATGCCAATTTTGGATTACAAAAGCTATTCGATAGAAGAGAAATTCTGTTTCAAAAAGCCATGATGAATCTTTTCGGTTATTTGAAGATGAAGATTCCTCAGAAAACTGATTATTCGAAGAGACTGCGACGGACCACAACAACTATGCGGATAAGACGACATCAAAGATCGATTTTACCAGTAGCAGAGAAATCTTTATCTGTCCTTATGTTTTTTAGACAAGTATCTTTATCTCTTTGCTGTAAAGCTACTAGCTTTGCTGAATAATTTTCTGAAATACAGACATAAGAAAAGATATCGAAGAAAATATCGAAGAAGCCAAAATAAGATCGCTATGTATGGAGTCATCAGGGAGGGACCATGTAACTGCATAAAGCAAAGTTTCGGCCTCTAACCTCCAACCTGTACCGCATGGCGGGGCCAGGTCAGCCATATCGAATAAACGATAAAGAAGGCCTCTAAACTTAAGATAAAGCTTAACCGAAAATCAATTTAGGATAAAAGAGAATAAAAGGAAACATAAGAATCTGGAAAATAGTTGTTCGTCTAACATACCTATGATGGAAGGTATTTGGCGAGGTAAAAAACAACTAAACTTATAAACGAGAAACCTATTTCTCGAGAAGGACTTGATGCATGAATGGACTTAATGCTCTTGATATGAAGACGGAAGCATCAGATGAAATCCTAGCGAACCTGATGGGCTGGGCAGCAAAGATGTTTCAGCCAGTGTTAATGGGCATATTACTTTCGTGGAAAGTACTGTATATAGCACCACTGGGAAGCTGAACTCATCAACCTCCATGGTGTATAGGCCAGTACCTTAGATCTTGATCTTAACGTCAAAATAATCCACGGAATTGTCATTGTCATCGCTTCTACTAGCCGAGAGGTCTATTGGGTAGATTTCAGGAAGGATCTTGTCGAAGTGATTGCAATTAAATATGCAGATGTCGTCGACATACCTGGTGGTACTAGAGAGAAGTTTGGCGAAGCCAAATCTCTGCTAACAAGAAGAGCCGTCACGTATCTGAACTCCCTATTTGCCAAGAAGAAATCAGCCAAGAGTGAACTGGAATTCCCACCCATAAGAATGCTCCAAATTTGTTTAAAGACAAGTTCCCCGAAGGTGACAAAAGTTTTATCCAGGATGAAATCAATAGGAGTGAGGAATTGGATTTTGGACTTTTGTACTTTTTGTTCGAGAAGAAGAAGAGAAGAATGTTCTATAATATCCAATGCAGATGAAGCTCTTGGAACTCTTAAATGCAAAATACAATATCAACTGTGTAGGCTGCCGAGGATTGAGATAACTGGTGTTTCCCTGTCGCGTTGGAGCGAGGAATTACGCACGCACTGAATCTGCCCTCGCTGATATGTACCATTTGAGTCTAACGTTCTGTGTGATATTACAAAATGCACTATTATCTCTGTCTTTATATTCTTCTTTGAATACAGTAATGGAGGAGATAGCTGTGATTTCAAGATAAGGACACCCGACAGTAGGCTTAATCATGTAGCCTTCAAGTAATCATGTGGTTGTAAGTGAATCAGTTCCTACTTACGAAATCCTCCATTACCCAAAAAAACCACCCACAAATATACAGCTTTGTGTAGTTATCCAGAGTTAGAGAAACCATGTAATAAACCACCGAACTATGAGACATTTATTTCTAAAACAAGCAACTCCAAAACTACATTCGACTAAATGATCATTCACAGATCTTTCAATATTTCTTCTTTATAGAGGTATCAAATATAATTTAGGAATTACCATCATCACAATTTGATACTCATGCATCATATGGATAAGTTTGAGAATATTTATCATTTATTTGACGTTTCCGATCATCTCAGGCTATTCAAATAATGACATGCTTGTCAAAATGATATCGTTTGTCCATCACTTCCTATCTCCAAACCTCAGATGACGCTTGAAGTCTTTCATCAAAGTCATACCAAATATTCAGAATGACTGGATAACAGAGGTCAAAAGGTTAATCTATTCATTCATTAAACGGAATGTCATGAATGCGATCGCAAGAAAAAGCGGATTTCCGATATCCTTCGTCATCGTTTTTCCGATTTAGAACAACTAACGTTGAAATAATCCAAGAATTTTTACCGTGATGTTTTCAGAGATTTATTTTTTCACTGCAGTTGTAGCGATTTCCGATTATCGCACTTTTTCAAGTTCTGATGACATTCATTTTTCTTAGTAATAAATGTTATGGATTTCGAAAGAATTTCCACCTAGAGGAACATATCGTGAATAGTTCGCATGCAATGAGGAGAGTTTCAGGTTATCTCTTACGATAGGAACGAGACGTGTCATGTACATGTATATCTTTGTCATAAGAATTGACTGTCACTGTTTTGCAAACGCTGTTTTGTAATAATGAACATAAATCAGTCAGAAATCAATCGCTATGCTGATATTTGTGACCTCAGAAGTTTTGAAGCTGCATAACCTCTGCACCACAATTTAGTTGGAATTTCTTTTAAGCCTGAATGAACACTCCACATCGGAATCTGAAGCTTATTTAGTTCAGGGGTGGGGAGATCCTAGAAACAGAAATCAAAATTTCAATTCCTCTTCATAACTTTTTAGAAATTCTTGAAATATATCAAATTTTTAGTGAATTTTGGAGCTAAATATTTATGAAAAACTGACAATCCCGTAGTGCTTTTTGAAAAACTCCGATAATGCCAGAGGGGAATGACACAAGTACATCAATCTTCAAGAAAAGCTTCAGAGACTGTGGTACTCCATTTCTTTACTTTGATGATGTTCAAGCATTTGTTTAGTAAATCCTGCCATGATATCAAATTTTCAAATACTATTCAAGTTCTTTATTCAATCAGCTGTCAAATTGCTTGATCAAGGTTTCGAAAGGTATTATTTGTACACGCAAGCGCAATGCAATTTTCGAAAGCAAGCTCAATGTAGGATTTGATGATATCAAGTTTAACACTCAGAAGTCAATAGGTTGCATAAATCATATGTGTTCAATAAATCGGGAGACAGAATTTGCTTGAAAATAACTGTTAGGAAAACCAACGTAGTACACGAAAATGTTTTATGACAATACACATTAGGCTGACTCCAATTTTAAATAGAGCTACTCATGCACTTCATGAATAAGCAATATATTGAGAGACAATTGCGCCTATAGGCGAGGGCTTTAGCAGGTTAACGTATAAGGTCACTTTTCGACACAACCGACTTTGATAATGTTGATCTCTATATTTGCAACATGAACGAAATAAATGTTCACTCAATTGGTGTGACTCGAATCCACGAACATATTGTGTGATGAAATATTGGCATATTTGGCCTATATATGAACACATTATATGTGATGAATAAATTGATGATGGACTCGAAGCTATCATAAATGATCTGTAATGCATAGACCTGTGAGGCATATTTAAAGACAAGAATGTCAAAAATTGGGAATTCGATGACGGAATTGCTAAAATATGAAAACAAGAAATTCTACCCAGGTAGAGATAGATACATCGCGAAAATGATGAATCTGATACATAGTCATTGATTATTCAAGAAGACAGACGCTAGCGTTGCTAACTTTGAATGTTGAAATATGATACAGATAACTGTTAGCAATTTCCATCTTTTACATGATTTGAAGATTCTTGCTATTCATTTTATCGTCTAGCATTGTGAGAAATTGTCGGTAAGGAGCATTTGTAAACTGTTCTTGAGCAGACGAGTGTGATAAAGTACAGAACTCTACGTTTTCTCACCATTTTCGTGACTGATCAAATTTGGTGAGGTAGGCTGCGTGAACTGGCGGACAGGGAAACATTGTGCAGGGATGTATGTTTATGCCAGCGCATCTTTAAGCTTTAAGCTGCGTTCACACATGAGAGCTGAGAGCTGAGACTCAGGCAATCATCCAATCAAACGGCAAGATTACAGTTTCCGTCGTCTATTTCAAACGTCAATCAAAATTATGCTGCGACTAACTCCACGTAGTCTGAACAGTCATGAGACATGCCTGAGACCCACTAACTTCATCCGTTGTCGTTTGTGCGGGGCGACCAGGGGGCTCACCACGTTTGGTGAGAGATACTGTGAACGGTCCTGAGACAAGCTTCTCTCAAGTTTCTGAGAGAAGCCTGTTAGACAAACTTCACGATCCTTGTCTAAAGTGTGAACAACCCTGAGACCTTCAACTGAGACAACGACCATGTCTCAGCAAAAATTGTACGCGCTTCAACTTTTCTGAGACTTCTTTGTTATCAATATCCAACTGGATTGTGTATTCGACGCTCATTTATTTTCTACACATACACGCGGAATAATATTTTATGCTCATGTGTTTCTGTTGGTTGCACAAGTCAATTCAGTTTAAACTCGTGATTCATTTGACATTTACGATATTCATGACACTTGTAAATATTGTAATGTCTTGCTTCTTTCAGAAATCTGAATTTACGATGAATCAGACAGAAACATAATGAGGCACGTACAGGCTACTTTAACTTGATTGATGAAGTTAGTTTTGAGCTATATCATGGTGGCCATGTTTTTTTACTACCAAAAGCGGGACACTAAATAGTCAGTAGTAGAAAAAACATGAAAAACAGCGGACTTGCATCTATATGTTCGTAAAGATACGCAATAGTCAACTTAATGTCAATGCGTTGAATCACGACGCGCATAAAATTTCAACAAGCAGGAATCTTTTAATTAGGATTTCTTCGGTTAGTTCATTCCCACATGCTTGCCGAATGAAACCAGTGTTGTCAATTCAGTTTTTCAAGAAACTCATTTACCCGAGTTTGCCGGAAATCAACCAAGTTAAGTTTAACTCGGTATACTGAGTTTTATAACTCAATAAAATATTCCAGCAATACTCGGTTGACTCAGTAACAAAGGAAAAATACATCAGTAGGCCGAAACTCAAGATTGGGCAAAAACTTGTATTGGGTATACCCTAAATTTGGGTCAAAACCCAAGTTTCAAAAATTGAGTGGAATCAAGTAAACGAAGTAAATTGTTTGTATTTTGTGCTGCCATAAGAATTCTTCTAAAGGCCAAAATTCCTATTGGGTCCATGAGAAATGTGGTATTAGTGTGAAACGACTTTTTTATTGCAATAACTGTAATTAGTAGCCTAAGTACGTGCATCACATTATAAAGCTTTCCTTTATTTTAACCTACACTGATATACTGACTAATTGAAGATTTTTGATTGAATTTTGATTGAATTGCACATTGCTCATAACAAAGCAATTGCTTTCATTTTATCAATCAGAGATACAAACAGACTTGATAAATGGCATCTGCGTAGTCAGTGCGAATTCCTTCTCCTGCTAGCTTTACAAGGTGGTAAAACTATACCGCTCCTCAACATGCAGAGGTTGAAAGAGGTTGTTAGAAAGTAATATGACAGAGCTGATCTGAATTCGCCCGAGAGAGGGAAGTTAGAAGAACTTCAAGACTATGTAAAATTTAGGCTATTTTTGTGGTAGGCTATCTATTATTGATGAACATTTTGAAGGAGGCATAGAGCCTAGGGAAAAGAAATACTAGTACTTCATACCATAGACCACCTCGACGGTTTTGCGCTTGATAAATTTGATAAATGTTTGTGAAGATCTTTTTGTTACGTGTTTTCAGAAGTCTTTGTTTGTTTGATTTTATTTTCAGTGCTTGAAAACAGGCCCATAGGCCCAGTAGGCTTATGAGCATTTCATACTTGTACTGAAATAATTTGACGAAAAGAACCAATATAAATGAGTAGTTTTTCGAGAAATTTTGGCCTTGTTTTCATTATTCTGGAGGTATAAATCTTATTTTTCAAATAATAAATGAGTAGGCCTACAAAAATGATTTGAGATTTAAGTTCAAAGGAAATCAATTAAGTAAAAATTATCAAAATTACTCATTATGCTAAAATAGCAATGCATTAAACAACTTACGTAAACGAGTTGATGACCTGTTTACGTGAAGTATTTTACGAATACTGACGTATAACGAACTGACTATAACGTTGCTGATACTCATTACGAATAACGATGTAATGAGTATCAGCAAGATCTCACATAGTCTGAACGGAACCTGAGAGTTAGCGCAACGAAAGAGTATAAATAGAAACATTTTTCAATTTATCTGCGACCTGATGTCGATAGTGTGAACAGGTCTGAGACCTAGGTCTCAGCAGATCTCAGGTCATGTCTCAGCGAGTATCATCGACGATAGTTCAGTGAAGGAGAGGCTCAAGAAAATGAGAGGCAGCTTTTTTCCTGAGATCTGTCTCTCAAATGTGAACGGGTCGGTCTCAGTCTAAGGTTTGATTTGAGGTCAACTCTCAGGCTCTCTTCTCATGTGTGAACGTAGCTATACGCTTTAAAATTCAGCTTGCCTATAGAAGATTTTATATAATTTATTTAGCTTTTTGACTGTTTTTGACAGCCTACACGTGGTTTCTATTTTAGCTAATTAAGGCTGTTGAATGCAACTGAAACCAATTGTGAGCCAAATGGGAATTCTATTTTCCTGACTCATTCCAACTTTCGATGAATTGCATTTAGCTGTTTGTAATTATTAGAAATAAGAATAATGAAGCAAATAATTTGAATGGAGCAAATGACACCAAAATCATAACATTGTGAATGAGGTGAAGGTATCGCAAATTCATTGCAGCAAAATCGTTACTTTGGTTGAATCAGGGTCATTGCAGAGTTACGTGACATCCAAATTGAGTTTATCTCGGGTGTATTGTCAGAACAGTGCCGCAATTTCCGCACAAACAAATAAGAACGTAGGTCTGTCGGCTGTCATGGCTGAAAGTTTCCTAAAGATCCAACTTGCCAGGTCCAACATCTTCTTCATCGAACCTAGCGACCAAAGACGACTAATGGTCTGAATATGAAGACAGTAGCAGCTCATCGCAAGAGGTCCTGTTTATGGCATGATAGAAGTTCCGTAAAACAAAGGATATCCGACAAAATTCTCAGTGTAAATGATATTTGTCGATATACTGGTAAAGATAGTGTGACAATCACCGTCTAGAAGAGAATAGAATCTCTTAATTCCAATATCCAATGTTGAGGTGCATGGATTTAATGTTTTGGTAACGATAGCTCTGCTGGGAATAGCACATTGGGAATGAATTCGCAACTATCATTGGTAGATTTACAGTACAACATAGTATCAGCAGACTGTAAACTGTTAACCGTCAAAAAACAACTGAAATAGCCGCTATATGCTTCACAAAATCCATGAATATCAGACAAACGATGTCTGCTTTTATGAATACTTTCTGTCCATATTGCAAATAACAGTGAAACTATTTTTAGTTGTTTATTTCAGCGGATATTCAATGCGTACAGTTTACAGATGCGCTATTTCAAGGCTCCTGAGCTTGAGAAGAAGAGAATTCTCTGTATCAAGTTAAAAGCGACATTTGTTTCAAATCTCGAAACTTATCATCATAGAACTTGTTTGATTGACAGATGTGAGAGAATCCGGAAAGACAAGAAAATACACTTTGCATATCCAAACCAATCGTTTGAAAGATTCCTTCGTCATTTATGAGGGAAGTATCAATAAAACGAGCTTCTCCAGCCGTTACGATGTCGTGAAAGATACCTACCTACCAATTGGAAGTTAAAGTAAGGATTCCAAGTGTCACCACGAAACCTTTTCGACATCAAAACCAAAAATCAATTCCTTCTATAATTTCTACAGACAATTGTACACGGAGAATATTATGCCGCATAGTCTATTTCTTGTTTTCCTTAAGTAATAATAAAGAACTGATTAATAGATTCATTGGATGTAAAAAAGTATCTCTTCGACATCAAGAATAAAGTTATTGAGCAAAAGAAAGTCTCGATAATGATTAAAATAAAGCTCTCTCTCTCTCAATTATAATTCACAGAAATCCATTAAGTAATCAATCTGCCTAATAATCTTATTTTCGACTTTCAACGCTGCGAGGTACTCAGCAGCACGAAGTTGTCGCAAATATCAAATATACCGATTAATTGAGTGAATCTGATGCATGCTTCAAATGTACCCTAATTCCTCTATCAATAATATTCAATTTATCAGTTTATGCTCCGCCGCTTCTGCGAAATACTAGTGATGGAAGAAATATGATAAAGCGGTGATGTAATGATTAAAATATGTTTAGCATAAGTTCACCGCTCGTTCGCTATTCCAATGCATTTCGACAAAACATCACTGCTAGGTCGTGCCAGATTGGTCAGGGTCGGCCGAAAGCTACTCCTTTGTTGGACATGTTTGGTCAAGTGGGTGGCTACAATGATGCTGTCACGACGGGAGTCATGAGTACATGGAAGTGCGGGCTCCTTCCCATTCTTGCATAGCCATTGAATTGTGGACAATCACGAGGAGGACATTGATCATTTCATTAGCAGCGACAAATCGATGGTCAGGTGAATTTGTTCCAAGCGACTAGCTGACCGGGTACCAACAGAGGACCTCAGGAGACGGATTGGTGTCCATCAATTGTAAGCTGTCATTCGAATGGATATGGCCATGAGCAAAGGATGTAAGAGGACTTCTGGCGAAGAAAGTAAGCCTCTGAAGGTAGAAGGACTTAAATCAAGGAGTGGGCCCGATTTCAGAACGTTGAACCGTGGACGTTCGAGGTCGAAATGACTGGACCGACGTTTGCCGACGTCCAACACTCGTAGCATGGGGGAAAATCGTGGAGTGAGTGAATGTCTTGCTCAGACGCTCTATATAGAAAGTTGCTTTCAAATACGGAGTTTGACGAAAAATCATGGACTCTTAAAATGAAACCACTTAGCTTCTTTTTCCCCTTTTAATGATTTCATGACTTGCAAATTTTCAGAAACAAATTAGGAAATTAATTTCGATCTTACCTCTTAGAATATTCCAATTTCAACTCTAATATTTCCACCATAACTCTTTTATCAGGTTCTGATTCGAATTCGTATGTGCATTCCGAATTACTTGGATAATTTTGAGGATAGGCCGGGGAAAAGAAATTTCCACCTTCAGAGAAATTCCTTTCTGTTTCTTTAAATATGTACCGACAGGGTTTGGAAGACACTAATTCACCATCCGTTTTGTAACTATCTGGAAAAGGAAGTAAAAAATAATCATTCATTGAATGGAGTTACGTTTGCTTGGAAAAAATGAGCATCTGAACAAATGTGAACTAAAGGCTAGAATTTAAACTTAGACCGCGGACGGTCAGTCGGTTGACTTCTGCAGTTGTGCCTCAAATTAATTCTGTGAATATCATCTGTAATATTAACCTCCGTTGTCATGACGTTTTCATTATCTTTATTAGCAATTTGCGCAGGCTAGCGGGTACGAGGAATATCACATTTCTGCCTACTCTGGAAGATGTCTGCCTTAAAAGTGCACTCAAAATCAAAAAAGTGACAAATCTGATTTTCAATGATTAAATGAGTATTAGATTAATACGTTATCAAGTGCACCAAGCTCAGAAGTACATGGATCTGCATGAACAAATGGAATTTTGCGATGTTTTACCTTCGACAACTTGCAAGACGACTGGATTCACAACTTAAGAATTTTCGTTTCTCTGATGTTGGGCAATAATCTAGAAATTAAAACTGACAGGAAGCTCGTGCGCGAATTTAGGAAGAAAACGTCAGTAGCTCTCGTAATACAATGAAACAAGCCAATTATTGTGTGAATGAAGGCTCAGCATGATGGAGGTTCTATGATTTTCCTGCATTTCATGTGAAGATTCACTTAGGTTTCGTAAAGTTGAATATAATTCTGTACAGGAGAATACTTAAAATATACTGTGAGGAATGAAATATTTTCATAGGAGTAGAGCATTTCAATTCATGGAGAAAACAGGAGATCAATATGGTCTTCTTCTGGACGTAGTCGGGGCAGATCAAGGGTTTATCAAAAACTTTGAATTTCTACAACTTCGTACGCAACTACTTTCTCGAGTAGTAGTCGCACTTCTCGATAGAGTTAAAAATAGAAGCAGCTCTAGTCGAACCTGTCTAGTTCATGCGGCCATCATATTTTGCTAGTATGTGTGCTGCAACACCAAGACAATGTTGCAAAAAGTAAGTGATTTACCGCCTTGAATATTCCATTTGCAATAAATTTTAATCGGCGAAACTTCAAGAACAACAAGATCTCGCATGAATGAACATACTAGTAACTCTTCATTACATTCTTACCAACATGTACAGCACTTCCATAATCGTCGATAAAGTGGACCATACTTGTGACTGAAAAAAACAACGCAAACCGAAAGCCAGGAAGAATACCAATGGAAAGCCATTGGGCAACTCAAAAGCTTTCATATTTCGCGGAAAGCCAAGGGGTTTTTCAGTTATCGAAATTCCCGGAATGGACACAAAATCGCTTAAGCGATTATGTGCGACATGACAATGAAAGTGTTGGTTTCGTTCAGAACATTGAATATATGCATATTTTCAGATTAAGTAATGAATCGCTTGAGAACTAATAACGCAAATTATGATTTTACAACGATGATGCAGGTCAACAATGATTTGCAACAACGGTGCGAATGAAAATGTCACAGTTAATGTATGCGAATCGTTAGAATTTAACAAGTAGTAAATGGTTTTTCAGGAATAAATCAATATTTCTATAGAATTTTGTCAGAAATGGATCAGAATTGGGTCAGAAAGTACAGGAATTTATCTCCTGGCTGGAAATATCGGTGAGAATTTATCCTCCCAGCGGACTTCTTTGCTGAGCACTGAAACATTCCACAAGCAATGCGAATTAGAACATGTGTAGATGTGGATATATATGTAGCAACATACCAATACTGAACATTTCGCGACGATTGCATAGAAACTGCGGTTTGAGATCGTGATTTTGATGTATATGCGATTTTGAATTCGTCGAAGAGGGAAATTTATTTTTCAATGAAATCCACTGACATGCAGAAATGCAAGCCAATATCTGTGGTAAGAGTGATGTTGATTCAGAATCTTCACATCATCATGCACATGAAGCATTCAAAAACCATATGACATGTATCGAAGCTGTTTAGGAATGTTTTTAGAGTAGTACTCTATTTGTCATGCCAAAAACAATTCCTTCACGAAGGTTCGATTATCTGTAAATGGATTTAGATTTGGTGTGACAACCAATTATGTACCGCTCAAAATTTTTTCTGGGTTGCTTTGATGCATGCTGCTGTGAATGCTTCATGAACATCATCTGAATTACAGTGCATGTAAAAATCAACAAACAAGCAATGGGCGTCTTAAAATTTTATGTCAAATATCAAGATGCGCTAATAGATGAGTTAACGGAGTGTAACTTTGATTGGGCATGCATATCAGAGGAATGTCTACGGGCTTGAACACTTTGTCAGCACGGAGATTCTTGGAAGTCGTTGATACTGCGCTTCGTCATGCAAGTAGGGCCTACTACTGAATATGGTGCGAAACAGGCCAAGCTTGCCTATGATGGATGAAAAGCGAACAGGCTGCTCTGCGTTTAGCACCTATTTTAATTAAAATATTCAGAGTTGAACCAGTTAAGCACAAACTTCCTTGTTCGCCAATTATGGAGACCTGCTTTTTATTCAGCAACTACGGATGTCACTTTACATGCATACTAAGTGGAATTTTCCGAGTCATACTGATGAGCTGTTGCAGGGCGATACGCAGCGCGCCTATGCCTGTGTAGGAATTCAACGCGTTAATTGTTAAAGACAGTGGCATTCAATAGTCCAGAATGTATTATGTCAAGTAAAGTGCATGCGAATTTTATTGTTCTTCTCACATTGAAGTAGTTGACATGAAGTTTAAATTGATACATGAATGCATCCTTTGTATTTAATGTTCAGAAACCAGAATCAGGAGTCAGTCTGTCATCGCCAGCCGGGTTCCGGTCCAGGATTGTCTTTCCCGAACAAGTCTCATCCATTACCAGATCTTGTCGAAGGAAATCGCGCCATTTCGTTGCTGGTCGGCCTGGTGCGCGCTTGATGTCCAGCGTCATCCACTCGGTCACCAACCACATCCACCGATCGTCCGGCCCATCTCCACTTTGCTTTGTCGGTCAAGTCGACCACGTCCGCTACCCCGGTCACCTCGATTTGCCGCTCGTTGCTGCTCCGGTCGATCCATCTGCAGGTCTGACGCCAGCCATGCGGCGTTCGATCACGTGCTGAGTAACGGCCAGTTTCTGTCAGTCGGCTGAGGTCATCGACCACGCTTCTGATCCGTAGAGCAGAGTCGGTATCACAGCTGTTGACCAGGTTTGCCCTGATGATAGGATTGATCTTCTTGTTACTGACTGCCTCCGCAATGGAAGCGGAAGTGATGCAGGCGGTCTCCCTTCTGTGCGCCAACGCACGGCAGTTCGTATGTGCCATGGTTAGTATTTAATCTTACATACCTCCTCTAATTCTTCTTCATCTGCTCTTTAAAAGCCTGTAGGTAAGGTGTCTGTAGCTGTAATCACACAAAACTTTACTCTTCCTGTGTGATGTCACAGTGACATAAAAATGCAAAAAGTCTTGATTAATTGTGCATCGCCAAAAATAAAATTCCACATAAAACTCCCTCTCTTGAAGCTTCCCTTCCAGACAATGTCTAATTCTGTGGTTCTACATGTGACTGACAAAGATTACAGTTCAGTTAAATTCTACTCCATGAAGAAACTTAACCACACCACACACGTGGCTGTGATGAACACGTCATCTAATCATCGTATCATGGTCGACTTGTGTTTCAGGCAGTTGTCACTTTCTTTCATTAAGAAACGGAACAACTTCTGCGTGCTTTTGACAAATTTCTTATACAACCTGCCGACCAATTACAGATCTGCAAGCATTGCTAATTTTTGCCAATCCCTGTGATTTTCAATAACATTTTCAAGCTTGGGATCTACTTGCGAGTTGCTTTGGAATTTCTTGAATGTAGAATATCCATATATTGGTACCTTCAGTATCCTTGCGATGTGAGGAATTCGAATATTTAGGTTATATTCATGTAAGTTCAATAGTTCTCTTTCAAAGTTCTTCAATATTCCGCAAAAGTACACAAACAATGAAGGTAAACAATCGGCAGTTGCTATGAGAGAACAAATACATGCCTGCTCCAATTGTCTTGTTTTGAACCTTCGTTCACTTTAACATGGTGTTTGTTTACTTGGCGGAAATGAGAAAAAATATTGAAGAAGTTTGAAAGAGAACTATTGAACTTATGTGAATATAGCTTACATATTCGTACTCCTCACTGTGCCGACGGCTATTAAAGCCATTCTGATTTAATTACATATGTCTCATGTGTTTGAGTGTGTCTATTTACTTGTACTCTCCCATGATTGTTTGAGCTTGTGAATTTTTGAATAAACCACATCTATGTTTTCGCAATGCTAAAAAGCGTGTTCTGCATTAAACGCATATATCATACTTGTTAGTTATTACCGGTGGTAAGACCGGCACACTCACATCGCAAGGATTCTGAAGAAACCAAACACTAATATTTTTGATGAAAAAGTGAGAATATAACATTTTCAACCAAAAAGGTCAGGATTTTGTGATAACTTCACGATATCACTAAATCTTTATTGCTTCACCGATTTTGATGACCAGTATGTCAAAAGAGAGCTCAGTAAATACAATTACGGATGCAAGTCTATCATAGTTCATTGTAAACCTGAGAATGCAAGCTCTCGAATGATGTATGGCACGTTGATGTGCGACACGATTGGAAGACATGAGAGTCGATTGAATTTCATCAAAATTTAGGCAATGATAAAAATTAGCAATGATATAATCAATACTGTTCAAACACGTACATCAATTCAGTAGATAGCAACTGGCAAAAAATCCAAAATCAAGTCATGTGTATAAAGTGTACATGTGTATAAACAATACATACGTCACTGATTCAAAGTAAATTCGTCACTCGCAAGACGCAGACAGTAGCTTACGAATCGAGAAGCAAAGGATAGGAACTCATTTTTTCATTCAATAATTTATCTGATTCAATCAGTTTGATAACAATAGTTTCATAGATTCTTGGGTGATCTGTAACAGTGACAACTTTGAATGGATCTTTGATCGTGGGATGGTCATGGAGGCTTATTTCCGTAGGTGTAGGATATCCTTTTAAATGCTCATTTATCCGGGTTTGAAAATGGTGGATAGAGCTACCAAGGTAGCATTTGTCACAATGCTCACAATTGTGTTTATATACAATGTTCGATTTCAAATGTTTCATTTTATGCTCCAATTTACAGTTTTGTTTTCATCATCATTCGCTGGTCTTTGCACAAGTATCGAATCTGCATGTGCATGTAATTTTACTCGTTCTATCATGTGCTCTGGAACCGTTTTTGATAAAGATATTCTTGATCCTGATGACGGCAGCCTGGTAATTCTCATCAGTAGAACAAATTCTGCGAGCTCTGTAAAAAAAGGCTCTCATGGCGGCAGTACGATATTTCATAGGCGCGTAGGCGGACCAAGGAGTGTAAACTCCAGTGTTTGTATTCTTCAAAAACCAGGAGATATCAAAAGAATTATCCAGTCTGGTTATTCTTGTGTCGAGAAAAACCAGACTGTTATCAGTTTCAACTTCTTTAGTAAATTCAGTGTTGCAATTCACAGAATTAAGGAAATTAAAAAAGTCATTGATATCTTGCTCATTCCGAAAAATGGCTAATACATCATCCACGTAGCGCTTATAAAAAACGGGAGGTGTAATTTTAAGTTCACTGAATTTCGACTCTATCAAATTCATCGGAAATTCTGCCATAGTGGGGGCGAGGCACGATCCCATAAATAAGCCCTATCTTTGTATGTAAAGCTCGTCATTGAAGGTGAAGAGGATGTCAGTACAAGCAAGTTTCAGAAGCTCACCGAGAGCCCTTTTGCTGATTGGTACTTCATAATCTTTCGCCATCATCAGAATGTGATTTGTGGTCTCTTCAACGGGAATATTGATAAAAAGGCTTTTGACATCAAAGCTGACCATTCTAATATCTTTATTCGATCGTCGCTCTACTCAACTCTTCGACAAAGTCAAAAGTGTTTTTGACTCGAAAATACTTGGGAATCAGCAGTTTCAGAATTAAATCAAACAATTTGCTCAAGTTGGTCGGTTAAGAATCAATTATACTCAAAATTGGTTTATAAGGAGGATATCGATCATGCTTATGTACCTTGGGCAAACCGTGGAGTTTAGCCGTCAGCGAACCAACAGGCTTCATCCGCTTGAAAACTGAATCACTCAGAAAGCCCTTAGACTTCAATTCAGTGAGTTTACGAATGAAACGATCTTCCTCAATAATGAAAGGATCCTTCTTGGCTCGTTTCGATGGCTTATATTTGGAAAACTTTCCACTATTTTCCAGAAAGTCACTCATCTTTCTCACATAATTATCGCGATTTTCAATTACGACACCGTTGCCTTTATCAAATTTGCAGATGTACAAGCTCTTGCTTTTGGAAAGTTGCTTCAAGCCTTTTATTTTAGAGGCAAAATAATCTTTGAAAGCAGAGCGGAATTTGTGCTTCAAATTTATATATATATGTATTTTTGTTTATAGCATATAGTTATTTGTATATTTGTTTATATATATATATTTTTAAATATATATATATATATATATATATATATATATATATATATATATATATAAGATTAAAGTAGGTATCGCTTTAGTCAATAAAGACAAGACACAGAAACCACAAAAAATCATTCACCAACTTTCAATACCGAAGCGAAACAACTTAATAAAAAAAAATTGGGAATATACAATATAAAATGGGAAGTACTCGAACAATCAAATCCATACAATTGCGGAACTCGAAGATGTTCCCTGTGTCTTGCTGAAAAATTCCATATTCTGACTTCCAAAGACACTCATTTATTAAACAAGAAATCGGAAATCATATCCACATTTCAGCATCGTAGAAAGTTCATAATAGCCCACCTCAAATAACTATGCCCACCCGACTTGCATCATGCTCATCAAGCTATGATCTTATGATATTTTTTGACCATTCCTTATAGTCTTTATAGCTTTACGCATTTACCTTTGAATTTTAAAGTCATTTTTTGTAAAATGTAGGATACCAATGCACAATTTGTACATCTGATGATCGATGATCACATCGTGAAACCAATAGTAGTGTTCGTTATGAAGTAGTGTTTTGAATATCATACTATTAACAATTTAAAATATTGCTCAGTAACTGACATCATATAATAAATAAAAGATCGCAAAAAGTCAAAATGTAGAGCACGAGCGCTTTCTATATATTCTTCAGGTGTTTCTTAACAGGCAAGAAGCATCTGATGTTTCATATCAGATATTCATATATCATCATATATTAGACTATTATATATTACACTATTCAAAAGGTGAGAACAAAATCTGACTTAAATCATTACGGGAACTACAAACGTTTCTGGCTTATTTGCCGTCATCAGTGTAGTATACCTAACTGTAGAACTGAAGATAATCAGTAAATCAGATGCCGATAAATCGTCAATGAGGAAAAGGTGAAAACAAATTTTATGAGTAACGGTTATGCTGCTTAATTGAGAAAGTTTTCGACCAAGTTGATATGAAAATGTCTAATCCACAGAACAACTTGAGAAATAGCTCAGATGAAGAACAACAAGACAAACAACATCTAGTTTGGAAGCTACCCTACAAAGCAAACACATTCATGGAAGTAACAAGAAAACTCATCACATCAACAATGTGCTAAAGAAGTCAAAAATAAAAACTAAATACATGCATGGAAAACGCAAATATTTTTAAAAACAAGGATCCAATCAAATTCGAAGAGTCCTCCTCTATTGTACATTTATATAATTGTGAACATTGCTCTCAATGCCACATCGGAGAAACTCGGAGACATTTGCAGAAGCGGATCAATGAACACATAAAAGGCAATCCTCCATGTGAAATATCCATGTACATACATCCTCCAGCAGCCCGAAATTTCAAAATCATGATGAAAACAAATTACTCAAAAACAGCAGAGACACTAATAATCAAGGGATACAATGGACCATTAATGAACAATCACACGACATCAGAATTTTTGCATCTTTTTAAATGCTTATCATCTGCATTCATGCTCATAGCTTTAGCTATCATTTTTCTTTTTAATTGTGATCTTCATGGCTGCTAGAAAACTAAGTTATCCAATATTTCTATTAAGTACTGTGTATAGTTAGAATTTAAGTTTATAATTTGAGACTATGTTCATAAGTTCACTGTTCATTTCCCACTGAAGATGGTCATGTCTGATTGCTGAAACTTGTTTGTAACTTAATAAAGAATATAGTAAAATGAAATCTCTTCGGCTATTATCTTTGGAAGATCAAAGTCACTTATAGTTAATACATCTTTCATTTTCACATACATTTGTTCTTCTAGAAATCCCATTATGAGAATTGTGTAAGTCAGGCCGATTTTACTGCCCATTGCTGTACCTGCCATTTGTAAAAATGTGTCATCCTCGAAGCTGAAAAATTTGTTTCCTAATACAGATTGTTTCATAAAAAATGGATCACCCTTAAACATCACCTTAAATTCAACTTTGTCTAACTTCGCCAAACTTGAACGAATTTCTCTGAAATTTGGAAGATATGTCAGTTGTGCTTACTAATATCATTGTTGGAAATTTCAAGCATGAATATTGAGTTGCTTTCCTGTTATAGATAAAAAAAGTAGCAGATAATTTGATCTTCATTTAGCAATGTTACACAAAATCATACCTCAATCTTATAAAATTACATTTGTTTCCTTTGTTATGTAATATGTTGTTCTACAAGCCAAAAACTATCAAGCAAAACAAAAATAAAGAAAATTGGTCAATCAGAGCCAGTATAGCACCATTATTCATCAACAATAATGTAACTGCTGCATGTGATTAACTGGACTTCATGTTCCATAGCTTCCTGACTTCGTTGCGGTGGTGTTGGCAGCACTCCTGATTGCTTTCAGCTAGAAATCTATCTCTTACCGGTTGAAAACAATACAAAGCACAAATGAACAATAACGAGATCGCATTCACAAAAGGCAAAGTGTCAGCCTTGCTAGAACTAGGGTTTTCTTTGCGAGCTACGAACAAGCGACTAAATGTCCCTTACACAAATGTGCATCGATGGCATAATGATGATTTTCGACTCTGTCGTAAAGAGGGCTCTGGCCATTCACGCAAAACATCCAAACGTAGAGACCGCCTAATTTTGAGATTTGTTAAAGTTGATCCCAGTCTCTCGTTAACTGAGATGGCTGCACTAGACTCGTTTATTTCTAAGTCCACTATTCGTAGAAGACTTATTGAGTCGAATTTCAAGAGCTGTAAGAGGCCCTCTCAGATCGAATTATCAGATCAGCATACCAAAAGACGTCTCAGATGGGCAATGAGTCATTGTCACTGGCGAAATCAATGGGATCGGGTTGTCTGTTCTGATGAGGCATCAGTCCGTCTGAAGGATAGTGATGGTCGATTGAGATTATAGATAAAATCTGATCAGGAAATTCCGAGACATTTACATCGTCCCCGGGTACAAGGTGGTGCGACTCTACTGATTTGGGCTGGAATTTGGACCAATGGCCGCTCTGAACTTCACATACAGCAAGGAACCATGAATTCTGAACGCTATGTGAATGTTTTACGAATGAACATTGGCCAAATGACATATCAACTTGGTGATCCATCGACTTGGTTATTTATGGATGATAATGCTACGTGTCACAGGAGTAGTAGAGTCAACTTATGCAAGTCTCAATTAGGGCTTAGGACATTATCTAGGCCAGCTCGTTCTCCTGATCTGAATCCCATAGAAAATGTATGGAGTATTCTAAAACGTAACGTTCGTCGTTCACTTCTACCTACAGATGGCGCATCACAACTTACGTCACTGTTAAAAAGAGAGTGGAAAAAGTTAGATCAGTCAAAAATCAACGATATCATCGAATCAATGCCTAGACGAATTGGTAATGTCATTGACAATAAGGGTAGGGCCACAAAATATTAGCTTCTTAAGAACCGTTACTGTATCATAGCTTATCAGATTATATAATGACATTTAAATATATTAGGGACATGAAATAACATGAAAAATGCTTTCTGTATCATACTTATGTTTTATTTAGTCAAATTTTAGGATGATCCACTTTTTATGAAACGGACTGTACAATAAATGCACCTCTTAACATAAAGTCGTTTATAAAACGTTCTGGCATACACATATATAGGGTGTCCGTAAATTCGCTTGACTTTTAGATTGGATATCTAAATGAAAAGACAATAAACTTTTACATCACAAGCCATGTTATATAACTCACAGAATGAATAACGAAATGAACATTCTATTATTTAGCTGCTTAATTTTTAGATTCTACATACAGTCAATTTTTTAATGAACATTGCATGCAATTATTTGGTGAATTCATTTCAGTTTTAGTTAATGTTTAAGTCAATTGCCTGTATTGTAAATTATGTCAATCAACCTTGCACACGAGACATAGCTTAAGATTTTCCCGTATTTAATTCTATGAAACTTTCGTCACCAGCCATGACGGCATGCGTAGTCAACGATTGATTCATATCGCATCACCTTTAATTGAAAATGTCAAATTAATCAGCATAGTATTGGTATCGCATTCATGGCATAGCATTGCGATGACGTGATGGTTTCGATAACCAATGACAAAGAGTGTATTCGAGAAGCACATTACCGGAAACCACGGCTGTAGAGGTGGCTTTTCCAACAGGCATCTGCGTATCCGTCTCAAGCCTAAACAAGAAGCCCTCCGCCGCCGCCGAGCAAAAAGACTGCCTCTGCCTCCAGGCTCCTCCTAAAGTGCCCTAAGCAGGACACTTTTTTGAAGTTTGGTGTCTATAATACAGGCGTATCCAGAATTTCAGTTTAGGGGGTGCCTAGGCTGAGGCATACCTATGAGTATACCTCTAGTATATGTACCTCTAGTATATCTCTAGTATACCTCTAGTATACCTCTAGTATACCTCTAGTATATGAGTATACCTCTAGCCTTGCGCATCTGTATGCACGGTATGCAGCTACAGGTATATTTGATCGATTTTATTAGTGATCTCCTCAAAACGAGATACGACATTATTTATCTGTAGTTTTTGTGATCACAATGCTAATTCACCAAATGAGAAATTTACACCCTTTTTAGGCCTAAATTTCCAAGATACAGTAGGTACTTAGCCTAATTTACGACTCAAACAGTATCGAAAACGGAGCTCTTTGTCTGAGCCTGACAACTATACATGAAATGAACCAAACTGATTAGATAAACGAGAGAACATCACATGGTTGAACCATTGTATTTTCCAGAACGGCGCAAGATTCGATATGTTCATGTAAATCACAATTGAATCTTCAAAAATTACAATATGTTGATTGATGATTATGTCGTATGATATAAATTGAAGTAAAAGGCAATCGCAGAATTCGCTGAGGTAAAAACAAACTAGCAATGGTGCCCACTGGGGAAGTCTTCATCGAATCTCTGATGACTAGTCGTCAGCGAAAAATGAAACATCGTTTTCCCTATCACACTTCTATGGGGAATACATGACGGTCATGATCGATCGCAAAAATGCGGTTTACGTAGCAAACCAGATACGTAGATTCCATTTCTACTAGTATGAGATTTGAGGTAGGCCTACATACAGTACCTTCGCGAGTAAGCTTGCATCAAAATTGCATTGTACCGGTACCCGCGGCGAACAAAATTCAATTTTCTAACAGGCATTAGCGCTACTGAATGGCCATGACCCTATGTGATAGGCCCTACATGCTTTCTGATCAACATTGACCCGTAGAATTCGAAATGAGGTCATTTTTATAACTATCATATATTTGTAAGCAGGCCTAAAATAGGCCTATATGCTTACGTTACATAGGCATAACAAGGTATTCAAAGGAGCCCATGACATGTGAAGTATGTTTTCTGATAAAAATTTGAGTTACAGATTTCACATCTGCAGTCAGAGTTTCGCTAATGACAATATTGAGCGAGAAAAACGCGAATGGCATGTATATGCTGTAGGCCTACATGTTATTTTATACTTTCACCCTCCATTTGTGAGAGAAAATGGATTTTATGCGGCAACTCCCTTACTACTAAGTAGTTTAGGGGGGCCTAGGCCCCAGGCCCCCCTAAATACGCCTATGCTATAATATCCAGTTCACAAAAGGTTGAAATATTTCAGATCACTTTCCATCAAGAATACGAAATTGCGTTGAGCATGAAAATTTTCCATCCTACAAATACTTTTGTGTGATAACTGTTACTTAATCGCTGACGATTGTGTAGGAGAGAAATTTGAGAGAAGGATGATACCAACAACTGACATTTAAGTGGAATTAGAAGTTGATGACAGGAAATTGAATGTACTTATTCTTAAGTAGAATGGAACTTTCATGAAACACAATTACAGGTGCATCAAGAAATGTTTGGCACCGGTAATGCGCTGTTAGAATAGAAAATCAATATAATCAGTCCTCCATCAAAGCTCATCGAAGTTCATGAGAATAACAATTTAAGAACCAAAATTTCTTATGAAACACGGAATTCATGAGGGCATAAACATTTCTAAACATGCTCACAGAATTAGCTCCATATTATATGATTTTGAAGAGAACATTTCCTCATTCCATGCAGTACATGGCTGCATAACATTCACCATCAATGAATAAATTGGAAAACGACTTTATAAATAGCTTTGAAAAACAGGAGAGGTGGAGGTATTTATGCACATAATGAAAATATTAGCAAATCTTTAATGTCATTAGGATGTTGTTTTGATGCAGACATCTTCTGAGAGGTCATTTGATGAAATCCCACGTCAAAGTAATGCACAAGAAGTATTTTGATGACTGAGTGACACAAGTCTGCATCATTTATTCCCGGTCAATATGTTCCCCATGGTGGTCTCCGTTGCACAGCGGTTATAAGTGGCCTTGTGATCTTGTGGTCGTGCGGCCGAATCCAAAGAATGTCATACTTGCCGCTACTTGCCTCAATCTCGACGGTCACAATTGTGAAGAGACAGCTATTCATCTAACATAATTTCTATGAAAACTGATTTGTGGTGGTGAAGGTTTTCCATTCTGCCAATTGACACAGTCGCATGCAAGCGGCTCGTAGCTCATTTGGTAGAGAAAAGGTCTAGTTAACCTGGGTCGTAGATTCGAATCCTGCCAGTCGCACATATTTTGCGTGGCAATTTGAACTATGGTTTATGACGTTTAGATTCAAGAAGAATGGAATTTATAAGTTTGTAGATTGTACAAGCGAATGGAATCTACAGATGATTTGGAAAAAATCTCGATATTCATCCTGCTACTATCCGAATCACGAAAGAGAAAAAGTGAAATTATAAGTTTATTTTATAAGCAAAGTCAGGGATAACTATGAATACTAACTTTAATATTTGCTTCATGATAAGCTTTAAATATTTATAGATATCCCTGGCAAAATTTCATCAAAACGCAATAGATTTAACCTTCTATTATAATCAATTCATCGGTCTTTCCCCAGAAGGTCGCATTTCGATATTTGGCGATGTTAAGATAATCAGATGACCATCAGTTGACACAGGTATGGTGGAGCACAATTGTTGAGACATTTATATGCAAGGATGGCAATGCGTAGATCGATGTGAGGTCTCACGGATAGCCAGTTAAGATCTCGAAGTGGCGAGGTAATATGAGCGGACCGATGTAAGTTGAGCACGAGTCGGGCAGCGGCGTAAGCCTGCTCATTTGTAATGCCTGCAAGAACGGAGATGCAATATTCCAACTTTGAAAAAACCAAGACAACCACAAGGAGTGACGTGAGGGGAGCAGTAATTGATCGACGAACTGACCGAAGCTGCCGAAGACTCCCAAAGCACGAAGAGACGATTTTCGTGATATGGGAGGCAAACGAGAGACTTGAGTCCATCACGACACCAAGACAGCGAAGTTCAGAGACCGGTTGAAGAAGTTGATCCCCAACAAGAATTTGTCCTTTCCATTGATCACTCAGACGCTGACGAGTACCGAACCACATTAATTTTGTCTTTTGAGTATTCAGATGCAAGCCGTTAGACCTCAACCAATCTTTCAGCGCACAGATACAACAGGACACTGTCGAAGATAATGATGACGAGTTATTGGGAGCACATGAACCGTATACCTGTATGTCATCTGCAAATAAGTACATACATACAAATACTTACATGCACCTTTAGACCGAAGCTCTGAACTAGAGGAATGACATCCATGATGTACAATGAAAAGAGAATTGGTCCGAGTACTGATCCCTGCGGTATACCTGTATGAACTGGTTGCGTAGCAGAAAATGTGTCACGGAAATGTATGAATTGGTGACGGTTTTGAAGATATGACTCGAACCATCTTGATACATTTCCAGACAAACCAAATGATGTGACTAATCGATCAATGACTAATCGATGGTTGAGAAACTTGGCAAGAGATCTTGGCAGCCCCTCCTAGTCAAACGAGATGTCGCGTCACTTGGTCTCTTCTACAGATATGAAGTGTTTCGGCAGAAGCAGCTCTGCTGTAAATAGGTGTGTGAGTAGAGCTAATGCACTCGCATGCTGTCATGTGAACATAGAACGCACACGCACTGTGAGTCGCTTGAAGCAATAGTTTGTTATAATCAACATTCCATACCACTTTCCTCTACCAATACAATCTTGATGCCTTCAAGAGGCGTGCGAACAGGTTTCTGATAGGGAACTACAGTATATAGTAAGCATAAAAGATCTGATCCTTTTCCTTTTGTTCATCTATAGTGATCTAAATTTCTGATTTTTTCGTCATCAACATTGACGGCATTTTGACATTTTGCCTAGTGACATCCAAGTAACTACATAAAAATTTGATTTTGACGGCAAAAAATTCATTGGCTGAAGCCACCAATCCGAAATGCGCATAATTTAAAACGGGCAAAATAAAATTTAGATTTATTAAGTTATCAGCTGCCATATTTAGATCAACAGTGCCAGGGTTTTTTGAGGGAAATCCTACTATTGTTTCACCTATGCTCCCATAATCTCGTTATAGTAGGAGGAAAAAGATCATGAATATGTGAGATTTTTCAAATATGATGGAGTAATGTTATATTTTCAAGCTAATGTGTTACTAATTACACACATTTCATAGACCACTGTAGAGTTGTAGTTTGAGACTAGTTGAAACTCAGCCTATAGTCGGGATTGTTCGATGCGAGATCAATTTTGCGGTGTCAGAACATCAATATATTGAATGACATACTGAAACCAGTGAAGGCATGTTGAATGTCTCGTAGCGCAGTGATTTATGCATTGGGAGGTTGTCTTCTATGGCGCCGGTTCCAATCAACCGATTATCAATTTTGCTTCCTTGAGGCAGCTATTGGTGGATTGCTTCCTTGAAACACTCATTGGTGGATCACTTCTCTGAGGCAGTCATTGGTGGATTGTTTCCTTGAGACAACTATTGGTAGATTGCTTCTTTGAGGCAGCTACTGGTGGATTGATTCCTTTGGGACAACTATTGCTGGATTGCTTCTTTCAGGCAGCTATTGGTGGATTGCTTTTTTTGGACATCTTGTTGTGCTCCTGTCCTGCAGTTTATGAGAACTAAGAACAATTAGGGTTCGATGTGATGTTCACAATCGCACAATGTCATATTCTACGCTTTTTGAATGAAATTGAACTGCAAATCTGAGGCGCTTCTCTTCAAATCATCTAATGAGTGACAAACTATGCTTCGTCTCGATTGCAATTATTCGCATATTAAAATAAGTTATGAATCAAATAATGATAAGGACCAACTACTTTTCATAATTAACTTATATTGAAATCATGTCCAAGGCCGTTCTGTAGGAACATCCTACCGTCATCAGTGAAATAAGCTAGTAACTGAGAAATACGCGCATATAAATTTCTACTTACATACATTAAGCTTTTTGAATTACCAAGCTATGCTATGGTAATCTAAATCTATGACATGCAGAAACTATGATAATAATTCAAAACACATTGATATATGCAGGTGAAGGTAAAAAAGTGAAAAAGGGGAACAGAAAGCAGAAAGAAAAAATGAAGAGCCCCATTTTCTTTTGTTATATTATTTGCTGCAAAAATCTACAACGGGCTCCTACTGGAAAATGTTTTCATAAAATGCGTTGATTTCTAAAATGTTTTATTCAAAAATGAGAAGATTAATTGAGACACTTGGCATAACACTCACGACGCAAACATCCTATAAGATGGATTGCTGAACGAATTGTTGCTATCACATTGGTTCAGACGTTCAGTTTGAGCATGGGTAATAAAAAATCAATGCTTTAAATGACAGACTTATGCACTGGTACTGTGAGTCCATGCTGCTGATACAGACTTTCGAAGCTACAAAAGTTTCTAAAGGACATACATGTACATGTCTACTAATTATGGCTTGGGAAGAAAGTCGATTACAACAACATGACGCCAGCAGAGGATCTTCTTGTATAATCAATCTACCAGCAGCAACCATATTTCATCACATGATATCGGCACTTCGCAGATAACTTAGTATCGTAATAAATCACTCAACATGCTCCAAACTTTGACATCTTCGCTTCATGGTTTTGTAATTGATATAGACGGCGTCGAATGCTGGCATCACTACTTTGCCACGAGAGCCGATCCTGCTGGCTTTCTATCATTAGAGAGAGATTGCAACGTATGAGAATGTTGGACATACCAGGATTCATTATACGTATCCTCGAAATAAAAAAAGAAGGAGAAAGAAAGGGAGAAGGCGTGAAAATCAGTGATGTTTCACATTCACTTTCCTTAATGCTGGATAGACTTCAGTCAACTAACTAGGCTTTTATCATACAACTTTATGATATGCGGGAAAGTTCACTTTCGTTGCATAATCAATGTCAGCTTGTGCTTTATTGCAAGAACATATCGTCGTTGTCGTGACAACATCTCATATGGTTAGTGTTTAATACCTGCTACATACGTGCCGAATTACAAACTGTTCAGGAGAAGCATACAGTAGATATTTGTTGCATACAGGAATCACGTTGGCGAGGAGGTTCTGCTAGGCTCATCCAAGGCAGAAGTTGCTGCTACAAGTTCTTTTGGTGTGGTGACGATTCGGGGTATGGTGGTGTCGGTATCCTCGTCCACGAAAAGTTTATCGGACAGGTGATGTCGATCAATCGTGCCAGTAGCCGCATTATTACTATGCTTTTGTTACTTGGGAAAGTGGTCCTGAACATTAAGTCTGTCTATGCACCACAGTCGGGTAGACCCTTTGAAGAGAAAGATGGTTTCTATCGTGATCTCCTCAACGCTATCACCTGTGTCCCTCCAGATGAAACATTGGTCGTTGTAGGTGATTTCAATGGGCATGTGGGTAACAGTGCAGATGGCTTCTCCGGTGTTCATGGTGGTAGTGGTTTTGGCCCTAGAAACATGGATGGAGTCAGACTACTTGACATGTGTGTTGCTGCAAACCTTGCCATCGCTAACACCTTCAGCAAGTGTGATAGTCGGTTGATAACCTTCAAGTCTGGTGTATCACTGTCGCAGATTGACTTCTTTCTCGTAAGAAGATATGATCTTCGTATGGTGCAAAATGCTCGGGTCATTGGTGGAGAGGAATGCGTCTCTCAGCATAAGTTGCTTCTTTGCGATGTCTGGCTCTCTGCTAATTTGATCAAGCCGCGTCGTCCCCCGATGAGAAGAAAACTTTGGAAGCTACGTGACCCCTCAGTCCAGATGGACCTCCACCTAAAAGTCGCTGATTCATACGATCCTGAAGTTCTCGCCTCATCGAATGTTGACGACCTTTGGTCGGGATTGAACGATCCCCTTCTTCATGCTGCAGATGAGGTTTGTGGTTGGACCAAAGGAGGTTCTTGTAAACTAAGAGAAACTTGGTGGTGGGACGAAGCAGTGGCGTCCGCGATAAAGCAAAAAAGTGGCAAGAGTGGAAAGAGTGACAGCGTGGTGGTGATAAAGACAGATACCTGCAGGCCAAACGTCATGCGAAAGCGGCCGTTTATCAAGCGAAGAAAAAAGCTGAAGCAGACAAGTTGCAGAACCTCCGAAGCAAAGACCAGAAGAATTTCGTTTTCAAACTTGCGAGTAAGCTAAAGCGTGACAATCGTGACGTCACAGGTGAGAGCTGTGTTCGAGATGAAGAAGGGAAGATAGCCTGTTCTGAGGTTGATCGTCTAGTAGTCTGGAGAAAACATCACGAGAAGATCATGAATGTCGAATTTCCATGGGATTCTGATTCGATAGCACATCAACCCATGGTTGAGGGATCTGCGAACACCATTTCTGTGGAAGTGGTGAAGAAGGCGATATCAGAAATGAAGCTCAATAAGACAGGAGGCCCTTCTGGATTGGTGATTGAAATGATACGGGCTGCAGGTGATAACATGGTCACCCACCTTGCGAGACTTTTCAGTTTCATTCTTCGCGAGGGGATCGTCCCTCAGGATTGGAATCTCTCCTACGTGGTGAATATGTATAAGGGTAAAGGAGATGCGATTGACTGAAACAGCTATCGAGGACTCAAGATGCTTGACCAAGTTTTGAAGATTTTTGAACACATTCTGGCTGACTTCATCAAAGATCGTGTTGATATACATGACATGCAGTTCGGTTTCTCGCAAGGTAAAAGTACAACAGATGCCATCTTTGTTCTTCGACAGTTGCAAGAAAAATTCTTGAGCAAGAGGAAGGACTTGTACATCATGTTTGTTGACCTCGAGAAAGCCTTCGACCGTATTCCTCGAAAAGTCCTGTGGTGGTCAATGAGAAAGCTGGGCATCGACGAGTGGATCGTCTCGACTGTCCAGGCCATGTATAAGCATGCAAAGTTGGTTGTTTGCAACGGAGTCCGCAGAAGTTCGGTTTTTGAGGTTAACGTGGCTTTGCATCAAGGGCCTGTCCTAAGTCCTCTCTTGTTCAACATTGTGATGGAGGCCATCAGTCGGGACTTTCGCCAAAACTGTCTTCGTGAGATCCTTTATGCAGACGACCTTGTCATCACCGCCGACTCGATTGAAGACCTTCGCTCTCGCTTCTAGTGCTGGAAATTCAACCTCGAGTCCAGAGGCATGCGGATAAATGTCAATAAGACTAAAGTTCTCGTCAGCAAATTTGCGAAGATGCCAGTGAAGGAAAGTGAAAGGTACCCTTGTGGAGTGTGCAGAACAGGAGTTGGCAGAAATTCCATTCGCTGCTCTAAATGTCGAAAGTGGATCCATCACAGGTGTACGAACTTGCATAGCCTCCGCGACGACCCACATTTTGAATGCCGTCGCTGCAAGGGTGAGCTTCCTGACATTCATCCACAAATCCAGGAGGTGATAATCGGACATAGTGCTTTCGAGGTTGTGGAGTCTTTGTGCTACCTTGGCGATGTGTTAGACAACTCAGGTGGATGCTCTGGTGCTGTCACCGCCCGTATACGATCTGCATGGAAGAATTTTCACGATTTGCTGCCCATCCTCACAAATAAGAGTATCTCTTTACGGCGTAGAGGCCATGTCTTTGAGTCCTGTGTGAGAAGTGTTTTACTATATGCAGCTGAAACATGGCCACTCAGAAATGAAGAAATGACTCGTTTGGCTAGAATCGACAGCGCCATGGTACGTTGGATCTGCGCAGTTAAGTTATGTGAGCGCCGCTCTATGAATGAGCTCAGGCAGATGCTCGGTCTTCACGACTTAGAGGCTTCGCTTCGTAGGTATCGGTTGCGGTGGTTCGGTCATCTGGAGCTTATGCCATCGTCGGCATGGCCAAGGCAAGCCCTGGACCTGGTAATCCCTGGACCCAACATCAGAGGAGGTCAAATAAAGAAATGGTCGCACAATATCAGGAAAGACCTGGAGCTGATGAAACTTAATCCTGCTGTCGCCCAAGATAGAGAAGAGTGGAGAAGAAGAATTCACCCGAATCGACACAAGACGGCCGTCTCATCCCCGCACCTGGGGAACAGAGACGTTAAACGGGGGTAAGGTAAGGTAAAGTAAGCAGAGATTGTCTGTAGATTACATTACATATCGAAAATGGGAACCATCTTGGCATGTGCATTTTAACATCCTTCTACTATCGACAAGACATTTTTAAATACAAAGTGAATACAATTGAGTGCAATCCATATTATGAATGCACATGTAAAATATAACTTTCTGAGCACATGTGCGGTATTAACCAGGAATGCATTATGTGACCTAGCAATATTTGTTACTACAACACATGTGATATATTAACCAAAAAATTAGTCCGGCAGCCAGAACGAGTTTCTGCAGGGAACGAGGCCGAAAATGAGACTTTCACAGAATGATGTACATCCTATGTCTACTACCAATCGGCACGTCTGCCGAGTTCTACTGCGTTCCTCTTCTTGTCAGACAAGATCAAAGAAAAACACATGGTAATCCACTCGGACGCATATTGAAGTTTTTGGTTAGAATGAAATTTTCTTTGTGTTCTCTTATCAACTGAAAAGTACCAAGTCAGCCATAATTATCGGCATGATTTATCTTTAGCTCATTTCCTGTCATGTGTATGTGATATTATTATGCTTCTGATCAACAATGTATGTGTCAATGTAGTTGAATGTGGATAAAGTTGCTCAAAATGTCCGTGTTTTCCGACATTAAGAGGCTCGCCAAATCTAAATGTGTTTAGACAAGTGTGCATGAACATGAAAGGAAATGACCTGAAGACATTTCATGCCAAGAATTATGACTCTGGGCCAAGTACTTTCCGTTTAATTAGAGTTTCATTTTATCCAAAAACTTCAATCTGCGTCCAATTGGATTTACATGTGTTTTTCTTTGATCCTGTCTGACAAGAAGAGGAACTCACTAGAACTCGGAAGACGCGCAGATTCGTAGTAGGCATAGGGTGTACATCATTCTGTGAAAGTCTCACTTTCTGCGTCGTTCCCTGCAGAAACTCGTTCTGGCTGACGGACTATTTAGGTGCTGAAATTTTGACACAGGATCCGGATAAGCATTAATAAAGCTTATAGAAATAAAACGAAAATTGCTAAAAATGTACATAGGAGCCGTCCCTAAACTGTACACATGCAATATTGTCGCAACAACGACGATATGTGATGCTTGCTGTTAAGACGTGCGTGTATTGCCTCTATCTAAGCTATATTCATGCAACAAATGTTTTAATTCGTTTGAAGATATTTTTACACAACATGGGGCCGCGTTGGTCACGTTTACCAAATATAGATGATGGATTACATATTGCAATTAAAGATCGTCTGTGAACATGGGAAGTTTGGTCCTCCTACTGTTCAGTGTGAATATCCTCACTTTGTTGCTTATTTCTCCTTCTTTTTCCAGAAAATAATAAGCAGAGCATTGCATATCATCTGAAGGATGCACTGAATATTCCCGAGAAAGATGGAACATTCACTTAATCTACAGTTCTTGCTTTTATGCGTTGATTTTATTGTACTTTGGACACTTGGACATGACATGGACATTTCTTGATGAGACGATGCAGAATATCAAAGTTTAAGTTCCGGGAAAAGATAAATTTCATAGGAAAATAAGCCATTGAAATGTCAGATATAGTCAGATATGTGGAAAGTTTAGCAATCAGCATGTTCACATAAAAGGTGCCTGAAACGATGCACAAACGAGCATAAGCATTCATTTTCCACATTGTTTTAACATCTTTAGCAATCTAAATTCCAATATTCGATGAAAGACCAGCGTTCCCTTTTTTTATCAAAGCATGACGATATTTTGATCTACATTTGAAACAAAAAATGGATTATTAATCAGTTTATCCAGCAAATCATCCAGTAATAAAATGAGAAAAATGTTGGATTGCTATATAAAGGGATTTTATTCAGTGTTATGTACTTAAAAACACTGATTTCTGATAAGACTGCTCACATTCTATAGAGATTAAAAGCATTCCAAATTGCAATCAAGTTCTATTAATTTCAGTTCCTCTGCATTCCCGAATTTATTTTATCTTCCAATGCTTGCTTTATACATGTAAGATACACACTACGTTTTAAGGATGCCAATATCAACTATCGGAATTGTCCCAAATTATTGACCATTGCGTTATCAAAATGCGTTTTCTGAAAATAGAGCATGCACACTGGCTAATAAAACAGACGAAAATTCAATTTGCTACTGACAAAGCTCATCTAGATGTCTAAAGACAGTGAAAACGCTAGTTTGAAATCTGACAGATTACTCATATTTTCTTAATATCAGTTCATGTTGATATTTGCTCAAGGTTTCTATGAAACTTTATATTGTGCTGCACACATTCAAAACCTTATTGTCCCACCCGTTTTTTGAGATATTTTTCCGGCTTTGTAGAGTATTTAAATTCAATCTAACTAACGGTATTCTTTGTCAAGAATTATTTGAAGTGCACTGTCTTCGCCTTCAGGCGGTGTCTCATCATGTTGCTTCAAGTATCTATCGACGCGGTCATTGATTGATACATATCTTCGATCACTTGTGTAAACAGAACGAGGTAAAAATTCCATTAAATCACATCAGAGAAACTATTTACGTGTAAGTGTGATGCTAATCAATCAACATCGAGATCTGCTAGTCACATACATACATAAATCATCTTCGATCATTTTGTATTTCACAAATTTTAGGGCATAAATATTTGATGAGGTTCGACTTGTCACGTGGTTATTTGTACCTCAAGGCACATTTTAGCGTCATTCCTCCCGACTGGGAGAATGGACGGTGCTTCTTGCCGCCTTCTACTGACACTGTAGGGGCTCGACCTCTGGACCAAGAGATCACTAGGTCCAGAACTAAACCACTGTGCCATCCTCATTTTTGTTTGACGAAATCCGACCACTTTTCTTCCATGTGACACCGGGTTGCTATTATTCTTTTTGTGCTGCGTGTTTATCGAGAATGCAGAGTTCGGCTTCGGTTTTACCGGACAAAGGTTTGACCCAGGTTCTCCCGGACGCAGAGCGAACACTCCATTACAACGCCACATGTGGCCCTGACTCTCCAGCATGAATGTCGGATGCATCAGTTTCATACATCAGGTGGGTGATTCCCTTGATATATTTATACCAATTTCACATCAAGATTAAAAGTTTCCCTCATGAGAATCAAATTGGAAATAAGTATTCTAGCTGGTTTAAAGGATTTCGCATTTGCTTCTGTCTGTTTATCACCAGATTTTTGTAGGAAAATTTTATGTACTGTACATTGTGTATTTTTAGGATGCTTTATGTCTCTTGTGACTTTTATGACTTTGTTAGCATCATTTTCATCAGTTATTTGTTTTTGTCAACTGTCGATGTTTTTTTAGATAGCACGTAGTATCGAATGTACATTGTGAGGATGTACAATACTACAATACTACAATATAGAAACAAGCAACACGTGTGCTTGGATAATTCTTCATTTTTCGATTCAATTGCGTGTTGCACTGCATGCACTCCCTTGACTAATCAAGTGTGTATATATTTCAACTCCTAATTAATAAAATAGGTTATTATCTAAATCATGTAATCACAGCTTGAGAAAATAAAATCATCATTCAAACTTTGTTTCATTTTGTTCTAAAATGTTTTTAAGTGTTAGAAATAATCTCTTTCTTTGTAATCTGCTTTATTATCAGTTAGGCGCTAAGATAGAATTGACAAAATTCTCTGATTATATTTGCTTACATTAAATGTAGCATTTTTTTGATATCAACAGCATCGAACGAACGAGATAGGAACAGTTTTATCTCGATTTTATTAGTAGAAGTAGCATTAATTGAATTTCATTTACTTGCATAGATAAAGTGGGCTTCAATGGATTCGACATCTTGAAACTTTGCATGCAAGACAAGTACTTGTCGGTAATTTTTGCAGACAGAAGCTTTGGTTTGTCAGACATCGTGCTTCGAGCAATAAAAAACTCATAAGCTGCTATACGATTGACGTTTCTCTGAAAGAGTTAAACTTTCGGTTCAACCGAAGAACTATTTTATCTGTATTAAACTACGCAAATCTAAAAGACAATTTGATGTAGAACTAGTAGAAAACGAAGCTTAATCCTATTTGCTTTGACAAACCGATATTTAGCGGAGCTGGAATCGAAAAAAAGTTTGAGAACACGCTCTATTTACAACGTTTGAAGCAAGAGGTAACTTGAAAGCGAACAATATTCAGAATATCAAACAATACTTCTCAAGCGCCTGTTCTAGTCGGGAAGTTGAATTCGTACAAGAAGTAAAGTTGAGAATTCAATTCAAGCAGAAATGTACCCAATCTCACCACTGGCTTTCTGCAGATTTCTCTTGTAACTTAATTCGCCTTTGCTTGATATGAATAAAAACATGCGCCGTGTTCCTCATTGCTGCAAAGAATTGTTTCATCATATGATAATCACAACCTCAAATTTGAAAATCAAAAAATCTATGGTGTAACAGGACACTGTAATCAAATAAAACATAGAGATTTACATCACTTAGGCTAATAGATAAATTGAAGTAAAAAATAGGAAGCTAATTACGGTAGCAACAAAACAATAATGAAAATCAAGGAAAATCGAAGAATATGTCTACCCTGGCACTCATCCTTAAGGTAAGGGCGTCCAGTCCTCTTGATCAGCAAATATTCTGATCACTCGCCTCCAAACGAAAGAACTTGCTTCATGATAATTGCATCCGTTTTTGACGTTGCATCCAATTACGATAAGTTTACTTTACAGTCAACATTGGGTATGACCACCGAACAAAAGAAAATGTTCTCAATATTTGATCTACTTGAATCTATAACCTTTCGAATCATTTACCCTTCCGAAACTTCTGACCTATCTCAGTCAAGGACAGATTCCACAAAAGATTGGTTCACAGGTCGTCAACCTTTGCGTTCCTCAAAATGCCCTAAAACTTGCCCAATTGTTTTCAATATTGTTGCATGTAAATATCTGAAATTGTAGCATTTCTTGCTAATTCAATCTGAAGATCATCCAAAGAAGTGCGCTCAGATTCATGGAATTCAGTTTGCATATATTTGATTGATTGTTGTTCTTCTTGCAATTTTAAAATGAATTATAATAAATTTAAAATTGAAGAAATCACCACTGGGAATCAAACGCTGCTGATAGGCGAGACTCTGCGGTAGCGATGAAAAGGATACTTTGTTCAGATGCACTTCATGCCGAATTCAAACCCTTATCCAGGGATATGTAAAAGGTATCAAGAAGAAACGAATTAGAAAAAACTCTCCGGGCGCTGTTTATATCAATGGCCTTACATCCCTGGATTGGCCTTTAACAAGGAGCCTTTGTTGAAAGGGGACATTGCTATACGACAAGTTCATTCCATTGATACTAAAATTTGCGAATAGTTTTAATATATGTTTTTTTTAAACCCTCCGCCAATCTTATTGTATGACTATCCCTAACAAGAAACTGTGCTACAGAGAAAAAATACACATACCCTCTTGACACATCGTTATGAATAACAGTATGGGGCACACGTAAAATATATTGTGTGCCGGCGTAATCTGCCCGAAGAAGTACATTGCATTCATTGGTATACCTGTAGAAGTCCATCGAACACAGCAGCATGTCTGCATACATGTATTCAGTAACAACATACGAAGTCGTTGCGAAGAAATTAATAAACGAAAGGAAGCAAACTACAGCAACTACTCATTCATAATCAGCATTCCAATTGAGTAGAGCTGCTGTTTGTACTTGCAGCTCACTGAGTGCTTTCTTTGACCGGTTAATGATGCCTCCTGAATTGATTGTCATCTCTTCTTTGCAATATTTTCAATTTTTTTGGAAATTTCTGTTATTAAACAAAATGTTGAGATTCGATGGTTTTTGTGTCAATTGACGATCTTATTCACATTTCGAAACGTGAAATTAAAACTGTCATCTAAGATGGAAGATGTTGATGTTCGACAGCAAATGTCATTCATTCGACACAAGCTGTTAATTTTCTTTGACATGAACTTCTTAGTGAATCCTCTGATTAACAAGTGTTAATCGTGAATAATTACTGCCTTTTTGAAGATGATGCTTGTCACAATGAGATCAGTCTGGACATCAATCATCTTCGCCTTGAAATACTCCGCAAGCAAAATTAATAATTTTTTGCTTCATCTCTTTTGAACTTGACCTGTTTGAACAAGATTTTATTTCTGACGATACAGGCAGTCAAACCGGAGGACTGAGACATTGCTGGTAAGGGATTGATGCAAAATTGGACATGGTACGCTCTCAAAAATTTACTTATATTTTCATTAAATACTTACGTCAAATATCAAGAGCATATTCAGGCAGTAAAAAAATTTTTCTTCAATTTTAGCTTTGCGAACTTATACTTTTGCATAAGTAAGTTTGAATAATATTAATTTTGGGTCAATAATGCGCAATTATTTTTTTGCAGTTGTGAGCATTTATTGAGGTATCTTGTTTTAATTTTTGATCTGGGTAGGTGCAGACACTAACATAAGTTGTAACCAGAGTACATTTAAGCCTGCAACTCATCTTTTGCGAAAATTGACACGTTTCATTGTAGGAATTACTCATAATAGCAATAGTGATGATGCATCCTCCACTTAACGCAGTAAACAATAATCCATCGCGGATTGTGATAAATTGTGTTAATTCGGTAGACAGAAAATAATTTATTGAAATTGACTTTCTGAATGTGTAGTGAGTTCAAGTAAAATAACTTGCTAGAGTAAATGATGTATAGACTGGTTGCACAATGCATGTTGAGACGATTCCGTCTGCCATGAAGAGAACAGGAACTTTCAGTGGCGAGAAGAGAGACAGTTATTAAAACAAAGGGAATTTATTCATTATCTCACCCACTGTATGAATCCTAACTTGAATCGCTGCTTGCTAATGTTAGCTAATTCAAAACGAAATGCGATTAACAGTCGTCGCGTACTTGCTGTGTACTTTTTAAAACCTAACCGATGCTAACTATGGCTTTCGTGATATTTATTTTCAGCTTAGCTTCCAAGCTAACCCCAACAATCGTTGCATCACACATTTTAGCTAGTTTTCTGTGATAAATCCCGATAAAATTCTTCGACGAATGCAGAATGTTAGAGATGACTCTGTAAACTACGTTATGATAATATATTATACTAAAACCATAGTTCAAAGGCTTTGAATTTTGAGTATTTATAAATTGCATTTGAAACGAAAGTTGATTGATGATAAACATACTTGAACACGCTTATATAATTCAAAATTAATTCATTTCAAAAGAAAGAGATTACCACAAATTTCAAAAAGACATTTTGCGGAGACATTAAATCATGTGACGACTGCATGAAATGAGCACCTCCTATACCTGCCGCCTATTGTTGGTTTCACAGTTCCAATGACGTCATAAAAATTGTGTAAGAATGAGAGTATTCGAATGCTATTAAGCAACAAATTCCAATAAAGCGCTTCGACGAATCACAAATTTACAGATATTGCTATATAAATCACGCCACGATAATCTATTTACCATATTATGCATAGTTTTACGGTTTTGAATTTTTAGCATTTTCATGTAAATTACTGAAAATTTAATGCAGTTTTTAACATTATAATTTGGGACTTTTCAAGTAGCATGAAAACACTTGTGTAGTGTTGAGGAACTCTCAGGATCACGACGCGCTTTAATCGCAGAATAGATAGAGCTTGCATAAGCGTTTATTTTGATAGATGTCTTTCTTAATCTTTTGAATTTTCTCTGCTTGATTCAGCTCCTCTGTACGAGAAAACTTCATTTGGTTTGGATGATCATCCATCATCATTGTGGAAAGGTTAAAGTTGCAATTAATTAGGAAATTGAAATCCTGTGAAAGAAGTATTTCTTTTTCCTTGAAATTTATTTTCGAGAGAGCTGCAACATCGGCCTTCAATCGACAGTCTGGGTCAGCTTATTACTCTGACTGTCGCTTTTACAAGTTCACACTACCTTTATAAACTGGTAAATATTTCGAACACGTTTTTAATCATCATTTCACTCAGTTTTGACTGCATATTGGCTGCACTGCCTGCATGCGTTCGAATACTCTTTGCTTTCTGTCTGATTTCCGTTGAGGTTTTACGTTTGCGTCAATGACTTTGTTGTTGAATTTTCCTGCTCTAACTATACACTTAATCAATACTTGTGTATCTCAAAACTCTTGAAAATAAAACATTCTATCAACTGAGACAACTTTTACTATTGATTTCAGTATTAAAGGTTCTGAAGAGCTCTCATTAACTATTGATGCGAATATGGAGCACTCCATAGAGCTCTCAACTCAAAATTACAAGAAAAACACTCAAATTACCGAAGCTCCCTATTCTTTTTATCACAATTACAATAATCTGAAACACCTGTATGCGAGGATTCCTTTGAAATCATCAAAGACAAATTTTGATCGGAATATACTCTATCTTGAGCGAATTCAAAGACTATGATACTTTTGATCATTACTCAAAATGAAAGCTTTTCTGAAAGCAGGGTTCTCGCGGGATGCAACGACAATTTAGCTGATATCTCAAGTCAGACAAAAAGAAGTGGAATTCTCTTTTTATCATATCTGGATAGATTGGAATAATTATCCTCAAATGAAATTAAAACAGTTTTACTTTCTCTCCAAGTTAATACATCAGGGTGATGATTAGAGTGGATCAACTCGGAGAACAGAAAGCCTATAGGCTGTCATAGCTCAAAGAAAAAAATCCACCCACGTCTAAGAAATCTAAAATTTCCTTTGAAGCCTACGAAATGAATTGGATTTTCGAGTTGTCGCAAGAAATTTAACAATTACTGCGCTGCTCTTTGAATCGCGTGCGCACGAAGTCAGTTTTCAAAAAATTGAAGGTGTATTGTCCTGCAAAGCACATCTACCTATAACATGCATTTGAATTCATCATCATTTCGTTTGCTGTACATTATCTACATACTGGGTGCATAAGCTCCTTTCAAAGATTTTTCACATCTAATATTTGCATTAATAATTTTGACATGGCGTTGCGCCGGTGCATTAAAGAATTACAGAGAGGTTTCAGAAGAATACAATGAAAGTTCTTAAATTTTTGCTGCATAATACATCTAGATGTCAAGCAAGCAAAAAGTGTCCCAAATATCTACAATTCTTTTCTTATGAATTTTAAAAATAAATTTGAATAATTTAAGTAGATATATTTAAGATTTTTATTGTCTTGTCCTGAACATCTTAACTTCACACTCTAAGCAGAAACAATGTTATCTATCTAGGATGCAGTCTAACTGATGATGTTAAAGATCTGTATCATGGAGGCACAGCACATGGAGAGACTGCAACAATCTTCGCTTATATTTGAATCTGAAGATTGCAACATGTCGCATTTTAGCCCACTAATTAAAATTGCTGACGTTCATTAAGTTATACAACGTAATTGCTTGATGCTCTGCTGATGTTTTCACATCGAACGATGCCGCTTGTAAGTCTACATGCAGTTAATAAAACACAAGATCCTGAAGAAAATGAAAAGTCAAATGTGATATGTTAAATAAGTTAGCAGAAATAAATAGGGAACTAAAAGAAAGTTACCACTTCATTGAGAATATGCGAATGAAACCAACAATAGAGATAATTTGCAATCGCTTTGGAAACACAGTCAAGTTTTTTGTCTTAAAGAGGGCCTCCGAAATAGGTGAGAGCTTGGGCTGGACATGCGTCCCCTTCGCTATTTCCGGCTTTGGTGAATTAGGGGAGCATGCCACCGAAACGGCCGACCGAATTACAACTCGTTTGACGATGCAAACAGAAATTATTTTATGAAAGACAAATCCATCATATTGACTCGCCTCGGCATTACGCGTATGAAAGCTAATTTCACGGCCGGCATTAGGCCAACAAGTTTCATAGGAACTTTTCTGATTGCTTTACCAGAATATTTTTCTGCATTTTGTAAATGACTTTTTGGCTTATGTCACTAGAGCATTTGTTATTGTAAAGATATGCAAGACCTTGAACTAACCAGTAAAAGACTCTGCAACACTGTTTACAACTTAAATAACGGCTAATGTGATATCAAAAGCAAACCGAGGTAGAGGCATGAAATTCAAAAATGTAATTATTGTGATTCAGTCAGTTTCAATGACACTGATGGTTTAGTGTCACTACTCCACGATTAAGGAAGCTTCAATGGTGCCTGCTGACATGGTTAGACTTTTAACTGGAGCCCGAATGTCATTCCAATGACACTTTCGGGGCTCGACCTCTGGACCGAAGTATTGGTAGGCCAAGCACTAAACAACTGCGCCACGGAAACCACGATGATTTAAAGATTATTTGCAAATGTCTCAAATAAGCTAGAGTTGACGACATCTATATTTGAGGTTATTTGCCTGGTTCTCGTCTGGCGAACATATCAGAATGATTTGACTTGCATTCAATTTGTGAGAAAATGAATGTTCCCTGATGCATAATGAACTTGAAGCATGACATAGAAATCTCTGGTGAACACGCGCTACATCAAATAACAGCATCGAATACAGCGATAGGGAAGAAAAAAAATGACCAAATGATTAAAGCATAAGCTATAATGTTTAGTAACAAGGACTTCCAATGTGCGCACTTCATGAAATACTGGGGCTGTGCTATTTAAAGATTACAAGCACTTGAAACATCCATTTAGTATATTTGTAGATCACGAGTGATAGCACTCGCAGGAATGATCATTGCACATTATAAAAATCGTCTGCTATAGCCTCATCGAATCCGTTTGAAAGTTGAAGGAACTACAAAACAATCTTACTTCGCTTGAGAAATCTGAAATTTCCTTTGAAGCCTCTACTCAGCGAATTGGATTTTCGAGTTGTTGCATGAAATTCCGCAATAATGACGCGATCCCCTGAATAGAAAGTATTCTGCGATGTTGGTGTCAAAATACCGCACAGCTGATAGTCCCAAGGGTCGTGTTCATTGATTTCCGGGCGATCCAAATTCACAAAAATTCTCAAATAATCTAAGCATTTCCTGAAACGGGAAGAAGTTCAATCAACAACGCTTTGTAGCCACAGACAAAGTAAGAATATTGCTTGGTTTAGTTCATCGCCACTTTCGCATACATAAGATGCATTACAGCACATCACTGAGGAAAATATTTTTCGTTTAATTCGCGTATTCAGTGTTCTCACCGCATACATTCATCATGCATACATTAGTCCTATCATGCTCAAAGCCAAAATAACTTTACGTTTGGCAATTATTATATAGAGGCATTTGTATACGGTTCCTTGTGATCTCATGGACGAGTAAATTTCCTGATCAAAATGTCAGATTTTGGAGCTTAGTTTTGAACATTCAAAAACTAAATATTTTTGCGCGCAACGGGGACGCTTGGGTCTGTCCTATTCGCACCGGTGCACCGAAAGTCATAAAAAGTTGCACTGAAGCACTTATTGAAGTATAGGAAGTCTTCTTCGCGCCATACATTGTCGTGTGATAATCAATTAGAGCTTCAAAGTCCTTGTCCTTCTAGGATCATTGTTTTTCATAACAAACGCTCTTATTTTCTAGTATTCAATGCAAATTTTATGAGGCACTAGGGAAATTCTAATAGTGCTAAGGAATTTGAAATGGACATAGGTCTCCTTTATTTTACCAATTCTTGAAAGTGACTCTCATCATCCTTAACCCGCACGTCTCTATGATAATGCTAATGGAATTCTTCAAAACTAGATAAAACAGAAAGTATGAAGATATGCAACAAAAAATCGTCGAAGTCATTATCTATGACTATCTATGCATTAAGTAACCCGAGCGCTTTTGCGGCCTCTATTCAAAGGAGCACGGTCGCAATGAGCACATGGCGATACAAAGATGATTAATAAAGCTCGCATCAGAACATACAATAGCGTGGACAATGAAAATGACGTCATACTGTAATGTTGTGTACAAAGACAGACCAGAAAGACAATCCTAGAAGAAATAGAAAACATAGTCTGCAAAGAAAATAATAAAATGAAGATTAAAGTATTGACAAGGGAAAAAATAACAAAAAGAGGAAAATACAAACAAAATCACCAAGGTAGTCTTATGAAATACTTCAGCTCTTTCTGGATACACAGAAAAGGATGGAGACGTGGAAAGAACAGAGACTCAAAAATAGGCAAAGTGACTGGAGACCTAGGGACACTCCAAATTAAAAAAAGGAGGAAAACACACCGCCAATGAAGCAATCACAGTTCAACACATGACGACAGATGGTACTGGCAGGTTCTTTTTTGGAACGTGGACGTCGACGAACCGAATTCCCAACCAGTCACTCGACCCGGATTCGGATCCAGAACCGAGCATTTCTAGTAGCATTCTAGACCTATCTCAATCAAAAGTGAAAGTTGTGTTTCCTAGCGTCTAACGATCACGGAGAAAGGCTATCTCCCAGTGCGCATACCACTAGTATTAAGTACATGGCTTTTTGGCCTCGTCAGCAACCGGTTTATTAACGTTAGGCAAAAAGGCGACAGTACCGCGCTCAAGATCACCGTCCTGCTAATGCGATCTACATTTCACATTGCACTGGTATGTCTCCATAGCAACCGTGTGAGAATTTAGGCTTACAACTCACATGCCAGACAGATAAGAAGTTCACATGGCGAAAATCTACCCTCTGTCAGGAGATGATACGAAAACAAATTTATATCTCAACGATAAGCGGCTTATATTAACATTCCGCATCAAGTACGCGGCTATTTTGTCTGTCGGCATTCTATGATAAAAAATAAGAATAGTTATCAAGTCTTCTGTATGTAGCAAATGAGAAACTGCTGATACGCTTCATGTTCTGCTGCTCATTTCATGTAAAACGAAGAATCATGGAGACGAAGTGCAAGGTGAAGAAATGCAAAATTTACTCCCTTTAATATAGTACATTTTCTTCAGAGGTAGTTATAGTTAGCCTTTGTAAAATGGATTACAGAGAAACATCAAAAATCAGCAAATATTTTCGGCTTATTAATGCTTGTCAGCTAGTTTTCTTTTCAAATCTCTTCCATGGATCACGACATCCTTGGTGCAGTTCATAATCAAAGGTCAACAATTTCCATAATAAAAACATGCAATTTTATGAGCCAACAATAAGTGCATGTAGCTGCATTCTGCGTACAATGAGAAGCTTCAACGCTGCTGGGCGCCTCGTTAGAGCTCATAAACAGTAGAATTCGGATTTTTGCGTTCGTTTAGTCCTATTTTACCGATTTTGAGATTCGGAAAGCCTGCAGACGCGGCCTCCTGCAGCCCTCTTGTATTGATGATTTAATCGTAGAATACAATTTGTGTTTGCTCGTTTCAATTTTTTCATCAGTTTACAGCAACTCGGTCATCTTGCTTCTACGAGTGTAAATAGGAGTCTAAAATTTGTACAGAAAGTGCTCAAGTAGCAACAAGCTATATGTTACAAGCCATGTAAATGTGGAGCCATGTTACAGGTGCAACATTTATATGAATATGAAGCTATTCATCAGCTTGTTACGGTGCATGTACTGCATATATCATACTACTGATTTACGTCGTCGATAACCATTTCTTCTAGCAAGTCGTTGATAGATTTGGCTCTCTCGTCTTGACCTTCTTTCACTCTGAATATAACATCAAAGCGCTTTTTGACAACTCTGCATCATACTGAAAGGGGGCAACTGTTAGGGGAACTAACTTGGGGCATGAAAGACCAATGAAAAGCTTAGGATTTTACATGTGACTGATTCTAACCCAATGATTCAGCCGTTTACAAATGTATCTATGAAAATAGTGCGGTTTTGTGTCACTATTGTGAATTGCATGAAACTTTACTTGCATTCTTGTGGTTTTATTGTCATCAATCTTTACATTTATAAAATACATGACGCGGTAACTGCGCATTTGTGCTACAAGTGGTAATGAACCTTATTGCATGAATGTACGATTACTGACCATGAAAACCATCTGAAAACATCAGCAAAATGTAATTATGAAGGATTGTAATGCTATTAGCTTGTATCCGTAAATTTCATGTGGGATGTCATTGTCTTAAAATAATATTGCAACACAAAAATATGACTCAAAGCAGTGTGTAAGACGTGGTCTTAAAACAAGCCATGCTTATCAACGATATTTAGTACATTAAAATTTTACTAAGGAAAGGAAAGATGCGATGATCAATAGATATTTGCACATTTCAACAAACTGACAAATTTCTGGAAGGGCATTGTAAGAGCTCTTCACTCACTTTTCTGACGACTCCATACGAAGGCTGAAGCTGTGAAGTGATATTTCTACTATTTCGTCAATATCGCCAATAAATATGTACAATATGCATTCAACGTCGCTCGGATAATAAGTAGGATATTTTGGCGAATGAAAAGTTCCATTATTTCTTCCAGTACTTTGGAATAGGTAGCAGGAACATTCTGCAAAATATCAAAAAGGCAGAAGTCAGAAAATGTTTCAAATCAGCAAAAACAATCGAACAAAGTATCCTTATTTGTAATTAGTAAAAATTGTACAGGAAGAATTTGAATTCAATTAATGAATCAAGTTGATAAATTCATCAATTACTTGTTCAAATAATTGATATTAATAAAAGTAATAGAGGAACTGTTATTTTGAAAAATAACAAGGTAGCTTTAATTCAGTTTTCTCACTTGATTTAGCGACGTAAATAGCTTGATGTTCTGAAGACCAACTTCCAGAAAAATTTTCTGTGGAGTTTTCATTCCATATTTCTGCTCTCATTTTTATTTTCAACTGCTGCATTACCACTCATTTTCAGGCAAGATTTTCTAGTCAAATTAATGCTTCTATTTTCCTTATTTCAAGACCATGGCAGGTTGCCTGTTATGCTGCATCTAAACTACTTAGTCCTATTATGTCCATCTGAAATTCTTTCCATATTATGTTTCAGTGATACCCACCTCGCGTATTCTGTTGTTGTTATTGCTCCTGCTCTAGATATTCCATTTCTAAATGTGTTCTTCATATTCACTGCATTCTTTCCGATAAAATGCGTCATGAGTTTGATATGAACGAGTTCCACATTAACTGTTGTTCTTCCCTAGAAAAATTTTGCTCCATCTGCCAAATAGGGTCTCCTGGACCCCCATTGCTCCGATGTATTTTCATCACTTTTTGATGCAAAGTAATCGACTCAATTTCATATAATTACAGACTGCAAAGCACACCAATGCTTCGGAACATTATTTTGATAACTGAAAATCATCCATGACACATTCAGAGTGAAGTTTAGAGCTCCCATTTACGTCGCCGTCTGCATGTTATTAGAAAGAATGATGCATAGTTTAACACATCATCTTTAATGGCAAAGATTGAGTTTGATGATGCCAATTATGTCGCGTTCCATGAATACAGCAAAACTACATGTATTATACCGAGGGCAAAATTATATAATATACAAAATGCATAGATTAAGAAGACAATTCCTCTGTTTGCATTATTAGCGTGTGCCCCTCATCATGCATATTTGCACCTGTATACTAGCTGTGCTTCTATGATCACATTTTGTAGAAGAAAAAACGAAGCGAAATCCTGATCTATAATTAGAACACTATAACTGCAGCAAATGGGAACTGCTAGAATGCTGGACAAGAATTACAGACAAACTTTGGTCTACACATGTATAGGCCTATCTGGAGGCTATGTCAAAGAGCAAGCTGAAGTCAATCATAATCATTGTGTGCATTCATGTGAACAATGTTCATACCGCATTGCTGTGGCTAATTGAGACACATGGGGACAAAGAGAATTCATTTTTCTGTCTTCTCCTGAGATCTGTATTGGTCAGGCTAATATATGCGTGCATGATCGTAGGCTATGAGGGAGTTGAAGACATATCATTCGCTTATATGAAGTTTTGGCGCCAATTGCAAATGTGTAGCCTGTATTTAGGCTTCGAAAAGTTGGCATAGGCTGCCCGAATTCTTTGATTCCTTGCCCGAATTCATGTGATTTGTCCTAGGATGGCCCAATTTGTGAATTATGCCCCCATTTCGTGTAGGCCATAGAACCATCGACTGCTTTTTGGCTTGAATGTAACCATGGTCTATTTATTACAAAACGAAGCGAAAAGATGCGGTAAATTAAGCCTACGCCTACTCCTTTTTCTGTTACAGGTTTCTAATTTTGCAAGACTATACCACGTGTGTAAAAGACCTTCACAAACTACGTGGTTTTTGACACGACGACAATCTGCTTCTTTTGAAGACGTCCATACAATTGATGATGATGACATCTCCACTAAAAATTTTCCTTTCCACTTATCGGGTCTTCCTACTCACTGCCTGGTATCACATGAGCACGTAATACAAGCATCAAACGGGATGGAATCTTCAGATTGGATCTTCTATCTAAATACACACCGATTCGGTCAGCTGCTTCTTCGTCTAACTGTTGACCATGTCATCTTCGAAATCAGCCGCTTCAGTATAGCGGTAATTCATCTCATTTCGGCCTACTCCTAATCAATGAATATTCCAAGGGAGCACGGATTTTAGAGAGAACTTGACGGATTCCGTAACAGGGTCCAGGAGACCCTTCTTGGCAGGTGAAACACTTTTAAGTCGTAGCATTAAAACAAATAAAAACTGACGGTCCAAACTTTACATGTGACTTCCCTATGTCTATTCATGAAAGGTCACAGAAGGGCTTTCGGATACATTCATTATCTACCTTTCTACAGCTGACTGAATATTGAAAAACCCTGAAAGACCCTACTAATCAGGACAACTAATTCGGCATAGGTTACTGTACAAACAAAGGGATGATTGTGGTGTCTGTCGATAGGCTATATTTCTCAATCAAGCGCTTGTTTTCAATTTTTTCCATTTTTATGACTTCAGAATTTCATTTTCAGAAATTTCTTGAATATTTTTCTGATCTTCTTGTCATTTATAGTCTTACATATGTTGAAAGCAGTATTTTGGGGAATGCATTTGGATTTTCATAATTCACATACCAATTTTATTCAATCAACTTCTATCAATTAACTTCCATTTTGACAAGAGTCTGCAATATTTTTGGTTTATACTCTACTTGAATTCCAACAATATTCACAAAATTCCCAGAAGAATCCTCTTAAATTTCTTCGTTATTCAATTAAATTCCATCAATTAACTTCCATTTTAACAAGAGTCTGCAATACTTTTGGTTTATATTCCACTTGAATTCCAATAATATTCATTAAAGTCCCAGAAGAATCCTTCAATTATGTCAAAAATATGCTATAAAAAAATGAACATTTGATATTAGAAACATCTGAAGTGAATGCTATCTTTGGATGATTGAAATTCGGAATAATTTGAAACACAGTTCTGTAGGACTTTAGGTCATGTGAGAACTTAAAAATGTTGGCTAAACTAGAATGTTTGTTCCAATAAGCGAGATCGTTGTGTTGTAAAATGACTTAGTTAAAATAGTGTGAAGACATATTGCGCACATGACAGTCATTAATCTTTCAACTAACTCATCGGAAAACTCTCCAAACTCTCAACTACTGCTCCTAAATCCTGATTTAATTACACATTGATGATTTCTAGAGTTCTTGTCGTACATGTAGACACTTTCACGTTTAATGTGCATGAAGATGAATGATTTTGTCGATCTTGCACGACACTCCTTTATTCATTGTCGCATTTAATTCATTCTGGATATTTTCTGAAAACATTACCAACTTCATCAATTAATTATCTTTCTAGACATCTAGAATTAATTTTTATTTTTCATTTATTATTAAATTCTTTTCACGAGCCTTAGCAGCTGCCATTTACTAATCATGTGTGCCTATGTCCTCATGATGCAATTTAGGCCATTCTTAATCATCATTTTGTCCATACTGGGGAAGGGGCGACTCGGCATGATCCATTACTGAAAATGCAAATGATCCACATTGTCACCGTGTTTTAAGTCATTGTAATAATCACAATAGCAACTGCTTCTAGGTGACAATCCAGTGCCTCTGGCTTTCATGAGGTCGAAACGATATTTCAATGTGTCCACTTCCTGGCACCAACATGAAGAGTGGCCTGCCTAACGCGAAGCACACTCTCCATGACCTTGTCATTCCGGCATCCAGAGCGAGTTTTTCAGGAAACGAGGTCGAAAATGAAACTTTCACAAAATGATGTACATTCTATGCCTACTACGAATCGGCACGTCTGTCGAGCCCGATACGATTTATGGAAAACACAAAGGTAATCCATCGGACGCAGATTGACGCCTTTGGTAAAACGAAATTTTCTTTGTTTTCTCTGATTAAGTGAAAAGCACTAAGTCTAGTGCCATAATTTTTGACATGGAAAGTCTTAAGGTCACTTCCTATGAAGTGCATGTACCCCTGTCTATCAAGCTAAGCACATTCAAATCTTGCAAGCCTCCTAATGTCGACAAACACAAGCTTTTGAGCATTTTAATCCGCATAACTGCATTTTGGCACATATTGCCGATCAGAAACATGATAATTAAGCGAGTTGGACCAAGCGAACACCATCATAAGAAAGGTCACACAGGATATGTTCGTGTCATTCGGAGCAGTACTTGAGAAGCAAGGTGGGGAGAATCCCCGAGACCTCGCTACGCTTCACAGCATGATTTTCAATTATTGGACTCATTTTAACAATTGATGCTTTGATTGACAGCTTTCAAAGAAAGTTTAACGGAAACATTTTGCAGAAAGTTAAACAGAGAATCAAAAATGTTCTTTTCAAAACACGTCCTGAATGTAATAGCGGATACGGCGTGTTGAGGCAGACGCATAAGTTATCCACGAATTTTTAAATGAAAACCAATCTGCCAAATTAGTGGTTTAATCGCGACGTATCGCAGACCTGCTGCTTCCTCAGGCGAGTTTACTTAACTCGCCTGAGGAAGCAGCAGGTCTGCGATACGTCGCGATTAAACCACTAATTTGGCAGATTGGTTTTCATTTAAAAATTCGTGGATAACGTCCTGAATGTAATCTACATTACGATTATGAAAAAGTTTCCAACCATCGAAAAGTAAAAGCAACAGCGCAAGTCCTTTCTTAAAAGGACTAGGTCCTCGAATCACCCCAGAATGGATGCGTTTAACAAAATATTTAAATAGAAAATCTGATGATGCCCACAACACGGACGATAGTTATCACTAAGTAACTAAGACTGACATGCGCGCGTTGTAACCTATCGAATGGTGGCTTCCAGTGGCAGGCAAAGCTTTTCACAATAGTTCCTTAATCTTAGTTTAAAGGTCTAAGGTGCCAGTGCCTGTTTCCATTTTTCTTTAAATATAGGACCATTTTATAAAGAATATGAAAGATATTCTTTATAAAAGAATCTAGGATCATCACCTGGATCGATGCTTGAAGGGTGCAACTGATTGAACCATTCTATTTTCATTTTGTGTAATGCATCTTCGTGTCTATCAACTGCACTTTTTCCTTTTACAATTGTATGCTTCCATTCTGCACCTTACCTTTTCACTCTCAAATACGATAAAGAAATTCAATTTCGAGTAAGAGAGACTCAAATACGAACACAATTTCTAGATATATTTTGCATTAGTTTGCAAATTCCAATTTTGGCAAGCTGATACCTTCACTTTGAACTGATAGAAAATGAAGATGATCCTATCTTCCAAGACGAATAGAACTGATTTTAATCAGCATGTTCGTCGTATTGAGGACGTGCGATGAAAGGTGAGCGAGCCATCGCATTACGATTGCCTACTGCACGAGGATCAAATATTTACTGCGCTGCGAGCATCTCTTCTACGTCGCTCAGTTTGTTTTGCACCCACGAAGGATCCTTGAAAGCGCCGAACTATTAAAAGAAGTCTCACTGATACAGCGGTAGGGCATGAAAGAATCAATCATCAGACAGTGGTTCTTTAGGCACTGTTTTATGGGATGTGAATGGCGAAACATAATGTGAAAAGATTGGAGCAATATAAACAAGATGTTGGATACTCTTTCGTATAACTCCATATTCAGCGCTCTATGCTTCCTCCTACACATTTTGCTACATTCATAAACCATGAGCAGGCAAGGGGTTGGACTCTGCTTAAATTTCTTGCTTTCTGCGAGTGCTTTTGACTTACCAAAGAAGCTCCAACGAAGTCAAAAGTCATACAGATGATGTAATAATCACTTCTGATAAAATTTATTTGATGATTCAAACCCTGTTACTTCAGAATATTGACCCTGACACCAAACATGTTTCGTGATAATAAAAATCAAGTCCGCAGATATGAGTTTGCAGTGTCATACATTTGTTGTTTAAAGTCAATCCGGTAGCGAAATAATGAAATTTATTCCAATTTATTGTGTCAGCAACAGCTAAAAATAGATCTGGAAGTATGCTCGCATTTAGTTTTGGAAACATCCGAAGACATAGAGTGACACCCCATTAAGCCGACATGGGGTCTGTTGTTTGTTTTTGAATCTCTCTTGTTCGCATTTGTATTTCTCTTGTTCATGCATGAGAGTGAAAGCTTGCAGTCCTGCTACAACTTCAACAAAAGTGAAAAGTTGAATTTGTCAAGGGCGTTCACCAAGCAATGAATTCGCTGGATATCATATTTTTCATAATCTTTCAAGGACAAATTATCACACTACTTGCTATTCGTTACAATTTCCTCATGTATCGAAAACATTGTCTATAATTTCAATGCGAGGCTTTAATGAGTTTGACAGTGCATGCGCAACTGTATTCCAAATGCTAGTATTGAAGTGGAAATATTCCCACTACTTGTCTCCTGCCAGTATTGAATTTCCAACAACAATCTTGTAGTGTTAGTGAGGATGATTATTTTACAGAGTGTCTGTTTGATTGCCATGGATAAAAGCTCATAGATTTTACATCAGTTATACAAGCGGAAATGCACACTAGCGCATTTCATCTCATACTTCAGACTAGCTCGGGAAAGAATCAAACTGCACGAGGGGAACAGTTGCAAGCAAAGTTTTTCTCATACTGATAGCTTTCAATAGGTGAAAAGGAAGAAAGGAAATTCGGAAGCTATTTGTGATATTGCGAATGCGATATCCGAAACCGCTTATGTTTTAAGAATTAAAATTTCATGAATACGCACTCGTGATTTGAAAAGTAAAACCCTCTGCACTATCTGCATCATTTCATGGTGGTTGCATCGTAAACAGAATTGTAACTAGTGAAGACTTGAAGTTCTAAATCTGAAATGGGGTGAATCCAGGCTTGACTACCAACGATCTGTGCAGTGACGCCGTGACAAGCCATTTGTTCGACCTATATCGCCATCTCGGCATGACCTGGGCCTAAAAAACTTAATTTCCTTGGTTAGTGTTGGTAGGCTTTGATAATTCATCTATATCCATGTCACGCATCAAAATATTCAACAAGAGCCATGTGAAGCGTTTTGAAGCTTTTCAACGCGGATCAGACTTGCACAGGAACCAAGAACAAATTATGGCATCAGCAAGTTTGTCTTACGACGAACTGTCTCGTGACGAACATTTGACTCGATTGTGCTCTATCTCGACAAAGTCCTTATTTCATTGATCAGGAGAGTTTGACTCATAATCTTTTTCTACTATTCTGTCTTTTTAATGCTTTTTGAAGTTAAATACATTTTTGTATGCTTGACGAGAGCTTGTTCATGCATATTTTACTGCGCAGGAAGCCGGAGAATTATATCGGCAAATGAAGAATTTCTGGGTGTTGCTCTTGATCTATAAGACTTGCAAGACTAATGGCTCATTCAAGCAATAACTTAAGCCTGTACAATAATATATTTTAATCAGTTTGATTAATTGATTATTCAAATATTGGAAATGCACCTAATTAAAATGGAATACTTAATCTGCTCTGAGATTATTTTAACTTGCTTCAAGATTGTTTTAATTTGAGCGTGAAGAGATGTAGCAACTAGCAGACTACTAGAAGTCTTAGATGAATATCTAGTTTCTAATATCTTGACTTCGCAAATGATTTACAAGTTGACCAGTTCAGCTTATTTCATTCTCGGGTACTGGACACTCGAATAATTAATTCATACGCATCAGTTGATATCTAGACATTAGAAATGTTTCTCTTGTGACAACTATCATTTGATATGAAGATCAAAAACTTGACTTTTATGCATCAATATATTCTTGGCACTTCTTTTAGAATGGTTAAGAGTCACTGCTTCACTTTCGTGTTAGGACGATAAGGGTCCATTAAGACGCAATGAGATGGGTGATTAAACGAAATGTTGAATGTCATACGTGTGTTCACCGTTCTATCTATTCGTTAAAACTATTTCCTGTGAGGTAGACAGATTAAATGTCTCTGGGGTTTATGTTATCGCCCTTCTAATGGACAAGGAATAAGTAATCTTTTTCCAATTGCCAGTTTCATATCAACAACATTCATTGAAAGTTGATTCAGTTTGAATCTCATCCTTTGACAAAGAGAAAACTCTAAACATTCTTCATTCTTTATTTTCTTTTTTTTCATTATCCATGTCTTTGATTTATTAGGGAACAAATTTTCATCTATACCTCTCATCAAAATTAACCACAGCAAAATTGGCAGATTCGATAGCTTTGATTTTATTACACTAGAGCATAATGAAAAGATTGAAGGATTCTTGAACCACTGCATGGTCTGGAGCATTCACCACGCAGTGATCAGTACCCGACATTAGAGTTCTTGTCATTTTCCTGTGTAATTTGCGAAATTCATGTCATTTCTCTGAAAAATCTGAAATTTTTATTATCTTGCGAATTTCTTATCGCGCTTGTAGGCATATCTTTCACTTATGTGATTCAAATTGTGTGTCATACTTGTAAACAAAGGTTTGCAATTGGTCCGGAGCAAGCTTAGTAGTTATTGCCTTTCCATCAAGACTAATGCGGGTGTGAACGCCTTCTGGAGCATTAACTCTTCTGGGGAATTTCTAGACAGGATGTCGGGTTTGAATAGCCACTCATTACAAGTTTATAATTTCTCCACACTCTATACGAACCTTAATTTTAGCCAGGTTAAGGATTCCTTGAGAGACTTATGTCAGATAGCAATTAGCAGCTCCAAGAGCTTCATTTGCATTGGATATTATAGAACTTTCTTCTCGAGTCTGTGGTGAAGTCTTCACCGTTTTCTCTTCACCGTGAAGAGAAAACGAACGCTCATATTCTCTCTTGCCAAGTTATTGGAATTCGTGGCAATATGGCCACTGTGGACAGTGACTTTCGTGACTGGCTAAAACAGTCAACCCTAAAACTTTAAATTTTCTTTGTGATGTTTTTTTCATACGAATATATATGTTCTCGAATAATAAGTGCACAGGATATCACTGTTATTGATTTCATACTGGATAGCACTCTTGTTCCCTTCGAAGGACTTGTGTTTAAACAAATTTGGGGCATTCCTATGGGTGGGAACTACAGTTCATTCTTGGTTGACCTCTTCTTAGCATACAGGGAGTTCAAGTTTGTGACGGGCTTCTAACGAGTAAGAGATTTGGCTGGGCTAAACTTTGACAAACTTGGCCTGGGCTTTCCGCCAGGTATGTCGACGACATTTGTGTATTCAATTACAAACACTTCGTTAAGATTCTTCCTGAAATCTACCCGATAGACCTCTTAGCTAGCAGAAGCGGTGATAATAAATGCACGTAAATTATTTGGATGTAAAAGTCAAGATCCAAGATAGTGGCCTATACACCACGGAGGTCTACCATAAGGTTGATGAGTTCAGCTTCCCAGTGGTGCTGTATACTTTCCCCAAAAGTAATATACCTTTGAACACTGGTTTAAACATCTTTGCTGCTCAGCCCATCAGGTTCGCTAGAATTGCAGCTGATGCTTCCGCCTTTATATCAAGAGCTAAAGGCATTTTCAATATCTTCAAGGAAAGGGGTTACAGGGTTAATCCACTAATAATTTCATGCATCAAGTCCTTCTCGATAAATAGGTTTCTCGTTTATAAGTTTAATCGTTTTTCACCTCGCCAAATACATTCCATCATAGGTATGTTAAACTAACATATATTTTACAGATACCTTTTATTCTCTTTTATCCAAAATTTATTTTCGGCTAAGTTTTCCTCATGTTTAGAGAGACCTTCTTTATCGTTCATTCGATATGGTTGGCCTGGCCATGCGGTACAGGTTGGAGGTTAGGGGCTGAAACCTTGCTTTATGCAGCCACATGGTTCCTCCCTGATGACTCCGTACATAGCGATCTTATTTTGGCTTCTTGTATTTCTTGATTTTCATCATTTATAATTTTCGGTCAGCTTCTCGTCATGTCTCATGCCGAGCTCTCATTTTAGTTTTTCAATTGTAAAATAATATTGAAAATAAGTTTTAATTTATTTCCCATCCTTTCAAGATTTGAGTCGGCTAGACATTATGTGTATTTCGTTTCCTATTCTGTACTGGGGGGGGGCATATTCTATGTTATTAGGAGTAATATATATTCATTCGCTCTTGTCTTTAAGTTACCTAATTATTTGCACGATTCTTAAGCAGGGAAGTTGTTTAACTTTGGTGTCTTTACCGTGTCGTGTTTTAATTTAAACGATAGTGCTAATTGAATCTTTTCTTCAAAATTCGACTAATTTTATTCCTATGTTGCACTCGAGGGTCGACCATGGTGAATTTGACTTGCAGTAAGCCGACATGATTTCTAGAACCAGGCTTGTTGGTGACACAGAATCTCCTGTCCCTTTCCCATGGAAAAATACTGGAATTTCATGGGTTTCCCATAAGCCAAGATCTACTGCAACCTTCCTTTAGAGTTTCATGCTATGTTTTCATAAATAGGCCGTCTTTTTATCATCATGATTTATTCTTACGCTTTTCAATTTGATCTGGTCCTGCTGTTATGAAGAGGTGGGTGCTGTTATTTGTTAAACTGCAGTTTGCAATTCCGCCATTGCTTTCCATTATCAATTTTCAATTTCTTACTTCTCTAATCTACTAATTCTATATTTAAAACGATGTTTTGCCTGTGTTAGATAATTTCCTTACATGCAAGGTTACATACAGCTCAAGCATGTACAGTACATGTACATGAAGACCACTTGCAGTTTGTTGCCCATTTCTATCTCATCATCAACAAGCCAATTGATTGGCGGTCCAGAATGATTGGCTTGCACTTGCTCATGCATAATAATCTTACATACTTCCATTATTTTACATATAGTGCCTATCTCAAGCCCATCGCATCAGTCAGCAGCATGAATCGAACTGATTTTAATCAGCATGTTCGTCCCATTGAGGACGAGCGAGCCATCGCATCGTGGCATTGCCTGCTGTGCGAGGATCGAATGGTAACTGCGCTGCGAGCATCTATCCAACGGTACAAAATTTTGTTTTGTACCCACGAAGAATCTCTGAAAGCGCCGAACTATTGAAAGAAGTCTCACCGATACAGCTGTAGGGCTTGAAAAAGCCAATCATCAGAAAGTGGTTCCTTGTATAGGCACTGCTTTATGTGAATGGCGAATCCTAATGGAAAAGATTGGAGGAATACAGACAAGATGTTGGATACTCTTTCGTATGACTCCAATCATACAACGTCAGTATAGCTTCAGCGCCTATGCTTCCTCCTACACAATCATATTTTGATGTCGAATATTTTCCCATCACCGTTCGATGTGAAAATGAATCTGAGCATGTTGTACCATTTCTATTCCATTTACCATGGGATTCCAGATCCCAATAACAAGGATGTTGAGAACCCTTATTTGGTTTACAGGGAAGGAAGGCAGTCGAAGGCAGGTGAACTTACGAAATAATGCACGCATTTGCCAATGTCGACATGACATGATGCAATTAAAAACTAAAACTGTCTGGACCTCTCAAAAAAGCTGCCGGTATTCTTTTTGATAGAGGAAGGTAAGTCCGGCGATTATGTTTTCATCAGAGTGTCAGTCACAAGGCAAAAACTTGCAGAAATCGACCAGTCAAAAATCAGTGAAAATTGTCATTATTTTCCTTCATGTTCTCTGGACCATTTTAGTTGCTAATTTTGCTCCAGCTGTGAGTGAGATACTATTGATTTTATGACTTCACCCATCCAAGTAGCGAACATGTGAAAAACTTTGCTTTCGCTCTTAATGTTTCAACTTACGATTTACAGTGTAGATGGACTCTTGATCGGTCGAGAGCTCATGTACTTCTACTTTTCAAGCGCTTTTCAATGATGCAATTAGTTTGTCAATTGACATGGTCGATCATTTTAAAATGCATTCAATTTTAAAATACATTGTTATCTGTAGACCCACACAGCATATTGGCTGCGCTTAGTGGCACTGATTTCATATAGTATTTATTGAATTACCTGATATCATCCGCTCAATAAAGAGGCTTTGGATAACTGAAATTATTTCATTTCAGCTCAATGCCTTGCGTGTTTCACAAGGTTGTACGAGATTAATTGAAAATTATTTATTTTTTATCTGGAGCTATAATCATTCGTTGAAATTTATCGGTTTGCAAGTGATAATATGGCGGCAGACATCAAACAGACAGGCTGCTGAAAAACAATTCCAGAAACATTTATTCTATTATCCAAGTGACAGAGCCCATGAATGTGAACTAGTGAAAGCTCTCTGATTCCCATACATGGACTGATTAAATTCATGATATATCCCTCTTGTCCTCGCAATGTTAATATTTCATTCATCAACGCACGCATCGAACTGTATAAAATTATTGTATTCTAAAATATTCAGTCCAATCCTGGACCGATGCTTGCCAAATTCACTGTTGGTGAATTAAGTACTCTGAATGTTCTTGAAAGCGACTAAGTTTGTAATTAAGCAATAAATTTTTAATTAATTGGTTTTCTGAAATATCAAAGCATCGATGATAATTTTTTTTGTACCCACGAAGAGACTACGAGTATATTCACCTCTCCTTCTTAATAAGGTAGATCATCCTAAAAATAGTTACTTTCCCTTACTTGTCATCACCTACATAAAGAAAATGACAATTATCAAGTCAACAAAAGGCACCAACACCCTTGATTCTTCAGTCGCATCAATGCTGTCATGCTTCAGTTTTCGTCAGTATTTTTTCAGACACAACAGGTAGCACACGCTTGTCTGACTTCGAGTGTTCGGACCACAGGTCGAAATACGACTCATGACTGACTTTACGCAGAATCATGCTTTGTAATGTTTTGGCATTGTATTGCATTAATTATTTTTGACATTTTGATCAGATCATGAAGCACTTTTTAGAGTTCAGTTTATGAAAAATGGTAAAACCATGACTCCCTGTCTGCTCTGTTTCCATGCTTACTTTGATCTATACTGAGTGTAGCTCATCATTTGGCATCAAATTTTATCACGAGCATTTTCTTAAGTTGGAAGCATGCCTTTCATTCCGTGTCTACATTCTGTTGCATGTGTGTTGTCCTTCTATGTGCATAAAAAATTTGAGGATTTGATTTCGGCTGCGACTCCCGTCCAAGTGTGGAGCCAGTACTACAGCTTAACAGTCAATCATCGCTTAATTAATGACATGTAAGAGAATCTCTGATTTTTCCGTCTCATGTTTGAGCGATTTACCAAAATATAGCTGACGCCCCTATATCCCTCAACTTTTAGCGCTCAATTCAACTATGTTCTCTGACGGAACATATTTTTCAACCGGTATTGTCATGGTTTCTCTCCGAATTAAAAGATATTATCTGTATTCTCTCAGAATACGATGACAGCGAAAATGCGAAACTCTTATCGATTTTTTTGCGATCAAAAATCGTCGCTGTTTTTTGGTAGTTGACATGTTCACAGCAGTAGATCAAAGGAACGCGTGGCAATACACTTCTGAAGATAATAATTACTAAAACCACATGCACAAAAGTCTGTTGTTTGAAATAAATGACTGAATGACTTTCATTCACTATCATAACTAAATGAAATGGAAGTTATGGAGAGCAAAAAATCATGCACATCTGAAAAATGAAATACTTCCTCTGAATTGAAATTGTCCTCTGATTACCTTTAAATTTCGAGTAATTATACTCTTCATTTATGCAGTTTTCTTGTTTGAGATCGGGGTCAGTTTTCTTTATAATATCCTCGAGATTGCCATATTTAGCATCGACTTTGGCTGTACACAAACATAAAATAAACCGATATAAATATGTCAAGACAATTTAAAATTCATATTCATGATCACAATAATTACAAGGATATATATATAGCCATGCACAGCATACCGTAATTCATGATCTTATTACACAATCTTTCTATGATCAATTGCAGCAAAAACACTTTATCGGCAAGCTAAAGGAGAAAAATCGAATTCACAGGATGTTTCCGGAAAATCACCGGTTGCACGTCGTATTTCATGCATTCCGTGAACATGCTTACCGATGGTAAGTGAAATGCATTGGCTTAACACAGCAACGGATGTTTTTCTTTGTGCCTAACAACAAGGTTGCCCTGGGTCCTCAAGATTTCCTATAAAGGTATATTGCAAAATGCAAGCTTTCGGTGGAGGATTACCTTACTTGCATGATTAAGGTGTGCAGCGTTGATGGCCACTGAAACCTTATATTTTGCAATATACTATTGCAGCACAACTGGTGATTTTCCGGAAATGCAGTCTACATCAGATTTGCACATAGAAGTAGATAATAGTACACTAGAATGGAAGTTTGATATCTTGCCTATGTACAATGATGGCACATGGAAAAATCTATGGTTTGTAGATCAGCTTAGATCTAAAACATTGTATCATAGTCAAACTATTTGCCAAGTTGGTTATGGAAGTTGTTGACATCAAATTACAGGATTTTTATGAAGAGAATTTTAAGTGAGATGGTGGCATTGTCTCGTGTGAAATAGTCTACTATTCCATGGATCAATATACTGCGTCTATTTGTAGCAGTCATTGACAACTATTTTCCAGTTTTTCAACATTGGAATACGAATTGAAATTTGGTTCCCAGAGTCATTATCGGAAGTGGTCGGTGTGCTGTTTGTGAGAACATCTGAAGAATTCAAAGATAAAAATTCTAATTTTTGGATAATTTCTCCGTCTAGCGGTTAAGAAACCTAGCGTTTTTCTGGAATAAACACATCGAACGCTTCTTTAGCGACAGTCATTTATCAGATACATGAAATGTCGCTGGAACTTTTCAATTAATCATTGAATGACTTATGTAATTTGTATTTTGGAGGCTCATATTCGAAAGCATGCAAAGGTATTGAAAATTGTTCAAATATATTGAACAGGGGAACCCTTCAAAGTAAAATGAATACTGTAAGATTTCTTGGCGTCTGATTTCAAGCTGGAGCAATGCATGCTCTGTAAATCGACATTACAAGTTGCATATGTGTCTGATTATACTCTTGATTGATTATAGGAGCGATATTTCAAAATGATGAACGTACAGAACGTTTTAAAGGATTTCCTTCTTTGTCATCCTGTCGCCGCAGTATTTCGTAAATTCATTATTACTTTTGTGTACATGGTCTTCAGACAAAGGGCAACAATCCAGATCACAAATTGACTTGATAATTTAAAGTGCCAACCAGAAAACAAGAAAACCAGCTCGCAAAATTTGCTTTTTGCCCCAACTAAGTTCCCCCGGCGTGTGCCATAATTTTCATGCAATTTCCATTCTAGGACTTTCTATGGTATTGTTAATTTCTATGGATTTGCATGAACTTTCTCATGATAATGAAGTTCCTCATTTATAATGTTTAATTATTGACGACACAGAAAATTGCTGTCACATTTCTACGTACATGTATAAATGAACTAAAAAGGTGTTCGTTGGATCTAGGCAGCATATTTGACTATTGATTCTTGTAGATTCTTCATAAATATTTACTTGCACTTTTAAAAGACCGTTATTAGCATAAGCTCAAGTAAAATTAAAGGAGCAAGCCTTAATTCTCAAAAAATGAAAATATATGAATTTATACAAATGTATTGGTACAATATAAGGAACTGGGATTGATCCCAGAATGAGGATTCACTGAATCTTTATTTCAAAAACATCCAGCATTTACACTTGTTTTTGCTTCTTTTTTACCTTCGTTTTGACATTTCCACAATTAAACTGAGGCAAATCTTCAAGGTAATCTTACATCTCAGTTCATTAATAAATAATCTCAAAGCAAAATGCATTTTTATCTTTGATTTGAGATAATTGATGATTGAATTTCTATACATGAATTGGAAAAGGTGTAATTATTCTATCTCACTACTTAGAATAAATGTTCGAGGTGGACTAATGTGTGGTTTGTAACTTAGAACATTAACTTAAGATGCTAATTGTATATCTCAAATTAGTCATGACCGTATATACCTATCAGGGATGACCAATAGCTTGGGGCAACATCGGAGGGCCAATTGCCCTGTGGTCCCACACAACCGGGATGCACGCGGGATGGGTTCCCATTGGCCCGAGAAATTTTCAATATCAACAGTAATATCAATGTACAAAATTGATAAGTTGAGTGTATTTCGACACTTTGAATATATTAAAGCATCAGCTTATCAAGCTTGTCAATCGAAGAAGCTATATCTAGATCTTATCAAGATACCGTATTCAATCCTAAATGCAGGCGTATTTCTATAGGATCCGTAAAATCAACAGATCACTTACAAAACTTAATCTATTATCTTTTACGTCATTTATGTTGTGGAGATACTGTTGATATTTTAGCTGATTGATTGATCCAGATTTTGCAGTTGCAAACCGACTTTCAATTGAACAGGACTTCCAGTTTCTGCATTGCAGGCAGTGGCGCAAATGTAACCATACACACATTCGTGGATTTTCGCTGGAAATTTACGATGTCAATGAGTTGGAAAAATGAATGGAAAGCCCACGCGAACGCGCACTGCTAACGGACATCGAGTTTACTCAGATAATGTCCTTATTTACCTGCGTCTCAAGTTTTGTGACGATCATTTAAGTTTAACGGCGCCTAGATAGACGGAATTAGGGTGAATATAAGATCCAAAATATCCTTTACTTAAAGTAAGAAACGTGATTGGATCACAGCACTCCTCCACAACAGACAAGAGGTTTCCGCACTCCTTATGTACTCAGCTTTAACTTCGGATGTCAACAATGAGCATGTATGCAATTATAGGTAGACTGATTGTTGAAAATCGTTCGTGGGCCTCAGGAATATCAATGGGTCGAAGTTTGATTGATTTTGTTGGATGGAATAAGCGTGGGAACAAAAACTTGTCCCATGGACATCACTACAGTTGTTTTGAGTGTTATGTGCAGAGGTTGCTGATGTTTCCTAATTTTCCATCAAAGATGCAACCAATATTTTCTAAATCTGCGTGTATTTACATTTCATTCAGGAAGTCAAGTTACTAAAGCAAAGGTTATTACAAAAGCATTAGACTTCAAATGAAGCGCATCAGACCTTTACATAATGAACTCTGATGAAAAGATACACAATTCATTCACATTTTCTATAAAGAACCACAAACTCTATTGAGTTCAGCAGATTTTTATATGCGTCCAGCGATACCGAAAGTGCAACGAGTGTCTCTTTTCAATCTCGTTAATCTTGTCCCTGTAGCGCTTTTGTGTTGATTTCTTTCATCGAGAAAAGTAATTGATTTTTTTTGACTACTTCGAAGAAATTCACTAACTGAATGAAAGTTCTCAAACTTTCAAACTCAAACTCAGGCAAGCAGGCAACAATTCTTAGTAAATTTTTGTTTGTTGCAAAGCTTTGTAATAAGTAATGCTTGTTCTCTTGAATGCCTCAAGATAACAACAACTATCAAATTCATTAAAGATACCAACATGTTTTACATCGTTCGATTCCTTCCGTGTTCAATCGAGTGTGATTGAATAATCAAGGGCACGGGTGCAATGTTGTTGTTTTTCTCTTTGCTCACGTCAGACTTTTGTTTTCAATGTTTTGCTTTCTAAATTTCTGCTCGAATGAGAGGTGAACCGGTTCAGTTCCTTATTACACTTCGATGCGTCACTCAGAAATAATGATTCAATTTAATCAGACTTAATATAAACTGCAATTGACTAAAAACTGATAACAAGGTCAGCTGAATGATCTCATCAAAAGATCTTATTAAATATTAAATAAATAAATTTTGCGCAACTGAAATAATTAAAAACATCAATCACTGAAAATTCATTCGAAATTACAACAGGGGACATTAAATTGTGTCTTCGAAGCGATTCCCGGTAGTTTGTAATGAATAACGTCTGAAACAAGGAAGCAAATAAACGAACTGAGGTTTATCCAAGTGCAAGATGTATCATGAAAGATTATAAGCAGGCGACTTATCACTGAATTCGCTTTTCTGATTACGAGTTATATCTATTGATATGTAGTACAAAAATAACTTATGTCACAGATCTTCAGATATCATGACGGGAGAAAACAAGGGAGAAATGATGATACACGAAAACCATAGTGAATTTTCTGAGTCAGCAATGCTGTCAGGGAATTTATAGTAATCCTTAAGGGCATCAGATTTCTTAAAAGTGTTCATTTCGAGATTTGATGATGCGATAATATATTTTAGAAGCAGGACACTGAAATGTTTTGCAACAATGTTATGCTAACGCGGAACACGACGATATTTAAGCAGTCAAAAGTTGTTATCCGACTTAATTTAGTATCGGTTAATAAGGACAACAGAAAAATTGAAGAAAATTTTCACGCTGCAAAAACAGGACGTTTATCCGTTAGAAAGATAATCTATGTCAAAATTGCAAGTTTTGAAGAAAATCCTCTGCCTTAACTTCTTTACAGTTTTGAAATTTCAATAAAAGCGTCATTTTTCGACATTTCTGGTGTTGATCGGGAACTCAACTACCAATTTGTAAATGAATAGCAAACATAAGGAAGACGATTAACCTTGTTTATACCGATAATTGAAGGCACGGGATACCGAAAAACTTTCAAATTTATCTTAACCTAGGTAATACAAATCCACCTTAAAGCAGGAAGGGATTACTTTCTATTGAAACATCAGGGTTCATGAATCTCTCTCTCTCTCTCTCTCTCTCTCTCTCTCTCTCTCTCTCTCTCTCTCTCTCTCTCTCTCTCACCAGCGTCTCTGTGGCACTGCACTACCGCTGTCTATTGCATATTCAACCTGTATAACTTTTAGCTCAATAGGTAATTACCTGTCGTTAACCAGTAATTTTGTGGCTATGTAAAATCAAGTGCGATTCGAAACGATGACGGTGATATTTATTCAATAGAAAATCATTAGTAGCCGATTTGAAACTGCTGACTCATGATGAATGAGTAACATAATATCTAGCATAGATCGAACACCAGCCTTCGATAACCGGTTCTTCTGGCAACGAGAACATTTAGAGCGTTCAGTGTGATGATCTTCATTACATTAAGTACTGATATAAGCTGGGTTATAGCTCCTAACCGAGCTAGATAGTGAAATCATGGGGTCTAGATATCTATAATTGGAAAGGAGGCAGATTCACGCTTTCTGTGGAAAAGCTGCCAGGGCCTGTTGTAGACATAGCTCATTCAAATTTTACTTTTCAATTACATGGATCAAGTAAATGGTCTGAAATTAATCCACAAGATTAGATGTCATGTATGTACTTTTACTATAAATGAATATCAATGTTGGTCTATTCATTTTGCCTACATGTACATCGCAATATATCAACCATGTTGATAAACATTCTTTTCTCAATATGTTTTGTATGAAATCAAAAGTCAAATGTTAATTAGGAAGAGCGTGGGGCATCTCTACTAAGACCATCTTATAAATGAGAACGCAATGCAAGTGCTATGATGTTGCGTTGTCGATAGCTATGTTATTGTTTGCCAATGTTGTTGTTACTGCTTGCTACTGTTGCTATTGTTTGCTGTTGCACTTTTCCATTAAGCCTTGCGTTACGAACATCTGGCCATGTAATCTGCTGACTGCTAGTGATGACAATTCAAGTGATTATTATGAACTTGTGCATGTGTGACTCTTTCAGACACTTTCAGTACGTGACCGGAGCCGGTCGTCTACATGCTGTACACTATACATGCTACATGCTATCTCAGTAATAACATTGCTTAACACAACATTGCTGAGTTCTTACTACGCAACATAATGGCGACGAGGATACCGAATCCAATGCTACCAAATGCCCTAAAATCTACCGATTGGGAATATTTCTCGAGACTATTCAGTAACTATTTGACAATAGTTGCAGCAACTGATGATCAGAAGCTACCTCTACTTCTCAACTCCCTTGGACGCGATGGCCTAGCGATTTTTGATGGTCTACCTGAGCCCAAGGCAAAGTTTGAGGAAGCAGTTACTCAGTTCGACAAACATTTTTCCGGCAAGACTGACAGCAACCTAATGAGACAATAACTGACTTTGCCTGTCGTTTGAGGAGGCTCGGGCGAGAGTGCGACTTCGGGGCAAGCTTGCAGAACATGCTGAGAGACATTCTAGTGATCGGAGTGCGAGACGATGTTCTTGGCGAGCGACTACTTGCTGAAGATGCTACAAAATTGAAGTTCGATGACGCACTTACTCGTGGAGAAGCTTTCGAAAGGGCAAGAGTGGAGCGAAATCAAGCTACTCATGACATTTCTGTATCTACTGTGACAACTACTGGCAGTCATCCTAAGAAGTTTGAGAGGCAGCAGAAGAACCATCCTTCAAGAATGCGGTTCGATGACAAATGAAATCAGGACAAACATCTCAACGATCGTGCTACAGATGCGGTTCGAAGCAGCATTTGGCCAATAGTCCGATGTGTCAGGCGAAGAATGCGACGTGTCGATCCTGCTCAAAACGAGGACATTACGCCAAACAGTGTAAGTCAGTGAATTGCATTGCTAATGTTCGTAACGTTACTAATGATATTTCTTCTAATGATTTTGAGCATGATGAATTCAATTTATTTAGCTTGTGTTCTATTGATGCAGATATAATTGCTCGTTCATTACTGAATAGATACGTGTTGATTAACGGTGAAAGAATGAAATGCAAAATTGATACGGGTGCAGACCGTAATTGTTTGGGTAAGCGATCGCTTTCTAAGAGTTTGAATATTCATGTAGAACCGATAAATGCTCATGCTAAAACTTGGGGTGATGATCATCGTCTACGTGTATTGGGTAAAACTACATGTCAGGTATCGTATAATGGCGTAACGCATTCCGCAGTATTTTATGTTTTCGATAATAATGATATGCCGTTACTTGCATACAATTTGTCAAAGCGATTGGGGATGATACACGAGTTAACCTCCATAGATGACATTGAGTTAATTGATGATGGATTAAATAATTTGCTACAAGAGTTATGCCGCATTTACAAAGGGTGGAAAGTTAAAGGGTGTGACACATGAGATAAAATTGAAAAGTAATGCCATCCCTTTCTCGCCTCCGAGAAGAGTACCACCTGCGTTACAAGAAATGATGAAAATTAATGTTACGAACATCTGGCCATGTAATCTGCTGACTGCTAGTGATGACAATTCAAGTGATTATTATGAACTTGTGCATGTGTGACTCTTTCAGACACTTACAGTACGTGACCGGAGCCGGTCATCTACATGCTGTACACTATACATGCTACATGCTATCTCAGTAATAACATTGCTTAACACAACATTGCTGAGTTCTTACTACGCAACATATGATATGTTGATTTTTTCTATAACAGACCTTCGAAGCTATTCTAGACAGTGTGATTCTGCTTCCTGTACAATTATAGATATCCAGACCTCCTTCCTTAAACAGACTAGGAAGATGAAGCGGCTATGCAAAAATCCATGAATGAATCCGATCTCTATGAATCTCGTAATTCTTCCTCCCCATCTATCTACATTGTCAAGTGCAGGAAGCCTTAATCATATCAACATGGACTTTCCTGCCTGCAATCCTGAATAGGATGAACTATAAGACAACATGTAGGAGTCTTAGCCATTTTCAAGCTGTGAGAGGAAATAGATGAGACAGCTTGGAAGATTTCCTTTTGAAGACTGTATTAACAATCCGTATTCGTACTTGTGCAACAAGGACTTCACGGGGAGTGTTCAAATCTAATAAATGATTTACTAGAACAAATTCAGAGCAGTCATCAAAGCGTCAAAAACATTTTTATGTTAAAGTTCTGTAGCAACTTCGGAAAGTGTACTATGAGTCTTTGATACAAGAAAATTTTCCATTCTATGAATTCAATTCTTGCAAAAATTTCTTTAATTTTATGTTTGCCTTAATTTCCTCATGACCTACTGTTCATTTCTTAGTGGCTAGTGTAGTATAATGGCATTATTAGTCGTGCATCAATAAAGAGAGCAAAGACTTTACATCGTCTGTATCAAAGGGTCAATTCAATCAATTCCGATCAATTTCAATCAATATGAAGTGAAATTCGTTTGGAAAACTTGCGACACTTAACAACACAATCAAAATGCAAGTAATTTATATGTAAGTCGCGCTTTAAATCATTGGCTTACAAAAAAATTTGCACGAACAGAATCCTCTCTTAAAAAGAGCTTTATCAATAGATTCGATTGATTGATTGGTTTTTATGGAATTTGTTATAAATCCATTACCATTTGTGTGTCTGATGTTTGTAAATTGTCCACCGAAAGCAGACAGTACTTGTTGTTCAATATGCCTAAATATAAGTATCTGATTTATAGATGATCAACACAGCATGGATCATAATTAAGCTTTTGCTTCCACTGTTTCAACCATAAAATATGACTACTTCTTAAAGAAATCTATTTACGTTGTTGTCTTCTAAATTCGCTACAATTCTTATTAAAAAAAAAGAAATGATACCTCAAACAATATCCAATAATAGAGAATCAACATCAAACGATCAGTAAATATAAATTGTCAACACCAAGTAACATAAAAAAAGTAGAATAAAATTAAATAATCATTGTTTAGAGTCGGAAGCACATTAGGCGAGCGTCTTTTCTTCAATGTAGCCGAATTTCAGTTATTCAACTCTTCTGTGCCGAGTGTTTGCAAGAAAGCAGAGCTTTTTAAGTTTTAGGCTTGACCCAATCAAGTTTTGAACCTTGATATTCCGGACGCAGAGCTAGCACTCTACCACAAGGCCACAGCTTCGGTGTAAAGCCTGCACTTCTTCCAAATCTTGCGTCTCGACTTAGTCATCAGATGTAATTTCTTCTTTATTTTATCCCGCCTGATCTCTGGCACAGACAATGATCAAGACAGCTGAATCACGAAAAGGAAAATGTTTTCATACAACTCGAATAGAGCTTGCTCGCACTTAAATTGCATAGCAGTCATGTAGACCTCGGGCAATATTCGAGAAAATGCGGCAGATATAGTATTCCTTTGACATGTAACAGCATATCAACAATGTATCAAAATAAATTTACATTACGAACAAATATTGCTTGTAAAGCATCTGCGGAGTCCATGCCGGAATCTATCACATAATCATAGATATTACTAACACGAGACGTGTTTTGGTCCATTCATCAGTTATGGACAGGCTTCGAATCAGCTGCGCTCTAACCCCAGAACATTCATGCATTTACAATGCATATCATGACACCTAATGTTTACTTAGATGACTTCATTCAATGATCATGTTCATCATTTTCTTGATGATTTGATTAAGATCAGTTTGATTAACACGAGTTAGAGCATATGCGCCACTTCTTCATGTTTATAGTTTGAACACAGACCTAATCATACTGGTGTTGAAAACCATCAACCATCAAGAGAATTAGAGGATAGACATTTGCTAATTTAATCCGCTGAGTTGACATACAAACTTGACAATTTTAGATTACAAGTATCGTTGATAGCTGATCTCCTCTCTATTTGTCTCAGTTGTCAAAGATGCTAAATACGATAATACAATTGATAATGAGATGAGCTTGAGAATCTGGATTATGCTCATCCCATTACCGTACAATTGATCAATGTGGTCACTAATCCCTGAAAAATAAGCTGTCATCTTATTTGTAAGCAGAATTTTCGAAAAGTTTCATTTACAGGTTATGAAGTCTTGAAAATATAAGAACGTGGGTTATCCAGATTGAATAGATGCTGCAAAAACAATAACAAAACAATAATTGATAGAAGAAAGAATAAAGGACACTTTTGAACCGTAGATGAATAAACGGAGAAGATGAAATAGCAAAGATTTCTTTCCGAATGTTTTTAAGTGTTCCGACATTTTGGAACATCGTCATGCAAGCAAAACGAATGCGCTTGCTTAGAAGATTTGTCTGTGGAAGCTGACCCGTCGATAGGACCATGAGGAGCAGCTTAGAGACTGCATCTGAGGAACAGCTCTTCTGAAGGTCAAACGGAATCTCCAATCAAGAAGTGTCAATGGCATATGGGAACAAAGGTATTGATGACGTCTCAATCGGCTGAAGTAAATGACAATAACTATTATTAGAACGAGGCAACAATGATAATAGTGCACATCATGGGAACTGTAAAACTGAAATTTCTGCAAAACCTTCTAATTTTTCTAATTTTCTATTTCTAAACTTTCTCATTTACTTTCTAGATCTGTCATTCATACCACAGCCCAGCATCCTTTCCTAGTAGTAATAGTCAATCAGCTTAAATGGAAATGTCAAGCATAATTCAATGCAAGACTTATCATTGCGCAAAATGCCTGTTAAACAGTCAATAGTTCATCGTGCCTAAGTAGGACGGCAAGAAGAAGTAACTAATATTTTACAACTGCAACGGAATTCCGTGTTCATGACATGAAATTTACAGAAAAATGGCCATCAATTTGCAGTTTACAAAAGACGCCTATAAAGTAACCCCTGGCTCTACAAAAATGATGGTCACGTTATTGAAATGCTCAACTTTGGTTCTGCAATAATTGTTGTGCATATTGTTCATTCGTTGGTTACGGTACCATAAAATGTTTGCTGGTAGGAAGTCTTATTCTGAAATTCAAACTAAGTTAATTCTGAGATGAAGTTTTCGTAAGCTCATCTGCAAAGAAGTTAATCTCGAACTGAACTCCGGCCTCAGTCAGATTCTTTGATTACCTTTGGGTTCATAGGTAGGAACTGTTTAGTCGGCATTCATCACTAACCTTGTATCAAATCAACGCATTTTTTGGTCTTTTTCTCAGTCTGATCCCTTTCTTGACTTTCGAGAAAATCTGCTTGATGTCTGCGTTCTTCAAACTGTTCCGCTCTCTAAGTCCTTTCGACTACCTCCTTGAGAATACTTTTAATAACTTCAATGAGTTTTAGACTCTTCATATTTCATCATTTGCGTGTCACCATTGCAGACTTTTTCCGTCAGACATTATTTCCTTTCCAATCTAAACAAAAAATCAGGATTCCAATAAAGCGAGTGCTATGCGACCAGTTTCCAATAATTCAGCTTCAAACAGAGTCGTCCTCTATATAGTCCTTTGGTTCCAATCTTTGACAATTTCATAATATTTAAATTTTTTGAAGTCTTTTATTCAGCAGAATTCTCATTTAAATCGTTTTCGCTATTCTGCTGTTACGTTTTATTTTCATAATTCTCTAGTGCAGTTATGTTGTAGCAAATATTAATCTGACTTCTTGCTAATTAACCATCTTGACATCTACAAGCAATTGATTTGCGGTCCAAATTCACGGATCTTCAAGCGATGGGATTATTCGATAACATACGAGGGGTGATTGAAAATTTCGCGGCCCGATATAGAAAAAAGCATATTTCGCATACGATACATATTTATTTTTCGACATAATCGCCCCTACAATCAACGCATTTAGCCCAACGGTGCTGCAATGCGCGGATCCCTTGCTCATAGAAGTGTGAGTCTTTGGAGTCCAGATACTCCTCAACGGCCTCCATGACGTCACTGTTGGATGCGAAGTGCTGACCACTGAGCTCCAATTTCATTTTTGGGAAGAGATGAAAGTCCGATGGTGCCAGATCAGGAGAATAGGGTGGATGGGAAATGATGTCAAACCCACAACCTTGGATGGCAGGCATGGCGGTAGCGGAGGTGTGAGCAGGCGCATTGTCTTGATGGAAGAGCACGCCTTTCGTGAGGTTCCCTCTCCGCTTGATCTTGATCTGCACTCTTAACTGCTGCAACAAATGAGCGACCAGTCTCTAGGAAGTCCAACAACAAAACTCCCTTCGAATCCCAAAAAATGGAGACCATGACCTTTCCCGCGGACCTGGTGACCTTGGCTTTCCGCGGAGTTGGTGATCCTGGGGGCTTCCATTGTTTCGATTGTTCTTTCGACTCTGGCTGATAGTGGTGAACCCAAGTCTCATCCATCGTGATGAACCGGTCCATGAAAGAGGTCCCTTGAGATGAGAAAGCGGGCTCGTTTGTTCTCTGGTGTGAGCAGTCGTGGCACCCATCGAGCGGAAACTTTGTTCATGCCAAGTTCATGATGGATGATGTTATGGACACGCTCTTGTGAAATCTTCAGTTCGAAGGCAATCTTTCGCTCGGTTGTACGGCGATCATCAAGAATAATCTTTTGAACATGATCGATCACATCTTCTGTGCTCACTGTCACTGGTCTTCCACAACGGGGATCATCTTCCAAGCTCTCTCTTCCTTGCTTGAATTCTGAAGCCCACTTCTTGACTGTGGTGTAGGACGGAGCTTTCTCACCAAGTGTTTCAACCATATCATCATGAATCTCCTTTGGTGTGAGTCCTTTCAAGCTGAGATAACGAATGACAGCTCGATTTGAAACGTGATCCATCTTACGCAACACTTATCTGACTAACTGACTGATAAGTTAGTAACTGAAGTTAAGTAGCTGTGGTTTACCAACAGTTCACCGGATCGACTGATCACTCGTCATGCGCCGTCAGCACATTCCATTGTATCAATCCACATGTGCATAATGGCCTGGCTTTAAGCTTTGTATGTCAGGCCGCGAACTTATCAATTACCCCTCGTAGTTGCCACTATCGTATATAACTGGTCTCTTAGTGAGAGTATTCACTGCACATGATCGAATTCGTCTACCAACTGATTGTCATCGTCGCCTGCATCGACTACATAGAAGTTAAGTTGTCACGTCGAACATTTCCGGTAACCGATAGGTCAAATTCCTCTGCACCTTCAGCCTAGCCTTTTATACTCTGCAAAATGTTGTTAAATTCACGTAATAAGGATAAAATACTTGCTGAATCTTAAGAGATTAATTTTGTTTTTTTGATTTGCCAATCCATCTGTTCGTTGAAGGCTGGAGAGTGCATTGGATTTTATTGACAAGATTTGTCCCTTAAGGATAGTTTGCATTCCAATTTTGCTTTCGGTTAGAAAGAAGATTAAACTGATCCATCGCACTATGACATTGATAGAAGATGGCGTGCATTTGAATAGTAATAGACAAATAAGATGTTGGTGGACGCTGAAACGAGTACGGGAGAATAGGAGTTTCAAACAAACTTCGAATACAGAACTGAGAATTCATTTACTGGAACCGTCACCTGAATAAGGCCGGAGGTACAGGGTTATACAGGAAAAACCTAAGCAATCTTCCGCACTTCGTTTCAGTCACAACCAAAACTACCGGTGTAAGTTATTAGGCACAAGCGATATCAGCGGCATAAGCCATACCTTATGGTCTATGATTTCCGACTCTTCTGCGTACCTCCAAAACTAATGGGAAGAAACAGATCTCGATGATGTGACAATGTACACAGAAGGGTCCCAAATGGTGCCCTCCGCGCCAGGATTAGAAAGAATCAATCAACTGACGGATGTGTTAATGCAATCTTTCTGCGTTGAAGAATTGATTGGTGCTTTTTAAATGTACTGACATTTTGGCACTCAGGCCAAAGTACTTTGCTATAATATACCACTGTATTTTGTTGAAAAGGAAGAAACATACTGCAAATGAAAAGCCATTTGAAGAATATAACATGCCATGCATTCAAGCTTACTTAAAGCGAATAATTAAAATGAAATATTGCCGTTCTCTCCTATTTTATGTGGCTCATTTCCCTTATCGTGTCTGGACTTGGATCTCAATAATACGGTGACCTCCATTTAAATTGGTGAACGTGCGGAAAGCGCTGCAACTTAACCTAACTATAAATGAGAAGATGCCAATGCTGTTATGAGCGTTCATTCATTCCATGTGGAACTACCGTCATTAAAGTGCTTATGTGGTTTCTGCTTCTTTTACATCTTCAAAGTCATACTTCAAAGTCAAAGTTCTAAAATAACTGGGATGCCTTACAAAACAAAACCAGTGAACGAAAAGTATTTGAATTTGAATATCTGAATGAATCGATTGGACTACAACTCAAAGAGCTTTTTGTATTTGACGTCTAAAACACAGTTACCAATAGACTCAATTGGAATTTTCTGCTCCAATTTGAGAGCCTAGAACAAACTCAAAATCTCAACATTACTTGATGTGAGGAGAGACAGTACGAATTCCTTAATTTTGATAACTCCTGCGTAATAAAACAAATTTGTCGTTGCTTGAATGTCATCGTCTTAGTCTCAGCCAGATAATTATTTAAAATTTCAAAGGAGCTATCTGATTTAGCTACAGGAATTCGCTGTGAATGGAATATGCTAGATTGAAATAAGAAAATGGAACAATGATTATTGAATTTTTCTAAGAATCTTAAGAAGAACATTATTGAAAGGGGAAACTGTAAAAACAATTAGCCTAACTTCTACTACAGCTCCTGAAGATATATTAATCACAGCATCTTTAAAATACGTATAGTAAATTGATTGAACTCAGTGAAGACGTTGTAATCTTTATCGACTCTGCTTCAATCACACAAATTTAGCTGAATTATATGTGGTTTTTATCATAGAACTTGCTGTCGTGTATCTATATCGTGAAAATGCATAAAACCGAAAATAGTTTTTTCATATCGCAATTTATAGTTGCAATAATTAAAGAAAGGCCTATCGTCAAAGTAAGCGGCAGTTTCATCTGCTGCAGACTCAAAGATGTATCATGTCATATACGGATTTGGGATTACGAGTGGCTTACAGTGAGAAACAAACACAATTACATCCATCCAATCCGCGTCCTTTTGTTTGCCTAGAAGAGAATGATACACAGACTATTTAAAAAGAAGCTTGTGAACACTTTTTCGTACGCCTGCTATCTTTTAAACCACTGATTAGAAGGATCCACATGATTAACAAAGCTTGCGTGCAATTATCTGAAATTTTTGAATCTGGAGAAATCGTCGCGATTGAAGTATTTTGAAAGAATTCACAGCAATCTGTAAGCGATGAAAGATCGTTTTGCTATTTATCCAGTCGACTTAGTCTGACGCATTCAAGTCAAAGATCGAGCCGAAATCAGCATAAGGAATTCACAGAGCTGAGGACTTTGATGACACATGGACATTCACAGCGTCCTTTTTCTCTTCAGCTGTTGCTTCCGTGTGTTCTTCTGTTTCCACATTCATGACATCTATAAAAAATGAACATAAAGCGTGTTGATGAAATTTGTTGATACCTTGAAAGACTTCAGTTTTCATGACTGATATTCAATATTATTAAATATTATTGAATTAGTAACAGCAAGGTAACTTAATTTGTGTTCAGTGGAGAACCGGTTGATCCTTTCTGTGAAAATCATGTTATCACCTTATCAACGAGAGAATTAACGAAGTGAAGCATTTACAGCGCCCGTGTCGTTTTTGACGACAGATTATGCTTGTTTTACCTATCATAAAATGTTCATTGATTTTTGGATGTTTTCTTATCAAATTGTGGATTGCACAACATTTGGAAATTCCGGTTCTTAATTCAGGCTTTAACAATAAGTTTCCAAAAACGTTACTGGTAGTTGCACCCCTGGTACGCATATAAGTATAGCATCACAATGTCGCATTATAGACAAATTCATCGACGAGGAAAAGAAAGTGATTCGTATTGCATAACAGCTGTGACTGCAAAGTATGGTAATTGCAATGCATGGTGATCGATTCATCAAATCATTATATGGAATCGTTGCGGTGACGTCACTGTTTTAAAAAGAGCGGGAATGAGAGCTGGTACATCATACCTGAAATTCTCTAGTTATGTCTATGGGTGATGAAATTTTTCTGTTTGTAAAGCAAAATCTGAAACTGAAAATTACATGAAAAGTCCACTTGCCCTAAAGTGGTTTAGAAACCACAAAAACCATTGTGGGTTCTTTCAATATGCCAACCCTGGATGGCATTGCGGATTTAGATATTGAATGAATAACTTACTGAGCTTATTGGGCGCAACAGGTTTTAAAAATACTGCAAATAGCTAATTAGAATCCAGAAAAATGTAAGAAATTCATTTTGGAAACATGCAGTCAAGTTCAATTTTTTGATAAGAATTTTACCTGTTTAGTAAATGTAATAGTGTATTCTAGCTTATTCAGTATAGTATTAATTGATTTTGCTTCCTGAAAATCAACCAACGCAAACATAAAGTCAATAGCTGATGTCTTCTTCAGACAGGAAGGATAGTTTGTTAATCATCAAATCTCTAAGGCATTTATAAACTCTAGCATTGAAAGGTGCACAATTTGTGAGACTTAAGAAGAAACACGAGTGTACTCTGAGATTACTTTATCTTTTTCAAGAATAAAATTTAGAAGGATTCGGCAAAGTGTGGGACGTTCTAATTTTAGACTCATCTACAGCATGAGAGTGCATCATGACGCTGTGGCGCTTTTCAGTGCAAAGTCTGGTGTGTAGACTCATTTTCAGGTAGTTGAGCACTGTTAGAAGTCAATGAGATCACTGATTAATCATTGAATGCATGTTATCCACATAACTCCTGCGCAAAGTGCGCATTTTCCATTGTCTAATCGTTTTAAACACGGTTTCTGACTGACTAGAATAGAAATTTCATGTTCATTGATTTCACACTCTATGCCAGTGATCCTCAATCTGAATGACACGACGTAGGGCTACAGGGATGTCGGATCTGGGGATGCCAGTAGAGACCTACAAAGTCATGTCGTTGATGTATGCCAACATTGATTTTGGAAGACCTAGAGCAGCGCGGGACTTAAAATAGCGTTGGTAAAGAATAGCGTTTCATGATGACTTTCTAGATTACGAACAAATTTGGTTCGGGCCACAGATTGGTAATCCTACTTTTGCGTTAGTGGTAAAATGCGGACATAGATAGTCTCCTCTAACAGAGTAGATGAAGAAATTCGAATTTCTAGGCTTTTGTTTGATGAATTGAGATGTCATTGTACGTGTCCGATACATATATAGCCACGTGACATGCATGCGAACAGGAACACGAATTTCAAACCGCCTACGTCTAGCACGAAATTAACAAGAAACATATTCCCGAGTAATTCATCTCAAATATACAGCAACCGATCTAAAAGAAAAAAACAGTTTATCAAGTTGGACTCAGAGAGCATCATCTCGTGTTTCCTACAACCCCAGCTGCCGAAAACGCATGCTCGCTTACAATGGCAGTTGCTCAGACTCAGACGATCGGTCCATTGCCGCAGAGGGTCCCCACATGCGGCGGTTCATGCTGAAATGTGTCTCGGCCATGTACTGGTATATTCTATCGCACTCTTAGTCGATCAATCAGTAAAACAAAAGAATGCTGTTTATTTTTCTTTTATCGTCGTGGAATCAAATGGATTAGCTAGAGCACTTTTAGTTATCAAATCAACTCAAACCAAAAACTTGCAATGAATCATTGTCAACAGGAAAATAAGAGCATGAAAAGGAATATGAAGAGCATGACAAAGCTCAACAAGATACGGAACACGATTGTCTTCGCATGGTGTTCCTGTCACTAGTGCAGACTTCTAGTAACTTGCATCAAAGCATGCCCTATTCATTCAACTTGCTGTAACCAGCTTTACGGAAGTCTTAATCGAATAGCTAGCTACTATTAGCCACTTTCAAATGCAATGAAGTGGTTGAAAATTTGTCCATGCACAATTGGAATGGTTACTATATAAGGCCTTCAATTGAATTAGTTGTATTAAGTGCTGAAAGCAGTGAAATGTCTAGGTAATAATGAACAAGTAGTTAGCAAACATTAACCAATTAGAGTCGATCATCTTATCAATATTGAAGTTGAAAGACAACTTCTTACCGATTTGACTTACCCCATCAGATTTGAAAAAGTGAAACTTCATTGGCTTGTTCAAACTGCTAATTTGGCTAAAAAGTTACAAAAATCAACCGCAAGTTGTCTGGTTCGTGAAGAGACCTGAACTACAAATCTCAAAGTCAATTTACGCTAGGGCTCAGACCCTCAGTCTCATCCGTTGTGATCTCACTTTTTCAATGATGTTTGACGATATTTGTATTCACAACCGTTCAAATTGGGAACTAGCAGTGTTCTATGGAATAAAAGTTCATGTCAATCTTATTTAGGAATCAGCGAACCAGATGCCAAGCCAAAACGGGAGGCACTGATTGAATAATTGCAGATGATAACGAAGAAGAAAAATGTCCCATCGATATCGCACTCGTTACTTGATTAAATATTGGCTACTTTTCAACATTTATTTGCACCTAAAAACAACAAGGCAGTGAATATTTAAAACAATTTGCTTTCTAGCAATGCTATTTTCGTTTTACAGGATAAATTTCATTTGGCAGACATAGAGATCGCCGTCCTCTCAACACTTTTGAAACCGGTGTAATAATTCTTTTTTGTGATAATTCCTGCGTGGAAGTATTGTATTCGTATATTCATGGCAATGTATTCAACACATTGCGGGCCCAAGGAACGTCAATTCCAAGTGATTGCATGTATACCACAAACATACGGCGATTTTCTTGGTACCATCGGTTTTGCTTAAATCAATGACCGATGAATTGTTTGAATTACAAGTTATAAGAAGTGTTTCTACACTTCAATAGCTGGAACTAGTATTTTCCCTAGATAGTCTGCTGTAATTAATTTGAGCATGATATTATTCGTTATGGTAAACTCGTTTATGCGTCATCATGCACATGCTAGTCAATGACTAGATTTACTATCATACAGCTACATGTTGGTTGTGGCGTAATGATCGCACTTTTCCATTGATGGGAAAAGCAGCCTTCAGCTGTTAATCTATTGAAGAGGGCTGTCACGGCCTCACGAAAGTGGTCACAACGGCATGCTGTCTGGTTCGTTTGAAGTGCTTTTCAGTATTTCCAAAGAGTAGCGAACCTCTGAGATCAAAAGGCAATAGTATTGAGTTTCTGAGTCTTCAGTCTTAGCTCAATATATAATGATGATCGCTTGAAATTATAGAACAATGTTCTTATTATGGACATCATGGATTGGATGGAAATTTGCTTTTTATTTTTTCAAGCGACAGTTCGGACTCCAGACCGAATGTTTCACTGGATCACTTGGTGTACCACTTATACATGCATAGGTCGGTATTGCGTTAAGTGATGCTATCCGCTCATTATACAACCTTTATTTTTAGCATTGCTCGCTCAATGCTAGACATTCATGCAAAGACGGCTTTGGTTCGTGAAAAGAATCAAAGTCATGACTTTCAGGGAATGACGCACACTGAGCAAATACACCACATGACAAGTATGACAACAATGAAATGTGCACTGAGAGCACAATTAAGAGTGCAGAAACGTACTTGTATTCACTGTCATAAGAGTTTCGGAATTTTAGAAACCGAAAGTTGTTTATTTTATAAATATGATTTATATTTTTCAATCTCTTCTCTAGAGATTTTTAATGCGAATGTTTTGCGAATTCGCTCTTGTTCATCTGTCGTACAACGGCAAATTTATCTTAGTCCAAACTCTATGGTGGTCGTAGGACGTTCGGACTTAACGATTCGTGTATATTTACTGCTTTCATTGTCCATTTGTTATCCAGAGGAAAAAATAATGTAAATTTAATATTCTCCACAGAAATTTCAGAGTTAAAGCAACTCTGAAATAACCCTGCAAAGTGTACGTGTCGAGTATGAATCTATTCATGACTGTTATTCTGAATGAAAGTCATAATAAACTTTAAGATACTTGAATTTGAATCGGAGATAGACAAACTCTGTTCAAAAGTAATGATAAAAGTTCTGTGCATCTATCAAAGTTTCGATAACTTTCCTTTATCGAATCAGTTGATGAATGCTTTCAAAATTTAATCAAAAGAAACAAACAGATTCTCTATGTTTACAACCTTGTTCTTAAATTAATAAATTGTCAATGAATGATTGTTTACTTTGTGTTTGTAGCACGCGATCCTGTCTTGCTTGCGGTCAAATTAATGATTTTGAAATCATCGCTACTCCTTTGAACCATTCCACGCATCGAACTCTGACAATCTCCTTTGTCCTTATCATTTCCTCTTCAAAGTCGTAGAATGACATACACTTGAATGAAGGATCAGACAAAGCGTATAAAGTCAAATTGCGCTCAAGATCAATTTAAGGATATTTTCATTATTTGCATTTATCTGAGAAATTCACTCGTGTGGCTTATCAAGTGAATCAACCGGCCTTTCGACTGATCTACTAGTGAAGAAATACATGATCTCATCCTTGACTTTTAGACTTCAATCGACAAAAGGTTGCAATTTTTATATTGAGCGTCTCAATAAAAGTACAGTGCGATGCTTTACGTGTTGTGGCCAGATCACATTAACTCGAATCACGTATATTCACCCAACTGTTACAGACTTGGGAGCATAAAATTGCATTTAATTCTTTTTCTATTAACTTCCAAAGCGGATATCTGCTTTGAAAAGTTGATATTCAGTTTCCTTTAACTTGCCCCAATTTTCAATATAAAGATATGCGATCTTTATCTCTTTCTAAAAACTTAAAAATCTTGAATATGTGTAGAATGCAGGGATGTGGAAGCGATGTTTTGTATTACATTTACAGCAGCGTTGTGCGGGTATCAAATCAATTCCTTGAATTCGAGTATCGAGTATCGAATAGTACGAGTGACCTTAAAATTTTGGGTATCGAGTAGCTTGTGTAGGCATTGCGATGTTCGGGTATCGAGTATCGAGTAGGTCTCATCAGCGTGATGCACAATAGGCAACATCAGCGTATTAGGCAGCGAACTACCGATATGTCCATTGAATGTAGGGACACACTCATGGTTCATTTCAGCACTGTGCGAGTATTGATTTTCGGAATTCGAGCATCGAATATTGGATAGTTCGAGTCATCCTAAAACTTTGACTGTTGAGTAGCGAGTAGTTTGAGTGACCTTGAAACTTTGGGTGTCGAGTATCGGATAGTTCGAGTGAACATTAACTTTTTGTGTCGAGTAGCGAGTTTTGAACAGCCAAAAACCTCTAGTACGTCGGGTGTTGGATACTCTTGAGAAGTCGCACACCCTGATCCACTGGCACTACTTCCAGTGATAAGTCGCGAATAAACAGTTTGGACTGAATTGCAGAGTTTCCGCTAAAATTTTGTCAGTTTGCGTATTGGAAAAAATCAAAACCGTGAATATTCTCATCCTTAGTTGTTGCATAACTTAGTGAAAATCTCTTGATCTATCCAGCGCCACAGAGGCGTATTTTACCTTTATAGCCCAACGAAATATAACCAATGAATTTTTATTACCTCCGATTTTAGATTGCTACAGGGACTTTTGCTGTCTTTCTTCGTCCTCTTTTGGAATATGGAAGTGTAATCTTTTCACCGTACCTCAAACGCGATATTTCCCGTATTGAGTATTTGTAAACGCTCTGGTATTAAGTATAAAAGATTATTCTCATAGACTATAATTGTTAAAAGTAAAATCACTAGAATATAGGCGCATTTTGTTAGACTTGTACTTCTTGTACAAACTGTAATATAATCATTTCGACTTGTCGCTCAGCTCTTTCTTTACCACGTACCGCTCATCTCAAACTCGAGGTCAATCACGTAACAGCTGTCAGATAGTACCAGTCTTGAAAGTGAATTCAAACTATCTCAGTGGACTGTTTTCTTCCGTGTCATCAAAATATGGAATTCATTCAGCGATTCAATAGTGTAAGCTCCAACCTTCATGAAATTCAAGAAGAGACTCAAATAAGTTGATCTAAGTGGATTGTGCTCATACTGTGACTGCTAATATGTGATTTCGTATAAAATTATTTGACAGGTGATTTTATACCTGATGGTAAATTTTTATATAGATACATGCTTACATTCCATAGTGAAGACTCATCATAATGAAGATCAAGAAGAGTCTCAGTTTCATTGATCCGAGTGAATTTGTCTGTATTGTGAGTATGATAATTAAATAGTAAATTTTGTATAGATGATTTTGTTACATTTATTTCTATATTAGATGTTAACCATTTACATTCTTCTGTTCCATCGTGAGGACTCCCATCTAGTGAATTTTTATCATATATTTATTTATTTTTATCACTCTGCAAATTTGTAAATATGTCTCATGTATTTTGCATCAATGGCAAACTTTGCGAATGCGTTACACATGTTATCAACGCTTGCTTGTAAGTGCCCTTGCGGCCATCGCCTTGCATTTTCTGTATATTTCAGAATAAACATTTATGTCTTATTACTTATGACTCTTGTGCTTATAATCTATGCAACCTTGTGGGCAGCTGGACGAAGATGAACTGTTCGAAGATGCGCAAGTGATTATTTCAATCAGATTCTTACATTTTGCTTTTTTGGCTTTTGAATAAACTTTTCATTAATTCGTATTTTTGTTCAAGCTTTTCACACAGTTATGTATCTCATTTATGCGTATTTTACAATGAAGAGTTTGGATGTGTAATGGAATGAGGCAAACAGTGTGGTCTATCCAGAATCCAACCATGATCGTGTTGCGATTGATCATATTTCTTATTTCATGCAAAAAAGAGACAAAATCCATTAGAAATTACCAGTGTCAAAAACTAATATCTGTGTTTGCTTTGCAGCCTCCTTCAAGATTTGCACATATGAAAGTGGTTGCATCACCGACAGGATATGTTCAGCATGGACAACATGTTCAAACTTTACATTGTATTATACAGAAAAACTTAAGTACAGATTGAAGTACAAGTTGTAATTTGATGTTTATTACATGTCTCTGAAGCACAAGTAGACGTGCCAAGAAAGCAGTAAGAGAATGCGGTAAATGAACTGGAACAATCTCAGAAACATCTTAAAATTAAGGAAGCTGGAATAAATAATTCAACAAGAGACTTTGTGGGAGCTGCGCCATCAATGAATTAAATGCTGCTTTCAGCCAGCTTGACGACAAATGATTCTCTATGGAGAATCCACTTTTTCAAAGTACATCTTCTAATAAAAGCAGTCCAACTCAGTATGCGCATTACATTGCTGATTGTCGATCTCACATTCAAAGAGAAGCTGTGGATCCACTAAGCGCTCAATTTTTGTGCAGTAGTTTGAAGCGACAGAACTAGAGAGTAACTCGCTGGTGTTTATGAAATTAGGGTTCTTGAGATGTTTTGTTGACAAGCACAGGATGGCGGGGTTTAAGCGCCGGATCTCACTGTTCGGAAAGCATAAAAAAATCAAGAAAGATTAACAAGTAAGCATACACCCGATCTGAGCTATTCGGCTAAATAAAAAAAAAGAGATTCGTCCGATGGGTTATGTGGGCAACTTACCCACCGCCGTTTACATGAATTATAAGGAGTTGTATTGTAGACTTAGGCCTACTATGAGCGTATTTTTAGAACTGCTCAAGCAATTATCTTGAAATCAAATCTTTGTTTCCTGAAATCCAAAATTTTAGCTCTAGTCTCCTTCCTGGCCATTTTGTGATGCTTTTCATACTTTTGTCGTCAAACAATTAATTATGAGCGCATGGATTTCTAAACATGAACAAGTATGAATTGACTTGACAGACTTTGTTTCGCATTCTCATGCATTTCGAAGAGGGCAGGAACACGGACTTGTGTCAAAATGTCTGTGAGGAAGGAAGTGGGTTACTTCACTGTCGTGACCCACTACCTTATCTCTCACGCTTCATCGTGGTGTATCTATGGCTGAGATTGATAAATAGAGCTGAGATTCAGCTCAATGCAATTCACCTCTGAGAAAGGACGAGAGTGTGCATCGTGCAATCGATATTTCCACCTCACATGTGTCGGGCTTACTCAGAAAGAGTCGTCTTCGATTACGTCCTGGTCCTGTTCAGCATGTTTACCTCTTGGTGCTCGCGCTCTTCACTTGGATGCTCCAGACTCATCCTTGGAAGCGCCCTCGACGGAGACGATTCTACAGCGAATTTTCGCCAAAAGACGGAACCGCAAAATCCCTGCGCGACTCCCCAAAGCGGTTCGTTGTACTGTAGCTAGTGCACTGGCGACTGCGATCGACAGGGCAGTGAATTCTAACTCACCGCTGAATTGGATCCGTTTGTTTTGCTTCGCGCCAATCGCCCTCGGCGTGCCAACCAACCGTACCTCCGACGCGTCACTTTCGTCCAGCCTGCGACAAACCTTGACTGCTTTTGAAAGCATGACGAGTGAACAACTTTTGGGTGTTCTCGAGAACCTTGATGCTGCTCCGCATGTCGATTGCTTCTCCGTTTCATCCGAAGACTCTGTGACCTTACGTAGAAGAGTAAGGGCAAAGCTGATCGACGGGGACATTTCCGGAGCCGTCAGAGTCATCGCATCCGACGATACGATTGCGCATCCGACTGACAAAGTCGTTGAACTCCTTCGAGAGAAACACCCTCCCGGTCCTGATTGTGTCAATTACTGTGACTCTTTCGACACCCCACAGATTGTAGTGACCGACGCCGATATTGAAGCTGCTCTCAAGTCCTTCCCTGGAAGCAGTAGTGGTGGGCCGGACGGATTGAGACCCGGTCACCTTCGCGACCTCACAGGACATGCTGCCTACGAATCGGGACGCCGCCTCCGAGCTTCAATCGTCGTCTTGATGAGAGGACTCTTCAATGGGACCGTGTGTACTTTCGGAAGAGACTTGCTTTTTGCTGCGAACCTCATTGCACTGCGGAAGAAGGACGGTGGCATCCGGCCCATCGCCGTCGGCAACGTCTTTCGTCGCATAGCTGCCAAAATCGCTAGCCGCGCCGTGTGTATATCTTTGGCACCACAGCTTCGCCCCGTGCAACTTGGTGTCGGCATTCCTGGTGGAGCGGAATCCGCCGTTCACGCAGCTCGGGAGTACATCTACCGGAACCGCAATACATCAAAGCTGCTTGTTAAGCTGGATATGCATAACGCTTTTAACTGCGTGAAGCGAGAACATATCCTGATGACCGTCGCGCGTCGCTGCCCCGAGATCGGCCGACTGGTGCGTCTTTCTTACGGCAGTCCGACCAACTTGCTTGCAGGAAAAGCAATCATCAAGTCTTCCTGTGGAGTTCAGCAGGGTGACCCGCTTGGCCCGCTCCTTTTCGCCCTCTGCGTCGATGAAGTAGCCAGATCCGCCAAGTCAGAGTTCAACGTGTGGTACCTTGACGACGCAACGCTCGCTGGACCACCCGACCTTGTCTCCGACGATCTGAGGAGGATCATACCCGTCCTCTCAACGATTGGTCTGCAGGTGAATCCGACGAAGTCGGAGGTGATCCAACTATCTGAGTCGAATGTTCTTACCACACAAAACATCAGTACCCTATTCGATTGCTTGCCAGGTGCTCAAATCACCTCCATAGACTCCGCAGTGCTCCTTGGCTCTCCTTTGCATCGGCAGGGAATAACATCTGTGATTCGACAGAAGAGCGACACCCTGTCCAGAATGGCGCTACGACTACAATCTGTAGATCGTCATACCGCTCTCTTCCTCTTGAAAAACTGCCTCTCCATGCCGAAGCTTCTGTACACTCTGCGTAGCTCGCCTTGCTTTGTGGAGGAAGGCGGCCTGTCACACTTCGATGAGGTCTTGAGATCGGCGGTTTCCTCCGTCTGCAACGTTGATTTTGACGACACAGGTTGGAGGCAGGCTACTTTGCCGCAGAAGTATGGCGGACTTGGTCTCCGATCCGCGTCAGACATCGCTCTCCCCGCCTTCCTGTCATCTTCATTTTCAAGTGCATCTCTGATCTTCGACATCCTCAAGTCAAAAGACAAATTGAGTAGCCATAACTCAGCTCTTGAGGTGTGGTCCTCCTCCCGTCTGAGTGTTCCAGATAAGCGCGATATTCAAAGTGAATGGGACAAGCAGCTAGTGATGTTAAACAGGGACCACCTCCGTCACGAACTCGACCAACATCGACTTGCATGCCTAGCTGCTGCTTCTCAGCCGTACAGTGGCGCTTGGCTTCAGGCAGTGCCTTCGACGTCGACCGGTACCCTTCTCGACGATGAGACAACACGCCTGGCGGTGGCACAGCGTCTCGGCTTGAGTGTATGTGAGCCCCACCCATGCCGTTGCAGTGGCACAGTCGACAAGCGGGGCCTTCACCCGTTGTCGTGTCGTCGCAGTGCTGGCCGTTTCCCGAGACACACGGCTATCAACGACGTTGTGAAGCGAGGGCTGGATGCAGCAATGGTGGCGTCGTGTCTCGAGCCCGTAGGACTCGATCGTGGCGACGGCAAGCGTCCAGACGGGTTGACTCTTTTCCCCTTTTCTCAAGGAAAGTCGCTAGTCTGGGACGCAACCTGCGTCGACTCTTTCTCGTCTACTAACGTGTACGGCTCAGCAGTGGAGGCTGGTTCCGCTGCCACCAAAGCGGAGAAGGCAAAGCTTTCCAAGTACGCCGCCTTAGCCGATCGCTTTGTCGTCCAACCCGTAGCCGTCGAAACGTCTGGTGTCATCGGGCCTCTGACACTACCATTCCTCAAAGAAATTGGACGACGTATCGCGTTGCAACGCAATGATAGCAGAGAGAGAGAGAGTGGCTCTTTCAGCGGCTATCTCTTGCTATCGTCCGCGGCAACGCTATCGCTATTCGACTAGCTGGACGGCTTGATGAACAGTGATTGACAATATTCGATTTGTATTATTAGTAGTGTCATATAGACAGTGTGAATGTTTCGCTTGTGTATAAATTCACCTCTCAACTGTCTTAACGCACGCATTGAGATTGTCACTCTGTGTCGTGAATGAGGACCGATCTTTGCAATCATTTGCTGTTTGAATGCCGACTACAACGAGCGAGTCAGATAGGAATTATTTGCATTTCAACTACGACAAACATGGATGAGAGAAAACCTACGGCTTGCTAGTTTATCGATCATCAACAGATGAAAAGTTGAGCGAAATCGGTCCGCCTAACATTCTCAAACGAATCAGCCAGATAAATGTGTTATCTCAGATATGTTGGTGCAAGATTGCTCTGCTTTGAGATATTAAGTGTAAGTGAGCTAACATGGTCTTCTCTTCTACGGTTCATCACCTTAATTGGTCAAGGAGGCGTTTCAGCTGATTTTGTGAGTGGGTCTCCACCATGTCTTGATGCCACGAGCAACTCCTACTTGAAAAGGTACTTATTATTTTGACAAGTTTTGACCCAGACTAAGCATTGATTTCTACGGGACTAGCATACACGTATAAGTTTCATGATTAAGTTAAAATACCTTCCATATACTGTACGACAACTAATCATTTTCAAATTACGAATACCGAAAACTTACACATGTTTTGCGCATCCTCTGAGCATTAAATTATTTCCTTGCACTAACGTCATTCCAAATTCTTCGATTCTTTAAAGAACTGTTTGTCATTCAAAGATTCGAAAAAGACATCTAGGGAAACCACAATTCATCTAAGTCTACTTTTCAAGAATATTCACTCGGCACTAACGTGTGAAGACACATTTTGGAGACTTAATTAGTTCGCTCATGGTGGTAAATTAGCCTTTACATCTGTACACTTTCAAAGATTCTAACTAGCTGTAATTCCAGCTGTCATCAGGTGTTTTTATCTCGGCGTATTCACATGACTTTCACGTCGTGTGCCCCAACTAAGTAAATCTCACACAAATGTTATCAATCAAAAAAGCGAATGACAAGATCTATCGCAAACTTGTGTGAAGTTGGAGAAACCAGATGATTTATTGAACATAAATTATCATCTTTATTGAAATTGGAAAGTTAAAAATTCAGAGATCTCTGTCAGTTTATGTTTCTCCATCAGCATTCATCAGAGACCCACATGTAGGCATTTCATTTGTTCCCTACACTGCGTTCTATTGGCATTCACTTTTAAATCAAGACACATCGCACTGAAAATTTAGAGACAAAATGTTTTAGTGACATTACCTAGTCAAATCAGACGCTCGATGCAACGGAGTCATCAAGTGCATTACAAAGTCATCAAATATCAATGCATTGATCGCTTTTGTTGTGAAAATTCAGAAAGGTAAGCATTTACCGAAAATAACATCCGTCGATAAGAGTATTATTATGTTATTCACAGATAAAATTGTCTCTCCAGACACAGGTCGTAATAGCGTATTGTAGATAGTGTTCAATACTGAGAAGAAGTTATAAAAAGAAAACACTAAAACTTGATAGTCTCTGTTGTATCGAATAGAACAGCTTGATTTAAGTGGCTACTCAAATCCACTGCTTTTAGGTTATGGCTAGTTTTGTGTGGTATGTAGATATACTGGTAAAAATATAATACCTGATTCAATATGTAATTAATGCTCATAAACATTGACAATTATCACGTGTTGCTTTGTAGATAAAGTTCCATTTTGATTAGATTCAGACATGATTTCCATTCACAGCTCCCTAAATTATTTTGGTCCATCATGGAGACATAACATAACTTATATTCAATTGCTTTCAATTGTCTTCAATTTTCTAATTGACATTCAAGAAATTATGCGTATTTTATAATATATGCGCTGTTTGTCCAAACTCAGACATGCTGAAGTTTGCTGATGATGTCACCATCCTTCACTACGTTCGGAATACGAATGACGACCATCTAGTCGATGAATGGAGAAACATCACTTATTGGTCCACAGCGGTTGGTCTACCCCTCAACGTGGAAAAATGCTCAGCGATGGACATTAACACCAAACGAGGTTTGAGCCTTCATCCCATCGATGATATTGCAAACAAAGATAACGTGAAGATCTTAGGCGTGATATTTTCTAAAGACCTTTCGTGGAATAAGCACATCGACAGCGTTGTCTCCAAAGCCAACAAACGGATTTATGTGCTTCGGAATCTGAAACGATCCGGCTGTCGAACCGATATCTTACTTCGAGTCTACAAGGCCCTGATCCAATCTGTACTCACTTACGGGTTTCCTGTATTTTGTAATCTTCCTGATTATCTGATGGACCGTTTAGTGCGTGTTGAGAGACGCATTTCAAAGATAATCGGAAACAATGAAGATCCATCCTTCGCTTCTGCTGCTGAGAGGCAATGTACGAAGCTTTTCCTAAATGTTTTGTGTGACTCAGACCATCCCCTGCGGGAACTGTTCCTACCCCGAACACCCACACTCCGGAATCAGTGTATTTTGCGCCCTCCACGAACACGGACGAAGCGTTTGCAGAATTCATTTATAAGATTTTGCTTGAAATGATTTGTACTTTGCGACAACTTGACTTCAACTGAATTGCATGTAATGCGTGTACCGAATTTTCATTGTGCACCAATAAAGATTATTATTATTATTATTATTAATGTTCTGCGTCTCTTGGAATTTTTGACTTGTTGAATGCTTGTGGAGTGCTATTTCCAACATTTTCGGTGTTATGATAGAGACACAGGTTACGCAGAATATCTGAAAAAAGCATTTGTCATTTGCTTTTAGTTGTTGAGCATTACATAGATTCAGAAAATTCCTTTTCACAAAGTTTTTCTCACAAAGACACTCGCTTTTCACAAAGTTGGCTTCTTTTTTTGTTTGGTAATTGAATTTATACATGTTTACTCATTAAAATAGGCTATATAGAAGTAACGTCCATCACTTTGACCCCAACACTTCTAAGACAAAAGTCAGATAGATTCATCTGAAGAAAACAGATCAAATTTCAATGTAATATCTATATATGCAATTCGTTCTTAATATTGGTCTATTTAAGAAAATGAGAGATTATAGACGAGCACTGACATGTGATATATTGTGCGAATCATTCCAAAGTTGTTGGACTGTCCCTAATTTTCAAATATCAGTCTGATTAAGAGGCTGAGATGAAATGGCAAACAGTTTGCGCAGTGTCTGGAAGAAGTGCAATGACATTAGGCGTCAACGTTAATCGGGTATTTTTTAAGTGATTTTCAACGGCCGGCACTCACAAGATGTCAAAAGCAGTTTAAGGTAGTCAAATGTGATGCTGTGAACACCTGGCTGCATGTTTAATTAGATAGAAACGTTGATTTATATTTGGAAGAACTAGATCCATATATTGCATGATTTTCTGGTGAACTCAAGATCTTTATAAATATTCCAATTATTTTGAATTGGAAACCAGAATATCTTCAATCATATTCAGTTCCAAAACTTTCAGAGGGTCTGTGCTACTCACTGTTTAACAAGGTGTAAACCTGGTGTAAAAAATTATTTCGGGGGGGGGTTAAAAGTTCTTATCCATAGGGAAGAAATGGATATTGAATTTTTTTGCTTATGCTAATAGTCCGGCAGCCAGAGCGAGTTTCTGCATGGAACGACACCGAAAATGGGACTTTCACAGAATGATGTACATCCCATGCCTATTACAAATCTGCATGTCTGCCGAGTTCTACATGTAGTTAGTTCCTTTTCATGTCATACAGAATCAAGGAAAAACACATGTTACTCCAATAGGACGCAGATTGAAGTTTTTTTGACAAAAATTAAACTTTCTATGTTTTCTATGATTAAGCGAAAAGTACTAAGCCGAGAGTCATGATTTTTGACATGGAATGTCTTTAGGTCAATTCCGATGATATAAATGTGTCATTATCATGCTTCTAATCAGAAATACATGCGACAGTGTGGTAAAACATGGATCAAGTTGCTTAAAACGCTTGTGTATGCCTACATTAGGAGGTTTGCCAAATCTGACTGTGACTTCATAGAAAGGGGTACATGAACGATAGGAAATGATTTAGAGACATTCTATGTCAAAAATCATGACTCCGGACTCTGTAGTTTTCGCTGAATCAGAGAAAACATAGAAAATTTCACTTTTTCCAAAAACTGCAATCTGAGTCCCATTGGATTAACATGTTTTTTCTTTGATTCTGTCTGACAAAAAGAGGAACTGACAACTCGGCAGACGCGCAGAATCGTCGTAGGCATAGGGTGTACATCATTCTGTGAAAGTCTCGTTTTCGGCCTGTTGAGTTCAAACGATAAATGATTATCAGCATTGGAAGCAAATATGTAGAATTGAGCTTTCATTTTCATCTACGGCCTCCTCGGATATCGAATATTAAACGTCGAACTACACGCATTTGAGGATATATCAAACTGCTATTTCACTTTCCTTATCAACTTTAAGCTATCAACTAAATCAGGGTTTGGTGTCAAAAACAGATGACAGGAGATAAGAGGACAATTTGTATGGAAAAAAGTCAATTAGTCCATTAGAACCCATTTTCTGATCAAACTATTGCTGACAGAAAAATGTTTTTCGGAGACAACATTGCTTGATGGAATTACGATGTCTGTTCATTGAAACTATGAATGTCATTACTCACTTAAATTCTTAAATTCCGTGTCTGAACAGACTAAGTAATTCACAGGAAGAATAAAGATGCAGTTATAAAACATATTATAAAGAAATCTTCGAAGTCGTTTGATATTGAGAAGGCTCAAACATATTCTCGTTTGCTGTCTGTTGATTCCCAGGTTTGACAGTGTGAAGGCGAAGCCTCAACGGACAAGAACCCCACCCTACGGCCTATTCTTCCTGTTGACTTCCAGTGACTTTCTCGGGACTCGACCACATGACCAAAAGATCTCAAGGCCTATCACATCCCACTTATCAATTATCAAGGCTTTGATTTCTCAAAAGAACCCACGGACTTTGAACAATCTTTTTCAACAGCTCAGTGTGTCAGTAGGTAGTCACATATATGTGCATAAGCTTTGTTACAAGCTGTTGAGAATGCATGCCTATTCAGGTTTACATGTACCGGTATACATGCTGTGTACAACCTAATAACATAAGACAGTCTATATAGGGATCGCTTAGCCTTTAACCTTAGTAACGGGTTAACATTATCTAGATGCCCATTAACAGGAAGTATCCGCGTCGGCAGGATTGCAGGATATTTGAATATTTAAAAGCTTTTAAGTTCAGTAATATAAGATTGATTTGGGATTCATGTGCATCACATGGTGACCCTTCATTTTCTGCGAAATTACGAAAAAATGCACATCGCATCATACATTTGTATGGCACAATATTTTCTGTGAAAGCAGCAAAGATCAGACGCCCAGGGGAGAGGCTGGCTTAGGTAATAAGGTTACAAACTTTAATACAAATAGTCCGTTCGGGTATAATACCGCAAATCTGCTGATGATCTAAACAAATTACTTAAAGGATCCGTTTCCCACATTGGCTACTAACCGTTTTTCATCGAATAAATCTCCATACTAAGTGCGAAGACAATATGCAGTAACATACGCTGCTGACAATGAGCAATAGTATTCAACCAAATAAACACGCGTTGAGAAGTTGATCAGACAACTGTCACGAGCATTCATTGTGTGAGAAAGTGATTATTCGATGAGCTAGTCAAAGCTTTCGGGTCCTTGAAGATGTCTGTTCGGGGTGACTCCACAACAAAGTTTCGGCAGACATTCGGTTCATTTATCAGTTTATGTCACCCTTAATGCACTATTGTCAAAAGGCGTTTTCACCTATTACGTAAGCTTGAACTGTTAATGATCAGAGAAATTCTCCAGCAATGTACAATCGTTAATGGAATGCGCATCACCTTGCTTTTGTGATAGTCTTTCACTAAAACTTGAGAAGACAGGAGAACGCTCAGAATTATTATCGGAGAAAGCATTACAAACTGCACGTGTACAAAAGGTATCATTCGTAGACGTCGGTATCAAGCCAGCAAAGGACTTTTTCGAAATGCCTCCAAGACTGAATCCTTTATCTTACACGACCTTATTTCTAAGTATCATCGATTCTCACACCATGTAATCAGTCCATATTCCAGAACGGAATTGCGTCGTTCATCCTTCATTCCTTATACAGCAAGCATAGAAGATTTAACTTACTTGCATAGAACAATTTTTGACAATTTTTATGATAATGTCTACTTTATATTCGAATTACTTTCTCATTATCCTGTAATTTCTCTGAGCCTCATCTCATGTACATTGATTCTTATTCGAAGAAAATCGGTTTTAAAATCGATAACTTATCCAGCCAATATTTCCCATCAGTCGTCCACTTGTTGGTTCAAAGGCATCGACATGTGAAATGATTGTCATAGAAGCAATCAACAGCTTCTGCACTTATTTGAGCTGTGGTTTCGGACGGGACCAGCTTACAGCTCAGTCGGACAGAGTAAGACATATTCAATGTTCTTTATGATCATTTTAGTCATTAAAAGCTATTATTGAATATAAATAGAAAATAGATTTCAGTGCTCTACTCTCACATGAGCCATTTTTTGTCATCTATTGTATTCATTAAAGTTAGATTAAAGTTAAAAATTTCCATCTAAGTTGAGAGCATGAGACAGTTGCAGTCTATTTCGACCAAAATTATAACTACCTTGATTATTTGCGATACTATTTGTAAATGCGAGAGAATACAGCATAACAAATCAGAACATTTGAAAAGTCGCAAACAAGTCCTAAAAACATATTTTTAAGATTCTACTGCAAATCTGCTGTCATATAGATATCGCAAGTACATTTCTAACGAAGTATATTATAATAATATTCTTTCCCAGATTTGGTCTTCATCAACCATATTTTATCGAATACGTGCATACCTGTAGGTATTTGCCGTTTCTTTTATCAATCCTAGAAATATGCATATTTGTGCATCAATTAAAGCAAGCCATTAGACTTGCAGAATCTTAGCAAATAAAATAAAAATATGTCCTCAGATTTGAAAAATTTGAAAAGATTTGAAATTTTCTTTGGCATCCGTAATCGCTGTGTTTCGCCCCACAAGGGCTCGTCAGTGCGACAGCTGAGTTATCCAAACCAACTTAAAATATCTAGAGCTGGCACTCTACAATCTGTGTGATTATCATCCGCATGACAAAGCCGGGATAAATAGACACAGCAGATTAATGTGCAGTCCTTTGGGTTGTTCAGCAATTTCAGATATTTTAAGCTAGTTTAGGCTATACCGAGTTGCTCTGACGAGGCCTTGTAGGCAGAAAAGCGAAGCAGCTACTGCTGCCAAGGAATTTTTGTGCTTAAATTTTACAAGTCTGACGCCATCTTTGTATTTCATGTCCAGTCGAAATGGCAATCTGCAATCTTAATGATTAGCAAATCTACATACATCTGTGCATATGAGAGTGCAACAGATACCGGGTTGTGTATTAATGTGTGTGTGTATTAAATGCAGATCAGGCATTAAAATGTATTGTTATCAATGTGAATATGAAATCATAGGGACCTACTATGCTTGACAACATGTACTCGTGTGACTCGTGTTCCTGACCTACACGTTTTTACAATAAATGTATAAAATAATGCATTCGTACCATGTGGGGATTCATTTCCACAGAGATTTACGGTTCATGGGAATGAAAAGTCGTATCACACGGCAACTCTGTCAACCTACAGATGATCTCGGGCACCAGCTCATTGCAGTTATCTTAAAATGTGGATGAGTGAATAGAAGCATTATTTTTGCCGCTTCAAGCAATTCCTGGTCATTCAAGAATCACGCGATTGATTCCGTCACGCAATTATTGAGCGGAATCAATTAATTACGCCCGCCATTGATCACTGGAAGAACGAAGTACACATTTTCTGTCATCATTCAATCTGCATTCTACCCGTTGCACACTTACTTATAAGAGATGCTCGTCAAAGCAGAATACTTCCTAATTGCCAGGCTGATTTATGTCAATGACAAGGACTTTTCACAAACGAAGCCTGGTTCAAAGTTTCAATGAATATTAATTAAATCATCAACGCAATGATTCTTTTTCTAGTCGGCCTGCATGCATGAGTTAGCAAAGATATTCACGTAAAATTTGAAGGTAATTGATAAAGAGGGATTAATGAACTTTGAAATTTAAATGTCATTGTGTCTTTACATTTTGAATGTCGGAAGTTCTTGGCATGGAAACTGAGAAGCAAGTGAACGGAAAATATAGGCATTAACAGCATAAAGCTATCATAAATATGTCAATGCGTTGGGCTCCATATAGAGAGTTAAGTCAAGTCATTGTTAAAACTTTCGTCTGTTACATGAGAAACGACAAAACTGTGATGTCTATAGAGCTGAAATCATGTGAAATATCTCGTCAAAATATTGTTATGGAAATGAAATGAAATTGAGTTTTTACGTGAGTGTGTGATTTCAATCGGCGGAAGCATACAAGAACTGCCGAAAAATTCGCAATTTCTGCAGATTCATGATATTTCGATTGAAGGATTAAAGACCAATCTGATCTCTAAAAGTATTGCTATGCGCCCTTTGATGGATGAATGTTGCCGTACAGTATGTAAGGGGAGATTGTCCAGGATTAACGTGGTTGGATATTTCAAAAAATTTATCATAAACGATATACCATCATCTAGCCGTAAATAACTTCGATATAATTCAAAAGTGAGTAAATTGGACAGACAATTCAATAAATCCTTAACAAATGTTCAAAGAAAGTGCTCGTAACATGGCTGAGAAAATGATTTGAGCACAATTACTTAGTGAGGCTCAAAGAGATAGAAAAGTTGATATCAAAAGAATAAATTTCACATGCGACTTCAACAAAAAGAACATTGCAAAAATAGAATTACAAAATAAACTTTTAAAAAGTATGTTGCTTAAGAAGTATGCTCATATGGCTTCAAGAATCATTAGCTGGGTGTTACACTTGCAAGACTGAGGAAAGATAAAGCAGAGAATGAAAAAACAATTATTAGTTTTTATTGCTATTGATAACAAACAATAAAAAAATAACAATTGTTTTTAATTGATGAATTAATTGCATATAATTAATTATTATCATTTAATTAACAGAATAATCATTATTCAATTTAGTTAACCATTACGATGGCATAATAAAGTATCAGGCAAAACCGCAAAGATGTGTAACAAGGCTAGAGCCCGAAGATTGACAAGAAAGGCAATCGCAGGCGTAAGGTTAGCTATACCATCTACATCTACAAGGTAATCCGTCGTCAGATGCATCCCGACACTGGCATCTATAGCAAGGCCATGTTAATCAATCAATCATGAACTGCTTCGAGGACAGCAACTTCGAGCGAATTGCCAACGAGAGCAACCGACTTGCTTACAACAATAAGAAGTCGATTGTTTCCGGTTCGCCATCTTCTGCCCGTTAAACTCGCTAAGCACGCTGTCAGTCTGGGGAGGAAACACTGGCTCCAAGTAAATACCGCTGCTTCTGTGAACAGAAACAGAACTCCATAGACTCTTATGGACAAAGAGGAGATTAAATGCTTGCTATAATGCTGAAATACTTGTATTTTAAAACTTAAACTACAGATAAATAGTAAAGCAATGCATTGAATCTTTCTCTTTGAATGCTAACTTGAATATTGCGAATTAAGTAGGTAAGTAATCTTTAATGGCCTCACAAACGGTGAGCGCGTTACACAGCATTCACAAATCACAAATTACAATCTATACACGAATTGATCACATAAAAGAACCATTAAGCTAAGTAAAATATGTATTAATAAAACATATTGACTAAAATTATGGACAGTACCTAATGAAAGTGTTCGCAAACCGCTTGGTCTTTGATTTGACCTTATAGGAAATTTGTTTCTAGACCTATCAGTCAGTCGATGTTTGAAAAATATCATCATTGGAATTCTAGAAAATAAGCTCAAAATGACTGATCAAAGGAGTAGAGCAAAACCAGCACTTCATGATGATATTGTGCTGCATTTACACAAACATTATTGTACGCAATTTAGTTATGGTACAATGTGGAAAAAAGAAGGCAACAATGTATCTCGTAATGATGATATCTCTATCTACGCATGTGAAAGACATTTAAGAAATCTCAGGTAGCGTATATCTGCATGTGGATTCATAGCATTGCTGCCCAGTCTTTCAATTACGCACAATATAATTGAAATAGATTTTTTCGGGCAACAATGTAGGACATCAGGCGCTTACGCGCCCTCAAATGTTTCTACATTGTTGCCCTCAAAATCCATGTTAATGTTATATTGCCATCACGGTTCTTTGCTTCATATGAACCGCTGTCGCTCGCACTTGTATAATACTTCTCACTGTGTATCACCTCAGCAGCGACGTGAGGAACACTTAAGTATCAGTTTCTTCAGACGTTTTCGAACTCATACAAATGTAGAGAATAATGCTACAGTGTGGCAGGACTCCAAATATTTGAATAAAAGGATAGTTAGATACCCGATGGAGACTTGGACGTCGTTTGTCACCAATAAAAAATTCAATGCCAAATTAGATTGTAAAATCAATTTATGATTATCATTGTCGCGCAAAGCATTGGATGGCTCACTATCATGCAAAAAGTGATTGCGCTCCGGTAGATTTCCGACAAGTAGCATTCCTGAATCATTCACACAATATTTTATGGAAATTATGTATAACAAGAGATGGAAACACAATTCTGCGCCGACATGCAAATATGAGAGCATCAACAGCTATAACGATGGAGTTAGGAAGAACTATTCCTTCCGCATTCTGTTCGTTTTAATTCGATTAATTGAATCATTTTCTTTTAGAATATTGTAAATTTTTCAGAGAAAAATTAGTTGAAAGGATAAAAGAAACTAAGGTGAGAAACTTTGAACTAAGAGGGAGAAGGATGATAAACGCTACTCCTCGCGTGATGAAAAAGGGAGAAACAACCATTCTGAAACTTTTTTGTGATTCTGCTATTTGTTTCAAATATGAATTGCAAGTGGCCTTTCGCTGATGCATTGACAATTTAATCACTGCCAAACAAATCTCCTCGTCTACGGCTGCATATAACCGAAAGCTGATAATTAGATGAATAACAAAGATGTTTTCATTTATTTTGTCTAATTTTTCATTGCCATGTTTTGTGCAGTCATTCGGGATCCCTATATTTATCTTGTTACTAGTATAGAATGATCCGATAACATTTTAATTACTATCATCTTGCTCAATAATACAGCACAGAAACACTCCTCATTCATCGCTACAAATCGTTGAAACTTTCTATGTTGAGATATTGTCATGACAGAAATAAGCAATATTCTCAATAATAATTCGTGCAGTTTCATTTTGTACGTCAACTGATACTAGAATTTCATGGAACTTCTTTAGGCCCGTACGAGTTGCAGTGTAATTCGCTGTATATAACACTGAGAAGAATGAAAAATCTGTGTCAGCTTTTCGGAGGAGATAATCAGAAAAGGCCTTTGAGAAGGGAATCGCTGCAGGTGGGAAGAGAATCCGAGACCGAAGTGAAGAAGTTATATGAGCCTTTGCTAGTTGATTTTCAGAATGCGGGCATCGTATGGATAAATTTGGTAGGACGCGTCAGCAAATTGCAGGCATCTGACCACTAAACCGATTAAGATTGAGCTGCTCTATTCCACCGATAGCGATGCGAAAGGGCTGATTGATTTTGAATTGTATTTCGACGTTTTGAAAGCAAACATTTGAATAAGCCAATTCAGGCATTGTGAACTTCATACAGTCAACCGGGCATATTAATGATTTTCTGCATGTAATTGATAGACCGAGTGGTTTCAATTCTTGCTCTCAGGTAGCAGTTGATACTGTGAAAATTCAAACCTTGCTTCATATTCCTCAATGATAAGGAAAGAAAAGGGGATCAACTCTGACTCCTTCACGTATTTCGCTCTCGATTTTAGAATATAGTCATCATATTCCCGACAAGAATTACTATTTCTCCTACAGCTATTGATATTTTGATTTAATTCTTTGAACTCATTAATTTCTTTTGGATTACTCATAATATTCCTGAAAAGTAACTTTGAATATCGAAGAAGGAATCATTTCGCCATAAGCAAGTGTATCTAGCGTAAGGATTAAGGCGTCGGCCTCTAAATAAAACATCAACGCTTGGAATTAGTGAGGGCGAAGAAGTCAGTAGATCCCTATAATAATATTCATAGATTAGTACTTCCGGTTTCCATGGCAACAAAACCTTCAAGAAACATACTATAACGTCAGGAGCGCTTCCTTTCGGAACTACAAAGAATGGCGAAAGAAATTAACACTTTATTGTACGAGGATGGATTTGGTTTTCTGTCTCTTTATACTTCTTCAGCATTTGCGCAGTCCAGAATCCTTGCAAGAAATGCTTGCTGGAATGAAGGTAATCGTCTAATATGTTTCAGTTATTGAGCGTGAACACTTGATAGTTACGCATCATTTCCAATACTCAAGGAAGCGATCTCTTTTCATCTTGCGTCTTTCATTTCATAATATCAGCTTCATGTGTGCACGCTTGACAAAATGTATTTCCCGACAATGATCGATTTAACAGGAGAAAGCGAATGAATACATTAGCAATTATGCACTCCTGCATGGCTAATTAACTAATATTCATACATGTGTAAAAAGCAAAGGGAGCCTGATATTTTAGCCAATATTTAAAAGCTGCGAAAGACTCCATTGCCCAATCTGTGACGGGCAAATAGACGATGTTGATTATTATAAGAACATGGTTTTTATGCAAGTCAGTAGGATTTTTACATAGACTTCTGAATTACAAAACTGAAAACCATGCTGCCCCATAAAAATCCCTTAATAGAGGATCGACCATTTAAACAACCGCACAAAATCGATAAATCAGCTTATTGAGTAACATTTATAAAGGCCTCTGTTCGTCCTCACTTGGAGTATTCATGTTCAATTGGGCTTCTTATTTCCGAGAGACATATATTTACTCGAAAAAGGTCAAAGGCGGTTAACTAAAGGATTATGTGGTCTTCGAGAATTATCGTCTAGACACTCTAAGACTACCTTCACTTTGCGAAAGACACTTGTGTGCAGATTCGACATTTGTTTTTAAGATATTAAGTGGTTATTCTAACGTTGAACCTGATCTATTTTTCACCATGTCTTAGCTTACACAAACTCGCTAGCGCAATCAAAAGCTGTTGCAAGTTCCTGCTCGTTTTCTGCTACGGCACAGCTTTTTCACAGTACGTGTTATTTCGCATTACCACCTTCAGTAGTTAGCGCAGCCTCGTTGAAAGAATTCAAGCACGAAATTCGATGAATGCTTTCTTCTTTTGTGAATGACATTTGACTTTTCTTGCTTTTATTCATGTTTCTTTGTAATTTGCTTTATCCAAATCGAAATACAAATACATGCGAAATTGCTTGCAATACAGAATAACAGTGGTTTGCATTGTAAAGCTTGTCAACGGAACAGACAATTTTCACCTTGCCCTTTACATTGAAGACTTCCTGAATCCCCTTGCCTATAGGGGTGATTGTTCGATTTAAGAACATCAAGCAAGTCCGTGCTAGAGGATACATTATATAGAAGATGGTCTTGGAAGTCAAGTTATATTATTTTGGAACAATTTGCCACTATAACGAATGTGATTTTAAAAAAAGTTCATTAGTTACGCACCTCTGTACCAAAGCATTACGATTGTCTACTTTTCTTCTGATTTTGAGACAGGTGATGAATCCACGCTACCTTGCATCAATATCAGCAGTTTTCATTACTGATTCTCCATCTGAGCTCCTGTGTAGTGTAGTCAGTTAATTATCAACTGCTGTCAACAATTAAACAGTGAAAGTGGCAATATCGTAGAGTCAGTCATTCAGAGCAATGTGATTCACCAGAACATGCAATAATGACAAATGATGGAAACATGATCCACATTTATTAATTTTGGGTAGCTTCGAATGTGCGCAGTGGTGTGAAACAGGTTTCAGTATTCTGGATTTTTTTGATTTTTGCCCTTGGATGTCATTTTGTTCAATGTAAAATTATCTCTCTCATTCCATGTGTCGAAAGCTACCCGCTACCGACGATGCACGATATGCCAATGATATGCCAACGATATACCACCGATATGCCAACGAATTCCTGCTATTTACCTTTGAGCTTTTAGACAAAGAGAAGCCAACAATTTAATCATGTTGGGGCATAGAAATAGATTGTTTATCTGAAGTTGAATAGAATGGAAATGACTCAAGGTCGCGGGACAGCCGGGGGAACTAAGCTGGGGCATGAACAACCAATGAAAAGCTTGGAATTGCACATGTGAGTGATTCTAACCCAATGATACAGACGTTGACAGGTGTTTCTAAATGAAAATGCGTGCGATTTTTGTGCCACTATTGTATGTTGCATGAAGTTTTACTTCCACTCTCGAGGTTTTATTGTTATCAATTTCTATGTGTTGGTGTCACAGAATTAGATTGTTTAATCGTATCACTTTGCTAGAAGTGCAAACTGATTCAAACAGATGGCACATGCAGGAACTTAATAACTGGGCAAAAAGAAATTTTTAATACCTTACAGAGATGGGAAGCGTGCGTCGCTTGCGGATTGCTCTGAATTCCTTCAAGATGCTCCGATCGCCACGATTCCTTCAGATTCGAAGAATTCAGATCATTGCGCAAAAGTTTTCTCGATGATGTTTGGCTTTCCGATCATTTTAATAAAAGTTAGCAGGCGCACGAGAAAACGTTCACAAACTTCTCTGCCGAACTTGTCATCGACTGTGTCTCTTTGCTGTGTGATCCGGTCGAAAACAGTTACTGAAACTCTGCACAATTTGGCGTGTTTAATGTTGAACTGGCTGCTCATTGTTCGATTGCTATGCTATTATGTCAGCAGATTGTGCCATTTCATTTACGTTACAGATCCCAATGTTTCCCTTCTAGTCAAACGGAAGAAGAGACGACCTGTCTAATTCTGTGGTTGGGGTGATTGCACGTGCAATGAAAGGCATTTATGAAAGATTGCAGAGTGCCAGCTCGCACCCCATTATCAACTGCGCAGAAAATTCCAGGATAAACTCTAAGCAGACAAGCGTGCAGTCTTATATATTGTTCAGTCATTCTAAATACTTTCAGCCAGTTCTGGCCGTTCCAAGCTGAACAGATTCAACTGACGAGCCCTTGTAGCAGAAATACACCGTCTACGGTTGCCAAAGAATTTTGTGCTTAAATTGCCGAAGTTTGAGGACATCTTTCTGAGAAAAATGTTACAATTAAGCTTATTTGCCAATGTTGTTTACATCACTATCTTGTAATGAAGTGATACCATTTGTCTACTGCATCATGTACTTTGATGTCAATGTGGTCTATATTCGGTTGTATCATAACATGCCACACAGGGAGGATGTCATTTAATTCCCATACACATGCGCTGTCTGAAAGCGGAGTTTTTCATTGTGACTATATAGCGCAGATGCATTCGCCAAGTCATAATCGATGTTGAAAGGTGAGATTCATAGCAGTCTCAGATGCTATGTACAACATTCGAATTAATGGCTCTGCTTATCAACATCGAGATATCGCCGTTAGTAAGTTATTAGAAGCGGCTCAGATATTTATTGATATCAAATATGCGTGTGTTGATTATCAAATCACAAAGGTCGTTGCTGCAATTGACCAATATGCATACTAGTCGCACTTCCATACGTAATAAATCACGCTTACATGGCATATACTAACTCCTGCCTAGTAGCCTGATATTCTACTTCAGTTACTTCGACTGACAGGGTCATTTGCCTTAAACATCGCTGGTGAACTGTAGCAATCAGCTTTAGAAGCAGCTTTTAAAATAATGAGGTCCATTCCTCAGAACTATACTAATGGACTAATATGATTTCTGAAGATCGATGATTTATGAAATCGATATCATGAAATTTAATTATTCGAATTATTTAGCACCTTAGTGATCTCAATTTTTTATGTAAAAACCAACAATTGTTTCTTATACAACTTCATATAAGGTGTCCGCAATTCTGGTACTGCAGTAAAATTTCTAACTTCATAAAATGTTCCCAACACATGCAATGATAACGATTTATTAACTTTTATATATTCCTAGACTTTGAATATCATCGGTAGCCAAATCCATTCATTCTCTTACTCAGTTTTCAAAGTTGCTTCGCTACTTTTTCAAAGTATGCGATAAAAAGATTTCGAATAATATGCTTTCCTTCCTCAAGACAAGTGTTGACTTTGTCCTTATTGACACCGAATCATCCATCAAAGTCTACATCAAGAGTGAGGGCGCATCTGATTTCGGAAAATGTTTATGTAGCAAAACTTATCTTCTGTATCACTTCCTTAGATGGCATCTCCATCGTCCACGAGATTCATTTTTGATCTCTTTATTTGATCAGGTTGACCACGTTTCCAAGAAAGCAAATAATCTTGCTTGGTGAACCCTCCAAAATAATTTCACCGAGATATAATTAAAATACTTATGATCTTAATAATTAAAGACGCAGGAGGAGGTCACACTAGAATTTTTAGGTTTGAAAAATAGATGATATACTTTGCACCATAAATTGTATTGAAGAAAGCATATGCCTGCAACGCACATGACCGATGAGGGAGGCAGCGTGTAGCTTACTACTAAGGCTATTATTTCCCTATATTCTATATTTTGAAGTAGCCTAAGAATTATTGATAGACTAAAATCGAGTTTAAGTCAACTGAGAGCAGTTAAATATTTTCTGAAAAGCTTTTGTTTACTCTTCTTCAAAGAAGTCAGAACGTTTATTTTCAGTTTTGATAGAATGATGTCAGTATAAGATATTGGAAAACTGATCACTCAGTTGCTGTACATATACAATAAAATCAACCTGGAATCTAATCTAAAACGAAACATTAAATTGAAAAGATCCATTTTTGAACTGACAACTTGGATTTTCAAGATTTACTATATATTACAATCCATTGTTCAATTTTGTTCATTTTTTCAAATTTACAAAATATAGTGTGTTATCCTCGAGCAGCAAATAGAAATCATTACCGCCCGTTTCGACTTAATTTGTTTCATAACTATGTGAATCTTATTGCTATTAGATTGAGATCGTGTTATCTCATCAATTACCATTATCATAGAATACCATTCTATCTAATTTCCCCAAACTCAGAAATGTTAGGGCCTTATTGCTGCATATGCTCTGATTGTGCAATTCACCAGCGATGCATGACACTGATTGTCTTGTCATGTATTCTCTAATTAAAAAGAATTTTAAAAAAGGTTTACAAAGGAATACTCACCGGGGTTGATCGTCGCAAGAGTTTTGTATCCCATGGTCACTAGAGTGAAAACAATAGCTATCACTAAAGAGGCAAACTTCATGTTATGTTAACAACTAATGGAGCCAAGAGCGCAGGGAGGCCAGATCTGGTGCGCCATTGGAAATCGGCCGCCCTTGAGAGGCCAACGACGATAAGCACACTTTAGCTTGGCGAGATAGGAGTTGAATAAGCTGTTGAAGGGACATCGACGAGAATATAGTTTTCACGGCGATCAGGAGACACTATTAGACGTTTAGAAAATTCAAAATTAAGCCGCAACTTTTTATATGATCGTTGTTGAGGCACATGATTAATCCAAATCCAGTCAGAGTGGCGATAATGTGTTGGCAAAAGAATGTAATCAGCAATTCTACATTACCAGAAGATCTGAAATTCTTCCTTGATTCTCATTGGCTGTTGAACGTCGGCCAATGAATTAGCGTAATAATTGCCTGGAAGTTTCATAATCCAGGAAGAGAATTTATTACATGTATAGATTTTCTGATATTCTAGACAGAATACAGATCAGGATCTTAATGTTGTGAACATCGTCATTAACATTCAAAGGAATATAGCTATAGGTGGTTGCGTTAAAAGTCGGTCTGTGATCTTGTTTGTATCCGATCTGATACAAAGAGCGGCAATTAGAACTTCTAAACTTCAAAAATGTAATCACTAGTTATCATCTTCAACTTTTTCTATTATCTTTATAAATTTACTTATTGTCTTTGATGTTTCACGAGTGTGTGCGCTTTTTTGTGCTTAACTTACAGGATGGGAGATAACCGCAATTAGACTAATTCGTGTTCTTTCAACACTTTGCATGAGGGCGCGCACAGTCAGGAAGAAATTTGAAAGAATATTCAAAATTGAACGCAAGAAGACATGAAAGGGCAAAATTGAGTTGTAGAACAATACATTTACTTAGTTCACAGTAGGGATGTAACGAATCTTCGGCCATATTTTTGAGTCAAACTCCGGCTCTGGCTAAATCAGTTGCAAAATTGTGGAATTGTCATTTGTGAAATATTCTAAATTGCGATCTCTTAAATTTCAATGCCTGACAGACAATCGGACCTCCATATGTTTCGCATTTTGCGCATTTTTCCCTATCACTGAGGTTCGAATGAGACTGAGGTTCACTTGAGGTTCGCTGAGACTTTTGGATGTTCTGTTGTGATGCTGTATAAGTACATAGATATACCGGTAAGCCATGGGCATCACAGATTGACTTTAATTTGTGATAGGACTGTCATTTGTAAAAATTAGTGAGGAAGAGCACAGGAGAGGGTACTAAGAGTTGTGATTCTGTATGTCAATCACTCTACGAAAGTGTACATAACGCGCAGTCTGGATTCGTCCTCGATCGGTGCTTGCAAGCTCTCTGATAGATACCTTCATATAGCCTACTATATTCCTGCACAAAACTAAATTACCGATGAGGCTGTATAACGGCGCTCATAGGTATGAGGGCATATCGGCCTTGGTAAGGTTAGCGTAGGTTTGATGTCTAATTATTACTTGATCTAGATTTTACTTGATTACTGCTTGCGCTTTCAATGCGTTTACTATAAACCTACTGATCAAGTATGCCGAGATAAAATAGTATACTAGAGTAGGCCTCAGACTATAGATTTAGCTGTAAGTAAGCTTTAACTGTTTTAAAGTTCAAAATTTCGACAATGGTGGTAACAAAGTCAGATTTCATCAGCTTCCAAAGGATAGGCATCAAAATTGTAGAAATACCACATTCGGACAACATAGAATTCACACAAATCATCAGAAGACAATTTCAAGTTTGCGTGTACCGAGGGTTACCGACGGTCAGTTACGGAATTTGTTCTATGTTCTCAGGGCGTCTAATGGCTTCAATCAGGGTCAAACGGCTGGCATCTAGATAACCTTGACCGAAAGAACATTAACCGCTAATGTGACCGGATGAATATGCTAGAAACACGTGAAAATGTTGGTTTTGCTTGTATATCAATTTGCCTATGATTGAACCACTTTCACCATAGACTGCCCAGCAAAACAGTGACATCTCATCAAATGTGCATGTATGAATTAGAAGATAACAGATCAATTTTCATCTGAACAACCAGAAGTATGGCTTCAAGCTGGAGTTGTGGCCAACTATAGCTGGATACAACCAAAGGGACCGGCACAGCTATCTACATATATTTTCCGAAGATTCATGTAGAAAATTGAAATTGCTGTCAATTTGAATTGTTTTATTGTAATGACGTAAATTTCCCTGACAAAGCAATCCATCTCTTTTCATGATTTAAAAGTTGACTCTGTAAATGATCAGAAAACATGCATTAACCGCATTTTACTCGGGATGGGCTCTTGGAGGGCTCCCCTACACATTTTTCAATATTGCTCAGAAGCTATTCCCGCTAGGAGTGTTACCTTCTGTGCCTTTCAGCAGCTGCTACGAATGTCTGATTACGAGTCCAGGCTTTATCAAATTTGGCAGATATGAACATCAATAATTTGACCTTTATTCAAAACACATCTTGAGGTTTTTTGTCAATTTCTTAAATCATCTTAATCAATTCAAATCACTTAATGAGCATTGACAAAATATATGTGAAGGGATTGTCACAATGCAATTAAACATGCTTCCTCGATTGTCTTGTTATAGTTAATCAAAACACATTGTTTCTCAGAGTCGTCTGCCATTAATTTCCAACAGATACTCAAAAATCATTTTTCTGAAATTAGTAGAATTCAAATTTCAAACTTTAATCTACGCACATGTGAAGTAAGAGCAACGGATGCCGATGTCAAAAATGGCATGTGCTAATACTACACAGAAATAAACTGTTTATCTGAAGTTGGCTAGAATGGAAATTGACTCAATGTCGCGGCACATCCGGGGGAACTAAGTTGGGGCATGAAGAACCAATGAAAAGCTTCGATTTACTCATGTGACTGATTCTAACCCAATCATACAGACGTTGGCAGGTGCATCTAAGTGAAAATGCGTGCGATTTATGTGCCGTTATTGTGCATTGCATGAAGTTTAATTTCCATTCTAGAGGTTTTATTGTTGTCAATTTCTATGTAATACTACTTTAAGAACGATGGAGTTATAGGAACATCAAAATCAGATAGGAAGCTCCAAAAGCTCAAATCACTCGGGTAAAATACTATTAATCGTTGAAAATAACTGAAATCATGCTTTTTCTATCCGAGATTACAGTAATTGGCTCTAGACATAAGGAAGCTGTTAGATATTAACAGACCAGTTTATGTCAGTTTAGTAGGTCTATAACGTGCGGTAAGCCTATGAGCTACATAATTGATAAAAATCACGTCTCATTAATTTGAATTGCCATTATTTCTTGGGCACAGACACATGTCACGCATCCACCAAGATTAAATATTTGGGGACATGTCTCCTTGAATACTACAGTGCATCAAACATTTTATTACTTTCGGAATCAGCTTTCCATTTATCAATTCTCAGCATTTTAGTTGAAGCTTCTCTAGCAGATTTGAGATTTTAGGTACAGTGGGAATACTTCAATGTCACAACAAAGAATAATTCGATATTTGCGTTTATACTGACACTTCATCTCCGATTTTCGCACATTTCCGTCACTTCACAAACTTCTTTCTACATCTTCGTAACATCTTTTTTTAACTGCTAAGCTCTCGAGAAGCCTTACTTTCGAAATAAAGCATTCTTTTCTATCGTTAAAGTCTGATTAAAACTACTGCGAAATCAAGTGAGAACAAATGACATTCCACACAGTTAGCCATGTCTCACAAATATTTGCGACTCACTCGTTTCCGCTATTCGAAGACTTACTATACATCGATAGAGTAAAATAGGATGAGGAGAGAAGAATACTATCTTGGTCTCGTTACCTCCGCATTCCTAATACCTTAGATCAAATATGGTTTACCTCGCGAATGATATTTTCAATTTTAGTGAAGGAGAGATTTGATATTTAATGATTTGAACACATCTATTAATCCATTTCACGTATCAAGAACTAATATGTTAGAGCAACCGACAAACTATTCAAAGAAGAAGTCATTGCAGCAGAATTTAAATTACAGATTACGTAACTCTCCCAAGACATTAAACCGGCGATGAAATGCTGCTTCTTGAAAGACTGTACGAAATTTGTAAAAAGGTAAGGAATACAAGGCCAAGTTTTGATTCTGTCACTGTTTAAACAATTTAATTTTTACTTCACATTCACTGAAAATTGACAATAATCACATTGTCAAATTAATGAAGAAGTTGAGCTCAAACTTAAAGAAGTTCAAACATGATGATAATAAGTTCTTGTTCGAAATTATTCTCGTACAAAATAGTCTCAAAATGGCTTTTTCAAACTCGTAAGTCCTGAAACAGATATCGAATAACGTGAATATTCCTTGGAGCAGCTAGATCTATATTTGTATGTACGTTTGTGCAAAAATTATAGGGCCAGAAAAATAATTATTGCCTCTCACAGTTTGAAGAGGTGAGATACACTGTGAACAGCAATGTCGGAACATCAATTGCATTTGATTTAATTAAAAAATTATATATTTCTTAGTTGCATATTTTTCAAAGAATATAGAGAGTTTTGAATTGACAGTTGATGTATTGTTTTTATAATAAGCTAAATGCACTTCATTAACAGCTATCAAGCAAAACTTGAAGTCGATCAGCAAAACTAAATGCAAAAAAAATATTAAACACGTAGAAAGAAGTACTTCTGAGGGTCATAAATCTGTTATAATTATTTTGGGGAACCATGCACAGCTCATGAATATCGGAATTCATGCGTAGGCCTATAGTAGAAAGAAGGTGAACTACGAAGAACAACAAGTCGCTCATCTTGACAAGAACAGTTTATTGTACCAACAATTTCATGTAATCAAATTAACCAACTCATCTAATTTGCATATGAAATCACGATGGAAGTTCCCAGCGAACTAAAAAGTGACTGTTTATTGATTTTTATCTGCCAATTTATTGAGAACGGTTTTATCATTTGAAAAACGATACGAATGTTTATCAATTAATCAAGGATTCTCTCGCCTGATTTTCTCTAAGTGTTCCCAAAGTTAAGGGAATTAAGTTAATTTCTATCTCTGATAAATTGTCCACACTTTTTACAAACTTGGAGTTACATCTGATGAGACCATCTATTTTGGCAGTATACGCTTGTCGATTCGATTTGGATTTTGTAATGATTTCCGCTCAAACTCCCAAGATCATCAAACGGCAGGGGATTTGAATTCTAACATCGATACGAAAAATTGCCTCGTCTAGACTCAGTAGAAGAATGTTTTGATATTTGGTGTCGAAAAATTTATCTTACTCGAGACGCTGTCCCATCTCAAATATATCCCTCGGGAATCGTCCTGATACAAATTTGTCTAACGAGCAATTGGAAAGAAAATACTCTTTCGAATCGTTGATTAGTGAATCTCCCGTAAAAATGGTAAGTACTTCTGTATATTTAGACTGACCTAAATAGCTTGAGAGCTTGAAAGAAGGTTTGGAGACATTCTGTGACAAGTGTAGTATGGACATGCATGAATTGTACACTTCGCTTGAGACAAGATTAAGTTGTCGGTCGATATACCCGGCATCCTTCCCGTGTTGAAATGCGCAGTTAATCAAGAAATTAGACACTAAATAGATAATTGGTCAATTTATTCAATAAGCTGAAAAATATGTAGCTCATATCCTGAAGAAGAGATCATTCCCAAATTAATTATTTTTTTTAGAAAATGTCTTCAGACTGAGTCCTCTAAGCACCGTGGAACTTGTCCACCGGGCAATATTGTAGACTTACTATTGCATATGAAAATGTAGACCCATTATGTACGTGTTCACGGTGCCTGCCTTTTCACGGCTACTAGTTTGTACATGATTATTTCGTGATAATGTTAAAGCAGTACGTGCATGGGTTTTTGCTAGCATTCTAAACATAAAAACGTGTGTTTCTGATCTTGCCCTTTCACAAATGAAATCAGGCAGAAGTTAGTTTCTCTGCTTCAAATGCTTGAACCACACTTCAACATTTATGCATGAGATCGATAAATGCACTGGCTGATGCATGCATGGCAGTCATTGTGCGCTTTTGTGTGCTTCTTCAATGGGAAACAGATCGGCAATTGCCTACTTTGCCATTATCTGATATCTGAATGCTGACAATAGTGAATTAAGTCAAAGTTTTCATCTGTTTTACTAGCCATTGAATAAGACGGGTGTTGCCCATCCTTCGGGGGACATATACTTTTGATCTTAGGTTTCATCTACTCAAGCTCGAACCCAGGTTTTCCAGACGCAGGTCGCAGACTCTACCGAAAAGGACATTGCGCCGATCTCTCGTTGGCTATGCAAAAAGCAATGTCATGCATTAATTAAAAGAAGTATTGTCTTTTAGCTCTGATGCTACGACTAACGCAGAGATAGTTGAGCGCACCATACATTTCAAATGAGTATCAGTTCTCTAAATGAGAGACTTGACGAGCCATTCTCAATGGAATGACAAAATCGACATTCGTATCCATAGAATGATTTTTTCTTCTCCTTAAGCAATCGTTCAAGAGAATTTTGAAAAATCAGGAAATAATCATTTCGTTCTCGATAGTTGTTGATGAAACATTCTCAATCTCAGTCACATTTGTCATTTGCTTCACAGAACGAAGTCATAAGAGGAATCGCTTCTGATTGGGTCTATAATAATCTCAGCAATAGAATATGATAATAGAATGGAGTGGATGAAAACTGAACTTGTCAAGCGGAAGATGACAATACAGACTGTACACATGAACTTTCAGTCATGTTCTCCGAATCTGCATAATATTTTGAAAACATCAAAGAGAAACATAAGTCCATCAGGGAACTTCAGTTTTCTTTAGAGATCACAATGTGTGCTCGCTGCAGTTTATCGCATTATACCTACGATAGCAGCTACTTTTGTATTGTCATTGAGGAACCTTACCTATTAATTTCGGAAAAATAACATAATACACGAGTAATAGCGCAGCCAGTTTTCAAAATATGGAGATTAAATTTTTAATTTTTTTCATTTTGAGTGACGAACTACATACTTTCCAATTCAATTTCAGACATAACCATTTATTATCAGCGTGTCAGTTATACTGGAATTTTAATTGGTCAGTTTTTAAAGACCTTCACATGAAGCTTGTTTACCTTAAATTCGTAAAACTTCAGAACCTATGAGTTACATAAGTTACAGGTCCGTTAACAAATACGGACAGTACTATCGATCGACAGCCTAAGCATTCCAGTCACAAAAATAGACAAATAGGGGCACAGTTGCCAAAATGGTTCCCTAGAAAACTGAGCCGTGAGATCATCTGCGGTTCATGGACACTCGTAGTAGGGATAAAATCTATGTTATTAAAATCGCTTTAAGAATTGGAATTATTTTGGAAAAAAATGTATTTTTGATTGATATTTTTAGTTGTAAACATTCTGCGAGAAATTACACATAAATTCCCCATCAACGTGAGTACATATCACTTTTCAATTGTGAGAATTGATAGAAAGCAACGCAGAGATCAAGACATGGTTGGGTGTAGATAGGTTAGATAAAGCTAGCTGGAAACTGGTAATCTACATGAATCGTCAAAAATTTGCACCCCAATTTCTTTCCTATAGATCCCTACATGGATATACGCCCATTTGCATCTTCACAACGGACCATTTTACTTAACAGTGTGTACCTACACATCCTGATGTCACCACGCGATCGCCTTAGATTAAGCTGAAAACTTAAAGCGGCATTCAGAAGAATGTTAATGACGATGAATAGTCTTGAACAACACATGTTAATTGGATTTAGGGCTCAAATGAAGGCCTCCGGACATCTTATTATGAATATAAGTGCTTTTGATGCAGATTCTGAAATGAGAGCTGAAATTCAAAAGATTAAACAAGACATTTTCGAGATGGTTTTCAGAATCAATGCAAAAATGTTGTCAACAAGCACGCATCAGCAAAAGGCTCCACCACTTTTAGACGCAGACCTGCTCTGCCACTTCAGACGCTGACTTGTATTTATTGGTCTGTTTACAGGAATGCAACCCTAGCGTAAGTCGATTCCATCCAAAGATTTGACTAGATTGTCGGGCAATTCATATTAACTTGCTTGATATGTTCAAGGATAAAACTTGCTATATTTTTTGGACGAAACTGAGAATTTCCAGATATCTCTCTAGCTCTCATTTCAAGGTATTAACTAGTGCTTCAATTCTGGTAAATCCAGTCTTTCTAAAACAATACTTTCAATTTAAGTTTTCTTGAATGTCAGCTTTTGATAATGTGCTTAGTGTAGATTATCGGAATATGCAAGTTTCTGTAATGACGAATATATTATAACTTATTTTCTACTTAACATCTCCAAAACCAGTCAAAGATGATGAAACTTTTTTTAAGATAAAGTTTGCACTTCTAGGATTTTGATATGTTTTCAGGTTTTCAAGAATTTGCTCAGCTTCAGTCAAATTTTTGGTAACTAAATTAGAATATTATTTTCCTCCTCTGCCTCCTCTATTAACTCATTTAATCCGTTGAACTTCTATAGTTCAATAGCACGCTTTAATGTGGAGGAAAAATTGAGTAATTGAAACTGGTATTACGAAGTCCGAACAAATTTGGAAGAGGCTTGGTTTGTAGATACATCTGCCGAAATTCATTTCGCTGCATTTCCAGATATTGTCTATTGTTGATGTTGAAATTGTCAGAAGACTCGTCTTCTGCTAGAAATGTCTAAAAGAAATCTGTTTCTTTTATTTTACTATTCATTTTATGGTAATCTGAAACATTGATACTATTCATTCGTCACTACAATTTTAAGCAAAATGTAACAGAAATGAATTAGAAGAAGAAGAAAGGAATAGCTGCAAATCCATTTGTTAACTTTAGAACTGAATAGCGGAAGTTAATTTCTCGTATATTATCTGAAAGTCATCTGACGAAAAAGGCTCAATAATTCTGCTTCATCGCATTAGATGTAAAAAGTTTTATTTTAAAGTTACAGTGATGTCTAGGAAATGAACATTCAGAAGGCACATCAACCACACAAGGTACTCACGAATACATTCCTATAGTCCTGTCAAGAGATTTATGTCCATTGCAAACATCTGAAAGATAGAATTTACAATACTATTTACAATATTCAAGACATGATAATACTTGACTAAAAGTTTCAGTTTGACCCTCTAAAATTTTATAGATTTAAATAGTTAGATAAAACAATCCAGGCATGAGTTCTTTTGATTAAAGCTTTGTTCTCAGAATGTGTCAGTGAATTATTAAAATTGTACATGAATTGTCTGAACTGATGTTCTGTTATCATTTTCAAACTATTCAATTATTGCTAACTGTTATCCAAAAGAACGAAATCTCCCATTAAAAACCGGTTTAATTTCAAGTTCTTAAATTACTTGTGTGCCAATGTGTTCAATAATGCTGTAGTAACACATATCCACGCTCCATCTAACACGTATCTACGTACCACCGAACACGTATCAACGCACCATCTAACACGCACCCACTAAGCACCTTAAACGAATCCACGAGCTGAATATCACGCAGCCACACATGAAGCCTAATATGCACCACCTGCTGGGCACCGATTAACACAGCCACGTGCCACCGATGAAACATCACCTTCCACATAGCACGCAGCCTCGAAGTGATTTTCAAGCAGCCACGTGCCACCGAGTAAGCGGTCATGCAGCATCCTACCCGCATCTACGAGTCACCTAGCATTCAGCTGCCGAACACCTAACATGCAGCTGCACAACTAGATATGCAACTGTTTTACTATCTTACATGTACCAACAAACCACCAAGCATGCAGCTACACACCCGCACCATCTGGCATGCAACTGTGCACCATTTAGCATGCAGCTACAAATCACCAAATATGCAGCTACGCACCATCTAACCCCACATAACACTTAACAAGTAAACAACTCATCTTCATACTGACACACACCCACAGCAATGCACCATCATCACAGAGATAAATTGCCCTGTCTGCGTGCTTGGGTCTAGAGATTACATTCCTCGACGTTTATGGTCACGTTCAGAACTATCTTGAGGGGCAAGAAAATCAATTTTCCATTGAAAATACATGAAATGCAAATTCAAGTTTCGATTCTGACGACCTAGACCATTGACACTTTAAACGTAAAGAGTCAGTAAATTTAGATAGTCAGGAGTCGAGTGGTGTGAATGTTTCCATTTGATGAATCCATCAAGGAGGAAAATTGAGTCAAAAATATGCACTTTTCACTTGACAGATGCCTATTCTCTAATGCGACAATTGGAGTTCGTGTGTCCTCTCGACGAGTTGCTTCATGCACTGCTCATGCTCGGCCAATGACATAAGCCAAAGGGAGACGAACGATCTCCATATCTATCTCTATCACTTGCTACCATTGCACATAATGGCTACGATGTAACTAAGTCATAGACTATCCCAGACAAACGCAGGGAATTCATTTCTGTGACCATCACACAATCCTATTGCTCCTTATACTGCTTTATAGACAAGTAACCAAGTACTCAATATGAGAAATTGCGTGTCAAATCGTAGTGGAATATACAATTCAGCAATAAATTACACATTTATCGCATTAATCTTATGCTATCTCAAATTTGTCTGATCCGCATTTTTGCGGGTTTTACACATCATTAGAATGAACCACTTAGGCCATAAGTCTACAACATCATTAGCTATGAAGCTCGTGCTGAAATCTACTTCATTATGATAAATAAATAATATCCCAGCTTGCATTTTATTTATCGCAAACTGAGAATTATCAAGGAGCGTAATCGGATGTTGGCATATCTCCCCCACTAACACTCCACGGAAGGATACTTCGCTATCAATGCAATATTCCGTTTATCTCGAGGGAACAAAAAAGGAAAGAGATGACGAAGTAGAAGAGTGGGGAAAGGAGGATTCATTTTACTTTTCACAAAGGAATTGAGAGCACTTCACGATTTCATTTCTTAAGTGGGGTCTGATATTGTGAACTCTACCATCATTCGAGGCAGGTTTGTAAAGTAGCAATTATCAGATAAAACTTTCTACCGAGTCTTTCGTCATATTACGGCAGTTATCAACTTTGTGTCTAAGAAACGTCGCTTTGTTTATCTCTTGTCAAAATCTTTAACTCCACATGAATTCGTTCAATGTCAGAAGAGTAACTTTGCGGAGTGATGGAGACAATATGTTTGAGAATTAAGGCACATTGGGAGACTTGTTGCAAGTTATATGGGGTGTGAAGGAATGGATGGAGAAACTTCTTTGTCAGATAACTTCGAAGTTGACTTTAAAATCATCATCTGTTTGCTGATGGAAAGATGTTTGCTACAGATTCATCAATGTCGTGTGTCATGATGAATAGAAATTTGAGACAAAGTTTTGATGCTTTCATAATTTTCTCTTGTTTCGGGTTAACAAGTTTGTTCTAAAAGTCTTCTGTTGTAAAATTAACAGCACCTTTTCAAAAACTCGCTATTCAAAATTACGCAAGATGAATGTATTCACAGAGGCACTACCATTCAGCCAATAAAAAACCTTCACTTTGCCGTAATTGACCAAACGGCGATAGAGGTTAGCCTTGTCTTCAAAGTGTTTAAGACATAACAAGGTATCCAGACTCTCTCGGCAAACGTTTATTGGTCTAACATAAGATGAGCTTCAAGCAAGAAAAAAGACAGACAAGACCCTCGCCGTCCAGCCCCTTCTATCGGTCGATGCAAAGTGTCGGCAAAGTATCGGTCCTTTTAGGCTACATCGACCGATAGAAGGTGTTGGACGGTGGTGTCCCTGTCTGTCTTTTTCTGCTTCAAATTTATTTTGTGTTAAACCAATAAACGCTTACCGAGAGAGTTCAGATGCCTTGTTCTGTCTTGAACACTTCGAAAAAATCTTCACTTTTGCCATGAAATATAATTGAGCGACAAGTGCATATATGATCCTGTTATGTTTGATCAGGATAGCCCATTATCAGCCCACTGCCGGGCGAAAGCTTCAGCATGCTGTCTCCACTTGCGTCTGTTCTTCTCTTCTCCACCTTGAACAGTAAGATCGCAGGTCCGCACACTTGAAGTTTGAAACTATGTGATACTTTCAATACAAATTGCTGTTCAAGCGGAATTATAAAATATTGAAATATTGAATGAACGCGCAAGTTTTCTCATATCATGATCAGTACGCATTTGAAATGGATATGCCAAGGTCTCGCACATATTTTGCACGGATCTGGTCACATTGCTTTTTAACAATAATCAAAATGACCAAACAATGGATGTGTTAAGATTCATCAAAGTATTAGAGGTGTCAAAATTCCGAATGTCGGGAAATGCCTATCTTGCGAGCGCTCTCAAACAGCTTGATCATTTTCAATCTAATTTATAACAGATCATGATAAAAATCATAATACACTTGATAGACAACGCAAAGAATGAGGAACAATTTCACAGTAGCTACTTCGTACTAATTAAGGACATAAAAGTGGAAGTTAATAAAATAATGAAAGTAAAGTAGAAAATAGAAGCCGGGGAAGTGGTCTGCACAATATATTGATAAAATTCACCGACATCAACTTTGGTCTTGTTGCTCGAAGAAGAATCACTGACTCTTAAAGTCAAATTCTCTCAACCGTTCTATCTGAGAGCAGGGGCGTAGCCAAGGGGGGCACCAGGGCCATGCCCCCCAAACGTGTAAGTAGTGTTAAAAAAAGTAAATTCTAAATCTGAATTTTAAAATATTTTCTTAACAATTCTCGTAGTACATCGACATGCATTTTATTGAAGTATTGCGAACTGATTTAGATTAAGAGGTCGACTTTCCACATCTTTCTTAATGCAATTACATCCAAATTTGCAACAAACATGAAAGTTTTGTTACGAATTTTGGCAACTCTGCCGATCACAACTGCTGACGCTGAAATGACTTTCTCAAAAGTTGAAAAGACACTATCCTCAATTCGATCAAAGATGACCCGTCTAGAAGCACTGGTCCTTCTTCAGATTCATAGGCGCCTCACACCAAGTATTTTTGATGTCATCAAACGTGCTGCCTTGAGCTCACGTCGACTAAATTTTGCACTTGCTCAGCAAATATTTTGTCTGTAGCAGTATATAGATTCTGCACACGCATTATCAATATTTCAAATCATCACTTAAATAGCTGCGATGTATTTTTAGTTGTACGCTTGTCGGTTACGGTGTATATAAGCTAATATTTATATTTGCCCAAACACAATAAATAGTCAACTGTCTTTGAATTTAGTAAAGTTTACAGTCTTAATCGAACGATATGCGTCTTTTTCCACCAAGTTTAACAGTGGGACTAAATCTATAGGGCCTAGTTTCTCAAAAAGTTACAAAGATCTGAATGTTTTATAATATAATTTACCTCCATAAACGTGAAGGCGCACATTATTGCAATGTTCCTGAGTTATTCAGAGAAGACAACCGGAAAACAGTAAAAAAACTATTTTGTAAAAATATGGAAGAGCTATTATCAAATTTTTATCGCAAAATATGCATTGAAATATTGAGAGCGATTTTTTTGTACATGTATATTGGTTGACTTGATGTTTATCGAAAAAGGCATTTCATTTTGAATTAACATTATACAATTCCTTGAACAAGATTCGGCTTTTTACTATTTACTCATGTACAAACCAGGGTATAGAAGCATTCATCTTATAATTTTGGATATAACATGTAGATGAGACGCTAAATCATGAAGTGAAAATTGTTTATTATCCAACAGGTATTTCAGATAAGTTTCAGATTTTAATGCGCTTACCTGTAGTTATACAAAGTGTTAAATTGTATTAAACGTCAATTAAATATATATTTCGATTAGTCTATCTACTAAGAATTGCCAGGTACTTCTACAATTTTCTTTCGCTTGCTCTATCGAACAGTTCATTTATTAATCATTTTGGCAGAGATCTCTTAGGCATCTAATTCAAGTCAGAAATTGAAATATTATAGCTATCAGCATTTTTTCATTTGCTCATGAAATTGCAACACAATAATAGCGTGTGATTACATTTTTTGTTAATGCTAAATCAAATCGCCAGGGATTTGTGGAATCTTCTACATGGCAGGCATTTTGCATTCATAGACAAGATATTCATCATTTGAAATGAAAAGTAAAGTAAAAACGAACGAAAGATTTTGGCCGCTTTTGATGTGTTATCCTGTTATAGGTTGTCATTGCAATCTTTATTTTACAATGAGTGTTAAGACGATGAATTCTCAAGTTATCAATATTAGCAATTGTCGTATGTCTACTCAAATCATGTGATTGTTTAAAAGACTAAATTTGAAGAAATTAATAACAGTGCGCGTAGATAGACTGCTTTTGAGATCGTGTATTCAATCAATTTGCTATGTTCCCATGACTGCACCAATTTGCCAAACATGTAACAAGTATAGGACAGCATGACAAACATCTGAATTTTATTTGAATTTGTTGTAAAGAAACTACAAAAGGCAGCAGAAAAAGGGTCATTTGGATTCTGATGTGTGACCGGAAACAGAATGCACATCATAGAGTAAGTTGATGCACCACATTATCTAATTATTTAAGAAAATGGCGAGAGGTTGAAATCACACAAGCGCTTCTTACGTGTGCATGGGATTTGCTGGAAGCTATAAAGTGTGGTAACTGTTCCATGCATGGACAACTCTATGTGAGAGGAATTGAGAATGGGCATTACTGTGTGGGTTTGGGGAACAAATTTGAAAGTGCGAATGAGTGTGATTGAATGAAAAGTTTGAAGCGAAAAGTCAACAAGTACGTTCAGCAATTAGCATACAAACACCAAATCGAATAAAATCTTGTTAATAATAAATGTGAACTTCCATTCTCATTATCGAGGAATGACAGCCTTTGAATTTCATATAATTTGACGCAAAGATCACAATATCTTCCGATGACATCGTTCGCTCATATCTTCATGGATAGAATGACCACATCGCATAAATGGAAGTGAAATTGTTTTGATATCGAACTATCTAATTTTTCATTTTGACACAAGACCTCCAAGGTTGCAGAATGATGCAAATGAAACATCAAAATTTTATCATGTCATTCAATTAAAGAAGTCTGCAATGAATTAATGATATTCCCTAAGTAAAGACAATAAATTATGCACCAGAACGCTGCTTTATTGGCGACATTATTGTCAAATACTTTGTGTTTTGAAGAAAAATGAGATTTCCAAATGCAAGTAAAATCACACGCGCCCTTTAGTTTACCGAAATTTACAAAGAATATTTACACGCATAGTTTTGTCTCGGAAGTTTCGGGTTCCGACCTTCTATCAACGAGAACTTTGATTAATCAGCAGTAGACAGTTAAATACACCAAACCTTCTATGCGGTGCGAACTTCTATCACCACTCCGACAACTCTACATCGATTCAACAACGGCTTTTGTTACACTCTGGCCATGCATATGCATTAACTGTGGTAGTTTCAGTTACATCAACTGCTGAATAAAGAAATACCATAGATATCACTTTCTTAGATAGCGTTCGAGCTCCTCACAGCTTGTGTAAGTTGTATGAAACACAGATAGCGTCAGACTGTCTGACAAGGTATTTCCACATTTTGCACACGCTGAAGTTTGTATGAAAGGCTATGTCTCAACACAATTTTGTGACGCTATTCTAACTTCGAACGCTATGACAGCACTAAGATAGCGTTTTCTAGCGCTATAGTAGAATAACACTGCCCGCCTGCATAGATTGATCTGTTGATTATCTGACCCAAGATTGCTATGGCTCGTAATTGCACATTGTGAATGTAACCGTAATTTCAACTTGTTCTGTTATCCAGATACGCTAAGATAGCGTTTCTTTATAACATAGCTGATAATCTCTTTGTACAACAGCGAACACAATAGATTCTGTTGCCAGTCAAGACTTTCACACCTAGTTGCGTTGGAATAAGGGAATAGACAGAATGAATGCCCATACAAATTCATAGCGTTGTATTGTTACTCTTTCATAAGTGTCTTCTTTTGATAAATCAGTTGCTGATTGTATTTGATATGAAATCTATTATTTAATGATTGACTTGTTAATAATTCTCATCACTAATATATAAATAGGATTTCTGAATTTTACCCTAAGCACATCTGATCACAATGGCAGACCACAGCTTTGACGCTAGTCGATTTTCCATTGCGTCGTCTCAGGACATTGATCGCGTTGTTTCATTTTCACGGTCAAAGAACACCGTTAGAAATAGTTCCTGGTGCACAAAGTTATATGAAGATTGGGCCACTTGGAGAAACCAACAATTTTCCACAAGAAAATGATTACTTGGTTCCCCAACTAACAAATTTGTGGACGGCTCCAAAGGCTGACATTTCAAGAGCCTTGAAACATTTTATATTCGAGATCCGACGGCAGGATGGAACCGAGTATCCTCCCAATACTATTTACAATATTGTTTGCGGATTGGCCCGATTTATCCGAGAAGAAAGACCCGACTGCAATATAATGGATAAGGAGGATTTCAATTTTGTGCAATTTGTCCGTGCTTTAGATGCCTGCATGAGAAATCTCACTTCTCGGGGCATCGGATCCCATCACAAGAGAGCTGATCCGATATCAGAGGATAGTGAGGCGAAACTATGGGATACCAATGCATTTTCCTTACATGATGGAAATGGACTATTGCGGGCCGTTTACTTCTACAACTGTAAAGTTTTCGGGCTCAGAGCGTGCGACGAGCATCGCCAGATGCAACTGGAGCAATTCACGTTTTCAGAAGACGACCATGGGAAATTTGTTGAGTACACGGGTCGCGGCAACAAAGTATTTTCCTTTGGAATCCGCGATCGCAAGATACAAAACAAGTGTGTTCGACAATACGATAGCGATAACAATCGATCGGTATATAAGATATTGAAACTTTACGTGAGCTGGCTTCGAAGCATGGGTGTTTTTACGGGAGCATTTTACCGTCGACCACTACGAAACATTATCCCAGACCAGCCCAGATTCGCCACTTCTCCCGTTGGAGTCAATTCCATCAGAAAATTGTTGCCGGAGGCCGCAACCATAGCCGATATCAAAGGATACATCACGGCACATTCTGGCAAAGTAACATGTGCGACAAGGCTATTCCGAGAAAATGTAGACGAGCAGTTAATAAAATCAAGAACTGGGCATCGAAGCAATGCTGTTGAAGCATACAAAAGAAAAGGACCGGAGCAAGAAGTGATGCTTAGCAGCCTTCTAGACCCGCCTAAACCAAAGACTAAATTATGTAATTGCTTTCATACATCCATTGATCAAATTGATTTTGATTTCAGTATAAATGTCTTTTTAAATTAATAAATTAGATCTGGAATTAATTGTTTTCTACAAATCTGAAAATGTGACAGTAGGCTACATTGATATGAATTAGAAAACAAAAAAAGCTGAATAAGTTTTAATACTGATGTTGGAACTCTTGTAACTTGACAAGTAGTAAACATGCAAAAACATTCCGCCAAAAAGGTGCATAAAATAAGATAGCTTCATTTACAATTACAGACAACAACCAATTTCCTATTGTGTTAAGTAGCGTTTCTCAGAACTTCAATAAATAGCGCATAGATTGGCGCTTCATGATAAAAAATAGCGCGTTCTGAAATACTTAGTTTGTCGGAAAACGCTATCATAGCGCTAAGATAGCGTTCCAAAACACATCTGCAAACTGTTGACCAGCCAAAATTGCTAGTTATAGATATCTATGGTTGAAAAACGATTTCTATGCCATTCATTGAGGAACAATAAAGTACAAATTCCCTGATAGTTCAAGCAATTACATAGAAATCGGCTAAGTGTGGTGATAAATCGCTTACATTACTCTGTCCAAAAAAGCAGTGTAACAATTCGGTTGCAACACTCGTTTGTCGATCTCGGGCTTCGCCCTCGATCGTCACTCGTGATGCAACCTTCAACTATGCCTAATCTGACTGATATACGCAATATCAAGCGATCTCTTCACACATTTAGGAATTTTCACATCAAAGTCACCAATACTCACTCTCACACTCACAAGTATGTACACTCAACGCACTTTTATGATCTTTATTAACGATGCTCCGCCGATGTTCCAAATGCCGTGCACGGAAGGCCCTACGAGTTTTACCAATATAATTACCGCCACATTTCTTTCATGAAAACTCGTACACTACATTACTAACATTACAGTCATACTCAGACGGTAGACAATCACAGACCTCACAACTATGTTTAGAAGTTTTTTTTGAAAAGCAGCCTTAAGGTTTTTACTGCTTGTCTTAGCTAATTTTACGTTAAGATCATAATTATTTAGGAGAGAATTAACCTCTCTATTCATGCTATCGCTGACGAATGAAAACATTAAGCTACAAGTATTACTATTATATCTATCTGTATTTCTATTATTCACTGTACGATTACAGTCTCTATCACAGTCATTTTGTAAACTTTTTTTAAACCTTTTCTGTTGCTTCACTATTGTCAGCTTCTGAGCTGCATCTACTTTCAGCCGTATTAATCGAATTATTAATAAAGTTTCTTTTAATATGGTTTAGAATCCAGTTGGTTTTACTTAGACAATTGTCTGAACATACCTGTTTAGCAAAATATTTGTATTTAATTTTATTATTTTCGATCCATACGCTCATGTCTATGAAATTGAGCAGTTTTTGGGGAATTTCACTTGTGAAAATAACATTTTCGTTAACTTCGCTAAAGCATACAGTGTTATTAAGGGTGCTACTGTCTTCAGGGAATGGACCCATTATTACATTATCGATGTATCGCTTGTAAATTTTAGGGGAAATATTTTTCTTATTAACGATGGCAAGCGCGATGTTTTCGATGTAACTCATAAGGATCACAGCAAACGGTGGAGTACAGTGAGTTCCCATTGGCACAAAAGCGACTTGTAAATATGTTTTATCATTAAAACTTATTTCATTTTTGTCAAAAAAATCATTAAACTTATCAAACTCGTCGGGGTGTTACTAAGGTTGTCAACTAGAGACCAGTACTTACGAATAAAATTGCTAACTTCTTTTAACGCTGATTCAAAGGAAACGTTTGGATGCAGAGAAATTACATCGAGAGATATAAAAACTTCTGAATCTTCTATATTAGTTGTATAATTTAGGCTACTTATTAATTCTTCAGAACTGCTAAAATAAGCAGGAACAAATTTTAATAAATTGTGAAAGACATATCCAATCCACCTTTTCCGTCGGAGTGTTAATAAATAAAGCTTTTGGTCTCATGGGATAATCACCGTTCACCGGTTGTTTGTGGTCTTTGATGAAAGTTCTGAAGGTCGCTGGCTCGAAACCAGAAACAAGAGGCGATCTAGATTACTTTTACTTAAATTATATTTAAACCACGATCTAAGAATTTTATTTGCTTGACGTTCCATTTGAATCCCTTTACATACTGAAAGTGGTTTGAAAGTATTGATGTCTTCCAATAATTTACTTGTATTATTAACAAACGCAGTTTTATCCGTTATACATCAACGTTTAGATTTATCAGTTGAAACCACAGCCAAATTCTCTTTATTAACAAATTGTTTGGTTTGCTTTCCTTGAAATGTACCTACTTCCTCAAATGGCTTCGAATTTTTAGTAAAATTCACTTCTTCTATAACGTTCATTACTTAATACTTAAAAGCATTTAATTCATTTTCAGATTCATTATCTAAATGTTCAGGGAAGCAAACAGTATTGCGATCACAAGGAACAGCCTTTTTAAAGCCTTTTATCCGTGTTATCTGAAAATGAATTACTACATCGTCATTTGTAAATTAGCTTATCTAAGGCTAGATCTGTATTTTTTATGAACTTTTGATTTAAGTTAGGTGAAGCACGGAAGTCAGGACCTTTTTCTAAAAGACTACACTCTACAGGAAGTAGAGTACTACTATCATTAGTAAGCTTCATACTCACATCATCAAAAACGACTCTTTCTCTACTATTACTGGTCGCATCCCACAGAAAACTATACGGAAAGGGGTACGGAAACACAGGTTGAAAGTCACAGTGGTAGTTATTCACCGGATGCTGACTCTGAGTTAAAGTCCACCAATTTTTCTTGTGTACTTGGAACTTGGCACATCCTTCTCTCTTCAGATCTGCTTCCAAAGGTCGAAGAAATTCACCAAACTCTGTCTCTGCAAGTCTTCTCACCAGCTTCAGGTATTGATATCCCTTCTTTGGTTGGCTCTAGAATCCTGTTCTTTGTTTGCGATACAGCTTCCCGAAGGACTTCCAAGAGCAGGGACTTCGTCTTTCTCGTAATTAAGCTCCTCTCAAACTTTGCTGGAATCTTGCCATGTTTCTAATGAATGTCGCACCACTGAGCATTTAAGACAAGTAGTCAAAAATTTCAAATCGCATTCCGTCCGCGCATACTTTACTTGCAGATTGATAAAATCCTTCGAAGTTGCACACAAATCCTTGTTCGCTTGACTTTGATGTAAAAATTCTTGGATGCCTGAAGAGATTGCTTGATATTGCGTTGTTGGAAGCCAGTTGGATTAGGCATAGAAGCCGTTGTTGAATCGATGTAGAGTTGTCGGAGTGGTGATAGAAGTTCGCACCGCATAGAAGGTTTGGTGTATTTAACTGTCTACTGCTGATTAATCAAAGTTCTCGTTGATAGAAGGTCGGGACCCGAAACTTCCGAGACAAAACTATGCGTGTAAATATTCTTTGTAACTTTCGCTAAACTAAAGGGAGCGTGTGATTTTACTTGTATATAAGCTATGAAAACATTCCGTAGGAAGCAATTAACTATGATTTTTAAATGTCATGGAATGATGAACATAAAGTCAATGTATTGACGCTATGTAGTCACGCATAGTTTTATACCTGTATAATTACATAATATAATAATATATGCTGTCATAATTATAGCTATATAGTACACGATTATAATAATATTGCGACGTCTACATACTTAACTTGAAATTTGCCATAAGCATCATAAGCACATTGAAATGATTTTGCGACTACTGATATATCAGCTTAGCTTTTACATTATAGAGGAGTTATCTGGGTTCTGTACGGGTGCATGCGTTTTGCTTGTAGGAAAGCCTGATAACAATGCATGAAGTTAAACAGAATGAAATTCTAGTCGAAGCCAAAAATCACACACATGAAAATGCTAGCTTCTTCACCGAAAGCATAGAAAATCAAAACAATCTATGTACAACTCACTTTTCTCCGGGAGAAATACGAGATCTTCAAATGTCATCTTTTGTGTTTCGTTTTTGCTTGATTTTTTATCGCAACCTCTCTACACCATAAGCACATGAAAGAGTTTGCTAGACAAATTCATATCAGCTCAGTTTTTACCTATATCATCTGGATGCTAATGTGGGTACAACATAAGGTGCATGAAAAGTGTAGGCAATCTTAGTTATTTTCGATATAATCTCTCATCGAAAGAGTAGAAATCAAATCAATCTACGCTTGATTTCAGTACAACAACAATCGATACTAGTTTTCAGTGTTTTCATAACATTCCTCACTGAAGGAATAACGTATTCTTGTTTACGTTGAAAATCCTGTCAACTTGGGAGATTCAATCACCTTAATAAATACATTCTCTCAATGAGCTAGAATAGGATATCGCGAGCCAATCATATCGGAAAAAAATACAAGCAAGCTCATAGCCTAAAGTGGAATTCTCTTTCAATCACATCTGATTAAAATGAATGCTTTATGCGTTCACACGTGCATCTGCAGTTGCATGCCGAGGACTTGTGGCAACTTTCTTTTCATTTCTGCACCGATCGGCTGCTTCCTTGTTTCTCTCCTTCAATATCTTCCTCGCGCGTACCTAGCAGACTTCTCTTCTTCGCCTTTCTGATTCTGTCCTTGATGCTAGTCTCTTCTTCTTGTTGATAAGCCTTCTTTGATCCTTTTATATCACATTTATCCATCTGATCTTCCCAGTTCAGTCAAGCTTGTTGAAAAGTCACATTTAGGGCAGCCAGTTATAAATCTCTGACGAGTTTGGGGTAGCATGTGAAGTTGAATAGCTAGTTTCTAATTAGATGAATGAAATTGAGCTAGAAAATGGCGAACGCGAGGGATGCTTTTCCATGCACACTTTGCGACACTAACTACATTCTACATTCATGCCAATCCTTTGTTGCATGCACATTCTCATCTGAGTTTCACACAGGGCCGCTTTGAGTCTAAAAAAAGATATTTCAAGTGTCACAGTTTGAAGTGTCATGCCGCGACATTGTTTTTCTTCGTAGAATGACAATTTTGATTTTCCGTTAGATAGTAAATGCGTCAATTAGCTGGATTACTGTTATGGTCTATGGCATCTCACATGTTTATAGCAATCAGGCATGTCACATAGAGTAATTCTTTTGATTATTTTGCTTGTTCATCGTCGCTGTTCATGAAACCTTGCCCGTGAAAGACTTGCTTGATTGTTATCTAACTTTACATTGATTCTCACGCATGCTTTATTCTATTTTCAACCTTTGTGATGTGCTCATAGACTTTGATGAGACAATAAAGAATCACATCATTGGTGTGACCAATGAAAAATCAAAAATAGTTCAATAATGTCAGATGATGATTATCGGCGAAGCTTTTAAGGCAGATCAAATAATAAGATTGAGCCATTCTCGAAAAATCACTGGTTTTGATTTGTTCAGATAAATGTTCTAAAAACAAGAAAGAAGCAGTCATATTTTTTCACTTTATATTCAAAAAGCCATGGATTACACTAAAAAATCTGAAAATTGGTATTATCGAAAAAGTATATTTTACAAATAATGCATAATAAGCTATTGGCACTATTGAGAAGAATATTGATGTTCTAACTTTTACCGCAGATGCTAACAAAAGATTTTAGCACTATATTAACAAAATTCTGCGCTTCCGTGGCTGTCGCAGTTTTTAGTTAAGATAATCTAAGTGAGCAGTGTAGTCCTCATCATGTAGTTCAATTCTGCGGCAGGCTGCTTTTATAAAATGTTTCTGCACTTTTTCTACGGTGTTGATACTTCTCTGAATTATCCTGAAGAATCATTTTATTCAGTGACCAATTTTAGAGAGAGTTCCCTGATCAATTTTCGTACAAACGGTTTGAATTTTGGATTCTCATGGTGCAGTTAAACAGCTCAAAATTTGCTTTCAATTTGATTGCAATTTTGCAACGAACATTGCAAATAATTATATTGTAAATAACTTTGAAGATTATCTGTAGTATCACTGCCGGCCTGAAGATGTCTGTGCGGATGAATACTGTAAAACAGAAACAAATATTTATTTTTTTCCATTATATATATTTACTATTTGATTATTCATTATATTATAGTATTGCAAAGCAGTCAACAAAATCAGAAGAATGAAACCGCGAAACGAGCAAATTTAACATAGTTGACCAGTTTGCGAGTGAGGCGATGCATTTTACAGGTTTGTTAAAAGAGTTTCTGACTCGATATAATTTAGTGGTCAACAGTAAAAAGTAGCAAGTCACACTTCGCTCTGCGTGACGGGCCTTCGGCGTCCAGCGCCTTCTTAACGGTCGATGGTCAAGAGGTTATTTGACCATCGACCGTTAAGAAGGCGCTGGACGCCGAAGGCCCGTCACGCTGAGCGAAGTGTGACTTGCTACTTAAAAACTGAAAATGCATCTGCGCCATTGTGTTGAGGCTGCCGCGAGAACAAGCTAAACTGCTAAATACAACTCGAAAGTTAAATAGACATAAACCTTCCATTCCTTCAACAATCGAAAATTCCAGGTACCAAGTTGCCTGTTTACGAGACAGCTGATTTTTGCAGCAACAATTAGTATGGTATTGAATCTCTTGTGAAGTTAGAAGGTATTTAGATGAGGAAGTTAAAATTGCGGAATTCGGTCTTTTACGCAGAATTGCGGAACTCGACAGATCTAATGCCAGGACGCATTAAATTAGCATTTTTGTAATTTACGTAGACGATCAGTTAGGACTGAATCGCATGCACTGTTGAATAAAAACAAGAAATTTGGCTCTACCAAATCACTCAAATGATTTTTTCTTGCAATTATAATCGTATATTACAATCGCTTCAAATCTGCGATCTGTTGAATGAAATTTAGTCCGCAGACAAATTTTACCAAAAATAATAGATGAACTACGCACAATTTGAAGCTTATATATTTAATGCTTGTTTAGCAACTTTTGAAACTGAGAAAACTCAACTCCTAATTGCAGTTATCTTGAGGCGCGTAGGAGAAAGATGTCGGGTGTACAAAATTGCAAGCGAAAATGCATCTCTTGTTCGGTTACTCAGGCAAGGAAATGGGAATGATATCATCACTCATTATGTTCGGTTTACACAATCAAATCAACATATAGCATTTGATTTTCAGTGTAAATTCTTCTCTGTTCATCTGGCAAATCTTCTAAACTTTAAGAAAATGTGTGCTTCGCATTGTTCACCTTTAATGAATGTGGAACGCGGCTTTGCAACATTCTTCTCTTTCAAGTTTTAATGTTCAGTGTAAAAGAAATTAACATCATCAATGGTGTCCATATTATAAAGCTGACTACCTGTAAAATGATATGAAAACGAATGAAACATTTTTTTATAATTCCTTACAAGATACTTCAAACACGCCGTCACATGAAACGAGTTTCCAAAACTCGCTTGGTAAGCTAAAAATCGCTTATGGATAATCAATAAAGGAAATACTACAGACGTTTCGTAAGTTTACTAGCGGGTTTCCCTATCAATTTACAAAATAAACTGAAATTGGAGTCAACTAATTATGTTTGGTTCAGTGAATCATTCAACTTATGAGTGCAGTTCTCAATGCAGTAAGTCACATGCAGAACGCAAACTAGATTTTTGACCAGGGATTGTGGTCTTAAACAGCTAAGAGTGTGATGTAAATTGAATTATTAAATATCATTAAATAATTCAAGAATGTGTTGATGTATGAGAATATATGACTATTGAAGTTAAATGCATTCCCTGCACAAGATAGAAGGAACCGCTGGCCAGTTTTTATCGCATTTTCTTCGTGACACGAGCTATAATTTCAAAAATAAGAACAGACACGAACAAATTGTAAGCAAAGCATGCAAGCAGGTAATTACAACTTTCACTATACCATATTTCATAATTTTGCAAACCTCTACGTCTTCACTCTGTAATCTCCATTATGCCTAATTTCCAGCTATCAATGTATTTTTAAAATAATCCATTAAATGATCACTAAACGAACGATCGGAAAATTTTACCCATCATCATGTAATAAGACGACATACGCGATTTTCATTGAGCACGTATAGACATCTTAAAATTGTGAAGAAATCTACAAAGTCTAGTCAGTTAAAACTGTCTCTGAATCCGAGGGAGTCTAGACAGCATAAAAAGTCTAAAACAGTCGAGTCTTTTTTGTAAATTAAAGATTGCATTATCAGAATCCGCCATTTTCATTTCTTCAGTCAAATGTGAAATGATAAGATATTGTTCTTATACTCGTATATATTAGCGATTAGTTTCCCAACAATATGTGAAAATAGCAGACCAATTTAGTGAAAAGTTGAGCTCCATAATTGAGGCAGATTCCGTCCGTCTTCCTTGTAGTCAAATCAGTTGAGTTAAGCGACGGATCATAGTCTCAATTTCTGCTGCTGTTAGTGGTGCACAAATGTTTTGTTGAAAATGTGCATGTCAACTCTCCGAACTGTGGCTGATGATATTGGCAATTACTATAATAAATGCGTTGGAATAGATTTGAAAGTAGACGCCCCATTAATAGATCGCTGCGCACAGGATAGGACTTAAGTAATAACTTAAGTTACTTGCCCGAGTAACCAACGGCTGATGGCTTGCTGCATGCGACTTATGCGGCTTTTTCTTTTTGCCAGTTATAGCTGAATCGCAGAGGAAATATAAGTACTTCATTGTGAAGGACTTATGGACTACGGTAAGCTTTTCGAATATGTTTCCGGGATTACTGACGATTTATCTAGCCACTATAATTAATCACCAAGTTGTGATATACATGCACACAAGCAACGCAAATGCACAAGGAAAATATTGCAATAATAAGGCAAAACTCAAATGAATTCTACTTGTCACTTAACTGCAATTTAGATCAGTCTCATAACAAAGCACAATTAAATCAAAGTAATGCCTTTCTCCCTTCAATATTTCACAATAATTTCCTTGTTTTCTTTTGTTTCTAACATATGAATACCCGATTATCTGCAGTTAAATAACACCTAAATACTTTGTAGGGCAGTTGCCGACGAATCAGTGCAGCCTTGTACAGCGCCAAAACTAGAAGAAGTCTGGTGGGGAGCAGACTTCTGCGTTTTTTGAACTAGCAGTCTGGCATTATGCTTTTCTGCTGCAGAGTACTACGCCCCTGTTTGGATGCACAGCAAGCATGCTCGCGCAATCGATGTCGCCCTGAACTGCTCCATGCGCCTGATTTCCGGAGCTATAAGATCTACGCCAAAAGACAATCTGCCTGTCATGAGTGGAATCATCCCGCCAGATATTCGACGTGAAGAACAATTGTTGAGGCTCGTTAACCGAACTAGATCAAATTCAAGGCACCTGCTTCACGACGCGATCCCACAGAACCACCGCACAAGAAGACTCAAGTCCCGACAAACTCTCGTGGACCGCATGAACGATGTGATTAGACGGATGGACCTGCAAGAAGACTTTGCTCAGCACAGGTGGGCAGAAAGATTGGAAAGCTCCAATTGCCAACTTCGACGTTTCATCCCAATCCTGACGAAAAGGCCCCTGGATACAATCTACCAAGAAAATACTGACTGTTCCTGAACAGGCTTCGATCCGGATTTGGATTTGGATTGGTTATCGAGCTGTCATGCATCGCATCGGGCTTTCGCCAAACGATCGTTGCTTCTGTGGAGAGGCCCAAACGGCGGGCACGTCCTGTACTGTAGCGAAGTGGCCATTCGCGGGGATATGGTAAACGTGGACCAAACATTCTACGCATGGTTACAAGAAACTGAGCTAAGAATATAATCAGAACATCTTCTTGACTCATATATGACACTTGTTCTTTTTGCAACTTTTGTGCTTGTTTTACGAATATATATATATATATATATAGAAGTTTGTTTATTTAGAGATGTGGTCACACAATCATCAACCAAATGAACATCGCAATCTACAGCTTTTTGGTTAATATCACAGATATTAGTCAGAAGTGATATATATATATATATATATATATATATATATATTTTAAGAAAAAGAAGACGAGGTCAATAAAAAAACATATATTGGAAAGACTTTTTCGACAAAAGTCTTTTTCAATCCAAAGGTAACAACAATCTTAAACCAAGCAAAAAGGAAAGAAGGAAGCTAATCTAAGTCATCATATCTAAAATTTAAACGCTGATACAAAAAGCAGACACTATGTAAAAATGGACAAGATATCGAAAAGATGTTGTAGCTATCAATTGTACATAACATTAATACTGGGTCTTTGAGATTTGATGAAATTTCTCTCGCAGACTTTTCAAAAGTCTTGTTTATGTATAACAGCAATTTATGTTTTTTGAAAAATGTTGTATATAAAATCACTTGCAACAAATGTCAACAGACTTATATTGGCGAAACTCAGTGCACAATGAGGAAACGAATTTTAGAACATTTAAATAGCAAAATAAGTCTTGTACACCAGCATTTTCATGTGTAACATCAGTTAAATCCATCAGCTTGTGACATAAAAATAGAAATTTTACAGAAGTTTTTTGCCAATGTCTATGAACGTAAAGTCTGCGAGAGAAATTTCATCAAATCTCAAAGACCCAGTATTAATGTTATGTACAATTGATAGCTACAACATCTTTTTATATATCTTGTCCATTTTTACATAGTGTCTGCTTTTTGTATCAGCGTTTAAATTTTAGATATGATGACTTAGATTAGCTTCCTTCTTTCCTTTTTGCTTGGTTTAAGATTGTTGTTACTTTTGGATTGAAAAAGACTTTTGTCGAAAAAGTCTTTCCAATATATGTTTTTTTTATTGACCTCGTCTTCCTTTTCTTAAAAATAATTCAGGTCAATGGTGAACCGTGTTTTTTTATATATATATATATATATATAAATATATATATATTCACGCAAAGTGTGCCCAGGAGCTTCATATTTCATAAGAAAGAACGATTGCTTTGACCGGACATGTTTCAATCATATAATGATCATCATCAGCGGAAAGTAACATAAAAGAGACAGATCTTTCTTAAATACGTATTCACACACATTGAAATCAGTTCAATTTGCAAGGCACGTAGCATAGAAGATAGTAAACAGATAAAACTAAAAAGACTTATTTACAAACTACTTACAAAGTTAGAAGATAATATCTGTAAAAAGGTAAAACTATTTACAGATTCAAACACAAAGTGTATGAGCCGTTCCTTTCATTAGCGAGATTTTCGTTATTAACCTTTTTATTATACTTTTTATTAAAATTGATTCAAGAATAAATGGTTGTTTGCATTTACCAATGATAGAAAAATTTTCTTTTTTAGGACAATGAGGTGTTCTTTAATCCGAGTCTCGAGGTGGCGCTTCGTTGCGCCTACGTACCGTATTTCGCAACGGTCACACACGTGTTGGTACACGACAGAAGATTTTAGATCACTCGGAATTTTGTCTTTATTAGGAAACTGGTCTATGAGTTTGCATACTTTGTAAACCGGCCGAATCTCTATGCTCGGCGGAAGCAGATTATTCAAGGAGCGAATTTTGCATTTCATTTCATTTTCAGCTTGACTGATGAAAGGAACGGGCCACACTACTCTCGTTTTCTGCAATCTTCATTCTTAGCCTGGGAATCATTCTTTTCTGATTCCCTGCACTCAATATTCCTTTCAACTTTTTCTTTTACTCGGTTTATGGTTCTATTGTCAAAACCATTTTTTATAAAGATACTTGATATCTCATTAGCCGATGCCTCATATAAACTGCGACTGGTGCAGATTTTACGAGCTCTATAAAATGAAGAGCGCATAGCAGCCAACCTGTAAGACATGGGGCGTAAGCAGAGCGAAGCATATAAATGCCAGTGTTGGTAGATTTGATATGAAAATCAATCTCCACACCAAAGTTACACGAAATGTTCGTATCAAGGAAGACGATCTGATCATCTTTGCTCAATTCCGTAGTAAACTTGATGCTATCATCAAGTGAATTCAAAAATTTCTGAAAACTGCTTGCTTGGTCATCATTTTCGAAGATGGCCAAACAATCGATTGTTAGATCAATTTTAATAAAAAGTAACGAAAATCTCGCTAATGAAAGGAACGGCTCATACACTTTGTGTTTGAATCTGTAAATAGTTTTACCTTTTTACAGATATTATCTTCTAACTTTGTAAGTAGTTTGTAAATAAGTCTTTTTAGTTTTATCTGTTTACTATCTTCTATGCTACGTGCCTTGCAAATTGAACTGATTTCAATGTGTATGAATACGTATTTAAGAAAGATCTGTCTCTTTTATGTTACTTTCCGCTGATGATGATCATTATATGATTGAAACATGTCCGGTCAAAACAATCGTTCTTTCTTATGAAATATATATATATATGTATAAAATAAGGTTAATAATCAAAATGTAAATGAATATCCAAAATTGTTTCACCTACTATGACAGGCTACTCATGGGAAATGAATTATATTGAAAATCAAAACATAGAAATGAAACATTTAAAAATACATAAGAGAAATTATCAATGATCGTTAAGAGGAGGGTTGAACAATCTAATCATGGATCTCTCCTTTGACTCCCGCTCTATGCGGCAGCAATCGGGATGGAGGTGATATATTGGGGCAGCCTCAAATTTCGTACTCAAACTCTTTCCACATCTTTCCACAGTTCGCAATATGCCTACTGACAGCTAATACTATGTATCTAGAATTATTCATCTGCTGTCTATGGACAGCAGGCTTGCCGTGGGAATGGGAATTCCCATGAGATGGGAATCTTGCTTCAGGTCATGGGAATCCCATGGGAATTAAATGAAAATTTTGATCACCAAAATAAGATAAATTTAAATCTTATTTGAAAGTATCAACTCTTTTCTGGTTTGCAAAGGTTGTGAGAAAGCGAGAATGCAGGCTGTAGTTGCACTCATCTTACTGGATGACTAGGCGAAGCCGCTCATGAATGACCCACAGATTGAAGTGAAAATGCAACATTTATACATGTACATTGTACAGGTGTGTCTACAGTAAGCAGGCTGTCCTTGTCTGAAAAAAGCATGATTCTGTCAGGGTGACGAAACACGGGTCGGCAACCATCATCATAACAATTCTTTTCTTGGCCTATCAATCTTATAAGAAGACTAATATCGGTCTTGAATGAGAGAGAGAGAGAGAACCTGGATTCTGTAATTATCTGTTGAGGCTGTCTGTCAATTCGCATCGTCAACCGACGGGAGGAGAATCAGTATCCATGTCAGTGACCGACCGATTCTCTCGCCCCGTGCGCTGCACGATCAATTTCACTTACGCAACTTTTGACAATTCAAGTGAGGGAATGTGAGCTCGCAAAACATTCTTTTCCCCTGATTGACGCTTGGCGAAGATTCATTAGGCTGCAGACCGAAGAGGAACCGAGCTATATGATGTAATTATAATCGTCTGCAACTTCAGTTCCCACTCTGAGGCAGGTCGTCGCTGCGATGTATTCGAACAAGTTCTTCGAAGTAGACAAAAAAACTGTAGCAGCACATTTCTGCTGCTCGTGTATCTTTTGTTCCGCCACCGAAGTCATTAACCAGTGGTAGTGCCAATCTTGATTCGAGGATAAAGGCCGTGCAAGTGGACATATCACCGGTTGCCGAGAGCTCAGGAGACGACAAGAAACCATTGTTGGCCCCTTTCCTTTATTGTGATGCCTGTAAGAAATTGTTTCTTTGGTTTAAGAAGACAAGAGGACAGTGAGTCAACCAGAATGGGGTCAGTGCAATAAAGCGCCATCTCGAGAAAAACTGCGCACCGGCGACGTCGACGTTCAATCAACTCACCATTCACCGAAGTTTTCAGTGTGCTCCATCAACAAGCAAGCCTCCTCTTCCGAAAGAAGCAAAAGAACAATGGCAGCAGCATGTAGTGAAGCTTGTTTGTGCCCATCCGACTGTGTCCATCACCGCCATGGCTCAAATTGCATCTTCTTGCGCAAACTTCGCTTCTTCGGTAACGCACAGAAACAACAAGATCAATGACTATTCCATCGGACGAACTTACATTTCATCGGGGTTAATGACTGAGGGAGAGCAATCCCATGCGAAGTTGCAACATCATTTTAGAAAAAGTCTCAACGATCCGGATGCTGGTGTATCATGCATGATTGATTTTTGGTCTGGAAGACATGAACAGGTGACTATTTTGCTATTATTGCTTGTGGACTCGATAAAGATTGGCGTTGGTTCAGTTATCCACTTAAGATTTGTGATTTGGATGATGTACCACACGACGCTTCGTTCACTTTCAAAATTCTCGAGGAATGCATTAAGTCACCGGATGATGAAAAACAGGGTGGAGCTCTCTCAACCCATCTTTATAGTTAGTGACAACGAACCGAAAATGGTCGCAGCGTTCGACGGCCGTTATCCAACGATGCTGAACTTGGGTGGTAGAATTGGTTGTACCGAACATGCCTTGTCGACTTGTGTCAAAGACGTTTTCGAGAAGTCTCCACCAGAATTACTAAGTGGCATGCTGTCTAATCTGACTTCTGTGGAATCTTTCTATAATGTACGCGACCAAAATGCGAAGCGACTGAAGCGTGCTATTCCTGATAAAAGCACGACTCGCCAATGGCGCTTTCAACATTCTCGATTTTGATATGCGGTGGACAACTACACTGTATTTCTGTCAGAAGAAGACTGTCATGTATCTGACAATTTGCCACCTTTACCTTCACTGAAATCTCTGTTGGATATTATGGAAGCCGTCAAGTGCTTCTTTGACAGAGTTGAGGTTGATGAGCCAACTTCTCATCTATCTTACTTTGGATATTCACTTGTTCCAAATGCAGATTAGTGAAGAAGTGCCTGCCATCGCTCGGGAGACTTGCTGCCTTCTACGAAACCAGATGAGAAAGAAGCTGTGGCCATATTGTGGTTCATCATCTGCAAAAGCGGCTTGTTATTTGTCAGGCATTGATGTCTGCAACACGGCTTTGGATATGGTGAAAACTCTTAGATATTCCAGCAAAAAGACCCGAGAATTGCAGGTGTTCATGAATGAATGGGAGCAGGAAATGCAAGGATTCAAATCGAGTGTTGTGAACTATTTGAATCAGCTGCTTGATTCAATGCATATATCTGATATCCCCACGGACAAAGTCAGTGATAACCAGGCACGTGAGCCCTCGACATCCAGCGATCCGTTTGAGACATTGTTTGCTCCACGCCCAAAGCGCATGAAGACTTCGCTTCATGAGCAACTTGAAACAGAAATGCTGCTTTTTGAGACCATTCGTGTGGCCTCCAGACATCCGGCCAAGGATTTTTGGCAAGAGAAAGGACCACAAATGAGACTTTTGTCAAAGTGTGCAAAAATTCTTTTTTCCACCCCAGTGTCATCGGCTTCTGTAGAAAGACTATTCAGCGAGGCGGGAATTCTCTTATCAAAGCTTCGAAAAAGGCTCAAGCCTGACAAGCTCAGCGCTATGATTTACACAAAATATGCTTGTAAGTTAGAGACTGTATTATAATTCAGTTCCTAGGTTTGCATGAACATTTGTTATTCATTTGATATATTTCATAGCAACGTTTGTTAATCCATTGACATTTTTCTAGTGCATCGGCTATTCCCTAGATTTTCATACCCGTAGAAACGTTTGTTAATCCATTGATATTTTTCTAGAGCATCAGCTATTCTCTTGATAGCCTTCATTGCCGCAAGACAGCGTTTTGCGTTTGTTAATCCATTGATATTTTCTTGAGTATTTGCTTTTGCCTTGATGGTTTTCAAAGTGACTCTTGTTAATCCATCGATGGTCTTCATTCGGCATCACGCGGGTCTCAAAGGAACGGTTGTTAGTCCATTGATAATTTATTGAAGATCTGCTATTCTTAGATTGTAGTACTGTCATTCGTAGGCCTTTATACATAATAGGGCCTACATTGGAGAGTTTTTATAATATGTAGCTTTCATCAATCCATTGATATTTTTTAATGTTTGATGCCTTTTTAGCAGCAACGTTTGTCAATCCATGGACAAATTTTCAATGAACGTTTGTTTCTCGAATATAAATTTGTCTTTTTGCATTTGTGGCTTTATCATCAAAGTTAGATAGAATTGGAATTACACCGTACCTAATATTACATGGGATGCAAGCGAGCGTATTATCACATATTCATAAATCAGTAGTTGTTTTCTGTTGATAAGTCATAGAAATATGCGTAGGCGAAGTATTGACTTCATTGCTTGTATACAGGCACTGTACTTGTATTGTAAACTTAAATATGATATTGCGATGAGCTAGAAGTTTGCCATGTTCATCATAAGTACGGCACCGCATGAAGTGAATCAGAGTGAATAGACATGCGAATATGTGTATGTATAGGCCTATATATAATCGAAGACTATTTCGATGAAGTCGTCTTTATTGATTGACTAATCCCTGAAACAAAATGATAGATATTTTTGATAATTAGTAAAAACTTGCTATTTTTGGAAATTACAAAACAAGATAGATTGATATGCCAATACTTTTTCATCCAAAAGATAGGTCAACTAAAAGCGCTTAATCTCATCAGTTCAATTACAAAAATCCGTTAATCGACTTGTAGTCCGAAAGAAGAGAACCATAAACCGTATATAGGAAGAGCAATGAGTCATGGGAATTCTGATGGGAAATACTGAAAAATCCCGTCGGAAAACACCACCGGTCTGTCCCACCTAAAAGTCTCTACAGGACCTACACCTCAACACATAAATAACATAGCTGGAAGTACCATTCAAGTTTTTGTTTATATGAAAGGTCTTGTAACCACTATCACTTTTGAAACTGATAGACCTCCCTGTAATCAAGGTCTCACAGCAATGTGGATCTCCACATTTGGTGATGTCATTGAAGGTTGGCCGATAATTATGGTTGAGAATCCTATACAAGGAAGGGGGTTGCCGATATGACCTTAGTAATTTGCACTTATTAACTTCTATGCGGACTCCTCCGCTATGGATTTCGTGGAAAGAATCCATTTTTATTTCTATGCTCAAGACTACACTAAATCATGGCTGACCTAAGACACTCGCATGCAAGCATCTATGTATAGGTCTTTTTGATGTTGAAGTCTATGCTTCGAATTTTGCTTTATGATTTATAATAAATTCAACCGGTCGGGAATTCAGACAGACTTTTCTTTCGAGTCAAATCTTGTTTCTTTTATATATATATATATAAATTTTTAAAGAAAAAGAAGAGGACGAGGTCAATAAAAACATATATTGGAAAGCTTTATATATATATATATAATAGATCAACAAAATGAGACAATACAGTATAGATGACTATTAATTAGGCAATTTTTTTGTCACGGAAAAATATATCCAAATGTTTACTGCCTCGGTTAAAATGTTAGTGGGGTAGGACTGGGGAACCTCCCCACACGAAGGTACATTGGATTCAATATTATCATGCTTGTTGAGATCGTCTTATACTACGAACTAAACAGATGGCTCAACATTCAGATCAAAATTTAATGCTATCAAATCGCAAAAATTTATATGTGCAAATTTTGTAATTGGTGTAAATTTTCACAATTCAATACTTGGACAAATAAGAAAATCTAATTGCAAGCAGAAGGTGCAGGGATGGATTCAGTCCGCCTCGGGAGGCACCAACGTTCTCGCTAGATGCTACTAACCCTAACCTGGTAATAGTTGCGAGTGTGTGACGTCTGTTCCACCATTGCGTCAGACAGGGATGAATAAAAAATCAATTGAGCAATGCTGCTTTTTATGCATAAATTTACTCGTCACAATCTCCTGGACTGAATGATGTATTATCTATACGACCCAAAGACGTTGTTTGTGACAGTCAAAGTGATCGAAAAGAGCATTTTAGGATAGCTAGCTTAAAATCTAAAATTTACTTCAGATAACTTCATGATTTTTAAACCTTTTATCACAAATATCGCTTTCGATCTTTAAAATCTGAATATAAATATGAAGACTGATTCAATTAATTTAATTAAATTCATTACTGATTTTACTGGAAGATTTACAAGGATTTTTACTGAAACTTGGATGATCTTTTACAATACTTGTACCATTAGTAGCTACACCTAGGATCAGTTGCAGATACAGCTGCAATTATTCATTATTTGCATCCTATAGCATGCTTGCGCATTTAGAACTGAAGATTTGGTTGCTTTGTCATTGATTGTCTTGTCACAGCAATGTGGTGGCTTTAAAACTGGAAATAACTTTAACTTCTGAGGAAAATTGATTAAGCAGTGCAGTATGATTTAGCATAAACAATCCAGAGGATTTTGTATGGCGGTTAGCAAATAGAGCAGAGAAACTCAGAGACTCAAGAATTCTTGATTTTTCTGATTTCCAGAATGGTTAGATCAGAGAAAAGTTGAAGCTGTTTGCACTCCTAGCTGCAATTAGATCATTAAATTGATGTTGAAAATATAGCTACTCATTGCACCTTGCTTTCTCAATGCTGCATTAACGGAGTGAAGTAATCTGATTCACACATGAGCAGTGAGTGGGATGTCACATATGATTTTTCCATGCCGTAACAAATTTATATGACTTATGTGACTACTTTCGTATGCAATAAGTAGTTCACATTAAAATGTAATATTTTGCCTGAGAGTTGTATAAGCACATAATATCCGCAAATGATTTAGTATGATTGCGGATATCATCAGGATCGACCTCATTCCAATGAATTATGTTAATAAATATCTACGAGTATATACAGTAAATTAGCATTCTTGTGCACTATGACCACATGGGAGAGGTGCCACAGCTCTCACTAAAAGTTGCTAGCCCTAGCTTGTTGAGAGTTATTAATGCATGTGGGCCACCTCTAACTTCGGAAAAGGAAAAAAGTTTTCTAATTCGCAATATATCTAATATTGAGTGACATTTTCGAAATTAGTGAAAAGCTTATGTTTGACTCCAAAAGAAAGATTTTCCGAATGAGCTCACTCACTATATTCATTCAATTGGATTTGCAAGCATCAAAAAGTTTATTTCACTATTGATCTCTTCATTATAAGAGCAAGTTGACGTTGAAATTGAAACAGGATAATAAATTCATAAGTCGAACTCAAGTGAGAAATTTATAGAGATTCACAAATTGATAATTAATCAATTATCATGCCAAGTTAGTTGAATTATGAGGTGCTGTTTTGGGAATATATCTTGACTGCTTCAGAGTGGCGTGTATAGAGAGAAAGAGATCAAATTTATTTCCGAAACGACAATGAGCGTTCGTGATTACAATATAAAAGGTCATTCATACAAAATAATCAAATGTGTCCAGAATTATACAATTTGCTGCCAGAGATGATGAAGGATTTTTTACGTAGTGTCGTTCGAATTTTTGGAATGTACAGGGATTCCTTTTGTCGTGAGCTTCTCAAACCGCTTTGCAGTCTGGTTGGGGGAAGAAGATGGTGTAGAGGATGGAATGGGGACAGGATTTTCAGGAAATGTTTCTTGTACAGACTGTTGAGATGATCAATAATAGGCGGCGATGAAATAAATCGAATAGCTTCAGCGTAGCTCTTTTCAGGAAAGATAGTCCTTAGTGATGTGCGCTCAACACGTTCGATGACAGATTTTAGGTCATTGGTAATAAATGGGAACCATGCTGGTGCAGCATATTCGAAAAGGCTGCGGATGTGGCTTCGATATAGACGGAGAAGTCCAGTATGGTTTCCACCGAAACGTCGTAGGGTCCGCAACAAAAAGATACGTTGACATGCCGTTCGCTTACAGCTCATGATGTGTTCTCGGAATGTAAGCCGAGCATCCGTAGTCACTCCAAGAAGTTTGATAGAATGCACCTACGCGACTGGCGAACCATCGATAAGGATAGGCGAAGGTTTTTCATAGGCTTTTTTCGAGCTTACTATCAGTTCAACTGTTTTGGTGGAGCTAATCTGCATATTATTTGAGTCACACCAATGTTGCAAATGATCAATAGAGCCTTGAGCCCTGATTGTCATATCATTAGTGTTTTTGCAAGTATACTAGTATCTCCTCGCATTTCGAATGACTGATCTACAATCCAACATTTGTGAACTGTTTTTAGATGAAACTGAAGAAAATGGTATTGCAAATTAATTGAGCATTTTCTGTGATAGCTACATGTATATCTTCTACATTTTGAATTACAGCAACAAACTTCTTAGGGAATTGCAGGGAATAAAGTGCTAACAGGAAGAGCCTAAAGACCAATCCCAGCGGTACACCGGATGGTGCAGATACCACTAGGTCCAAACAATCTCTCACTTCTATGCAAAAACGATCAGCTAGATAGAAAATCAACCAATTGATAAAACCCTTACTTAGTCCATTTTTAATAAAAAGTCCTTAGCCGATGAAAGTGAAGTCTATCAAAGTCTTTTGATAAGTCAACGCAGAACACGAGCGCCGTGAGTATCTATGCAGTCAGGACATTGTGTAATATTATCGTAAATTTGAATCAGGGCGCTAGTGCTTGAGTCATTGGGTCTGTTAGTAAATTGATCAGGAATGTGGTTTGATGAATAATTGTGATAATCTTTTGTAGAGAGATTCATTTCTTAAAGCTAGCGCATTTTATGTAGAAGATCCTTTCAGCAGACTGGTCGACATCTTTAGTACATATACGCCTCTTCATTGCTTTGAATTTCGTAATCAGTTAAGGAAGAATTCGTGCAATACTTTCTTAATTGGTTTTATCGATCACTCTCGTAACAAGCTTATTGTAAATAATGAATAACAGCTTTCCCCGACCAATCCAATACGGTTGTGTGTGTAGCAGTTTTAGAATGAAGTATCAAGAAGTCCAGTAAAGAATTTTATCGAATTTCGCATTGACGTGAGAAAGTAATAGGCAGGCGTTTAATACGCCAATTATTCAACATAACAACTATATATAGAAATCTAGGCATCGAATATTATATTGCACAGTTGCATTCTTAACATTTTTCGTAATAATTCATGTATTATGCAGACGGGGATTCAAGTTGAGATTGAAAATAGTGCCAAGTTCTAAGTTGTGATATTTGGATCATTAAGTCGTCTTACTTTCCATGATTTTATGCACTTTGTATAGTTGAATTAAGTTGTGCGTTTATTATTGATCTGATATAGCGGTTGTTCAATTGAAAAGTTTTATTATGAATTGGAATATGTGTAATGATAACTCAATAGCTCATGATAACACATTCTTTCGGACAGAGGTCATCCAAGATCCATTTGTCGACTGCAAAATCAAATACAAAAACTCTAAATACCGAAAATTTTTAATGGAAAACAATAGCAGAGAAAAAATTTCGCTGACACCTTCGTGGATTGCTCCCTATCACTAAAATTAAAGTGTTATCTCCTATCACTAGTCTCTATTGTAACATCGAAGCTACTAAAACAACATGCACATCAAACATGTGGTTTAAGCTTTCAAAGTTGTGATCTTTTGTATGTAGGAGAAACCCACAGAAGTGTAGGAGAAAGAATGACAGAATATCAATTTGACGTCCGCCATGGAGATGAAGAAAGGGTGGTCAACACCTGGAAAAAGATTTAAAGGTGACAATGTTGCGAAAAATATAAGGATGTGATCAACAACGAAAAGTGAAAGAACTGAAATTCATTAGCCAACTAATCACTGACTGGCCTAATGGCCTAATGCAGCATGCGTTACAAAGGTCAGTGATCTATAAACCTAAATCACCAACATCCCATGATTTTTGTGATTTCTATTTTTATGATACACATAACATCTTGGATTAGGTAGACTATGCATGCAAATAGTTTTGTTAAACTGTTTGTAGTTTGAAATTGTATGGACGTGATGTCCTCTCACTTCGTCCTTTGATATTTCTCCTGATGAGGATTGGTTAATCTCTGTCATCTTGTTGCGAATTGAAACCGACAGAGATTAAATAATTTATTCATATTTGATTTTGCGACGTTTTTATAGTTAGAAAATATGATCTTAACTCACTGTCAGAAGTCACAGAGACAACATTTTCTGACAAAAAGTCTGGCTCTATTTAATTGTTGCGCAGTTAACGTTGCAATTCAGGGTACGGTACAGCCTTCACGGCTTTCCAGTTCGTTTCATTAATAAATTGTTCAACATTCGTGACACAACACATTAACATGATTACCATAGAAATTGATACGATCTATTTCTACAACAATCTATAATTCTCTCTGCTATCTTTTCATTGAACAATCTATTTCTATGTGAATAACTAAACTTCAGATATCAATCTGTGTTCACAATTCGACAGTTCGAAAACCATGTTCAGTGTCACGCCACGTTTGTTAGTGCAACTCAAATCTTGGAATATAATGCTTCACAAAATTGGATCTGTTCTGCTACAGTTCGACGGTCTGTACAACTTGATGCGATGAAAGTGATCCCCCAGTTTGTGACTGTGCAGTCCGCAGGAATTGACGGAAAGTCCGACACAAGGAGGGAAAATCTCTTGAGACTGTGAGGTTCATCATCTTGTGCAACTATGAAACCGCCGAACAAGCCGGCCGTTCGGCTATGAAGCTGCCGAGCAAGGATTCAAGATCACTAGTACTAAATGCCTAAAATCTTGTGGCAATTGTGATAGCAGTTTCAAACGAGTCTGCCATGTCAACATCGACGAGCCTGAAGCTGCTGGGATTACGACTGCGAGCAGTTTCTTTAGACGGTAACAGGAGCATTTAAAATTAGAAAACTCTGGACGCCGAATGCCCGTCATGCATTGGAACAATTAGTTTCTTAAAATGCTTTGATGAATGATTCCTGCGACAGGTCAACAGTCCTCCAGTTCATGTAAATTTTGTTTTTAGATTCTTCCAAAAAGTTTCTCTGAATATATAAAGTTGTCATTTGATATTCTACCTGTTTTTTTCAGTGAATTCAAAGAGCACTCTCTATATCACTGTGAAAAGAAACGAATTTCGAATCTTTCCAGCAATCTGACACTCACCATTGCAGATTTTGAGCTAAACATAATGATAGCGTGATACTACTGAAATGGAATGAATAGTAATGGCAAGAAGAAATTGAAATCAGACTCAATAAAACAAGTCGGCAAATTTAATGAAATTTTCCTTTTTAACTTCTGAGCAGTTTCAACGTTAAAAGTATCTCTAATAGAAGTCAAAATGCTGAATGTTAAAGTTAAATTCTCTTCACTTTTCCAAAAATCGAGACATAGACAGTGTGTTATTTTCCTGATGAGATCATTGTTTTTGTTGTTTGTGGTCTATGAAACAATTTTCTACATTCATGGACTTGATATTCAAGAATGTGATGTTCAAGAGAAGCTGGAAAACTATGAGAAAGTTTCATAGTTTTCAGGAGAAGTGGTTACTTTTTACAATTAAAGGACTTTAAAAGGAAAAGCAATTGTTTGTAATTCAAATCACTCGACTTATTTTCATTCTTTAGTTTATTAATTGAAGTGACACATTGTTCTCAAAGATAATTCAATGATTAGTATAATTTTTCATCGTTGGTCGTCGTCAAAAGAAAATTGTGCAATTTTCATCGAATGTCTGAACTGTAGTGTTCTGATTGCATGTACAGTACATGTGCTTGCATTCTTATATCCCCACTTCATGACAAAAGCAACCAGCAAGAAAAGAGTTGCCATTGTTTCTTCTACTGACCTTGTCGCAAGTTGTCAGATATTCACATTTACTTTATAATATAGTAGTATGAAAGACGCACCAGAGCTGCATCAATCTTAAAATTGATGAAAGAACAATATGATCTATTAAAGCACCTCAAATTTGTCTCCGTAAGCATGAATGTGTTGACACAGCCCGTTGAATATTACTACATATTTCATTGAATTATAAACATAATTAGGCACGGATTAACATGAAAATGTGATAATTTTGTGACAACGTCGCACCACTTGCATTGTGGATGATTGATCCCTGCTACAAAGCAGTCATGCATTAGTGTGAGACTGCAACACGTCTCTCCATGGGGGAGAGAATTATTCTTAACGGACCCATGGAAATTTATATAATATTTCCGTAGACCTGAGAACTTTTATCCATGAAGTATGACCTTATTATTTGTCAAATTTCATTCTCTTGACACGTGGTAAAATGGTTATTTTCATAACATTTACCAAATATGCCAGCCTCTGAAATACAAGAGCAAAGTGCAGATTTAACAACTAAACTCCAAACTGTATTACTCACTCAAAAACCTTTGCATGAAATCGATCGCATAAATCAGTCATGACATGACGCCAGTCCGCTTTTGGCCCATTATTTCAATAATGCAAATTCAAAAATATCTAATTACATAAAAGATTTCAATTACTTTCATTGCTCAAGACTTTGAAATGCATTTGATTATCGTTTCTATCCCATCGATGCGCATCATCAATGGTAATAAATTATGACATTCTCGACAAGATTTTACCATAGACATTTGTTCGACGAAGCAGAATGTGGCTGTTTGAACGCACGTCGAAATGTCGTGCGGCTCCGTATTTGGAATCTCAGCGAACTTGACACTTAAGAAATTCACCAGTGTAAAATCAGCTCTTGAACTCTGGAAGAAGCAGCGTCATGAAATGATAACTGATGCAGTGAGTACGCTCTCATTTAGTAAAATACACGTACAAGTTCGTGACTAGTGCATCTCTGTAGTGCCTCTGTTGATGAATCATGATAGTTCCTCCTTAGGCTAGATTTTTCGTTTGTGAATTTGCACACATTCAATTATGAGCTCGAACAGTTTTCTCATAGCTCTCTTGAAGAGTTTTCATCTGATGATATGCAAGGGAAGAAGACAATAACAAAACTTCTCATCAAAGCATATTTCTTTAAATTAATTGAATAAGATAGACGAGGATAAATAAGATGAAGACTTCGTGCAATTAATTTTTCTATCACTTATCAATTCACACGTCTGAAGACTTTATTGATAGCTGATACTCCTGAGAAAAGTAAAAAGTAGAAGAATTTCAGAAGATGATTTTGAAAATTTACCCTTGTCTCCACGAAATATGTATGTTTGATGGATAATCTTTGATTGGACGGGAAATATCATTTATGTTTCATCTTTACTATCACTGAACCACTAAAATGTTAAGAAGTCATTATTAAATTCTCTAGATGAAAGACTACTTTGAATTGAGGCTGTTTTTTATGACAACAACAATTAGAGGAAATATTTCTGGTATTTCATACAGCAATTGATATACAAAATTGCTTTAATTGTGTTCAAATCATTGAGAGGTGATTCTCCTCCTTACTTGTCTTCCTCCTCCATCTGGTGTCTGATTCGGAACCACGTACACAGGTGATCAAAATAAAAAAATAATCGAGTAATTGAAAATAATATACAAGACTTGAGACTTTGCAAGCCGATTGGATGTGGGCAGCTATATAGCCCTATAAAATTTTTCCCCTACGAGTAGTTTCGGAGAAAAATACAAAAACCTACTTTTTTGCATACTACTCTTTTGCGCTGTTCTGTCTGTAAATCAAAAAAAGAATACCAAGAACCGATCGTGAACAGATGTTTTCTAAATACATTCAAAGGTTTGCAAATCAATTTTGAAAGAAATTCGTCCAGCAGTTGCCTCACAAAAAGTTAATCAGGTCAAAAATTATGTATTTTTCATATAAGTAATATGTTCCGTTTGAAATGTAACTTCAAAAAATATACCGAAGATCTAATGAAAGGCTAAGCTTATAATGAACTAAATTGCTCATAAATTCAGTTTTTATCTATTCGTACGTGTAGTTTTTGTGTTAGTAGACTTTTTCTAAGTCGTAAATTTATCAATAAATTTTAATTACTTGTTAATGATGGTCTCATGATGATGTGGTAAAGATTTCAATCCGGGTAGATTTCGCTAAATTGAATTTCTAGGACACTGAAATATTTTACTGATTTTACTATTTATTGAGAAAAAAGTCTACTAACGCAAAAACTACACGTACGAATAGATAAAAACTGAATTTATGAGCAATTTAGTTCATTATAAGCTTAGCCTTTTGATTAGATCTTCGGTATATTTTTTGAAGTTACATTTCAATGCCCTGATTGTCCCTGCTTCTCGGTTGAAAACAGGAGTGCGATCTCACTTTCCCAATGGCAGCAGCACACGTATGGAACACTCTGCCAGCAACAGTCACAAACTGTTCATCTCTTGTGACTTTCAAGAGAGCTCTAAAAAACGAACTGTTGAGGCGATCCTTCGCATGATTCTATGCTTTTCACCCTTGTCTTTGTTATTAGTCTTGTCTTATTTTTTGTCAAGTGACCTAGAAGTTTGTTCGACATAACACCACTATAAATGCTGTCGTTAATAAACAAATAAATATTTTTCGACGCACTGCGTGGTTTTAAAATAAATTTTGGACCTAAATCAGAAACTCATTTGTAGAATGAATTTTGGATCTCTGAGAGAACATAGGATGAGTAACCATTACTGCGACATCAGTTTATCAAAAAGAGAAAATTTTAAAGTCACTCAAAGTTATTTTAAGCGGTTTGTTGTCAATTACTGACTTTTAGCATGAAATTTAAAACATGTGTGTTAAAAATGAATTTTAAACATGAAATATTGAATTCATGGAATATAAAATTAAACAAAAGCCTTGCTGGAAGTTCATGGAAGAAAAAACTTGCTGAAGACACTCAAGATTTCAGACTAAAACCCTTGATAAGTTTCATAATAGTGAGATACTGCAAACATGCCATGTTGAAAAATTAAGGACGAAAATGCACAAACTAAAATCATGCTGTACGGATATACATGCAACAGAATTAATCAAGACAAATATAATATCTGATATAATATATATATATGTTCTATATATATATATATATATATATATATATATATATATATATATATATATATATATATATATATATAAATATATATATATATATATATATATATATATATATATATGTTCTAGTTGCCAAGGGTTATAAATTGTCAATTAATTTATTAATTATTGTTAAATATTTGACCCTAACCAATTGACACTAACGATTTAAATGTTAATGATATGATTCAATTGTTTAGATTGTAATTTTAATTTACCACCGGATTGTTTATCGTTAAATTCAAAAAATGCATCAAATGACAAGAATGTGAATTGAGGAGCATTTTAAACTGAACTATGATGCCCGTAGCTCTGCAAGAAGAATTATACTCGTACTGTAATAACTGCTGTAGTATTCATTATTAGTAGAGGGAGATTCCGCACTGCTCATATGGAATTTTATTTTCATCTAATTGATTAAGAACAGCAATTAAATTGCTACCAATCATTGAAAATCTTTGCTATCTGCATAATAATGTCAAGCGAACTCAGACGGATCAAGCTAGTTCCCACAGAACTGAACACATTTAATGATCGTCGAGCGGTTTTCAACGTAACCGTGTATTAATTATTGATGTATAACCAAGTAGAGAAAAGTTTGGCATTCTGCAACATTAAAATACCATACAACCATCCAACTCAATGCAGGCGATGCTGATAGATAGCACTACATGCAAGTATGGGTCACATGCATCACAAGTCGAATAAAGTTTATTTACATAAAACACCACTCGCATAGATGAAAATCTTAGGTCGGTGTATCCTTATAGGGAGCAACGGAATAATTTTATTTTTTATCAATTTTATTATATAATACAACGGAAAAATTTCGTTCTAAAATCGAAGCGGAAGGAGGAGCATTGCTTGTTCTCAATCCAGTTTAGTGGCATTATTGCAGCTGGTACAACACTTTTGGGCAATTCTGTTATCCAAACTATTAAATTTTCGCAATAACTTTTGAAAAAATTTTCGTTAAGAATGTGAATGTTCTAATCCTTGACCACAAAATGCTGCTTTCTTGCCAGTTGTCAAATGTTGTGTCACCTTTGAATGGTTTTAACTGAATATGAAAGTCCCAATAAATGACAGAAATATTAAAAAAAGCAAAAATGACAAAGACAAATCGACGCATCGGCTCTTTTGATTTTATCCTACTTTTTTTGTTGGTCTTCAAATTTTGTATTTGTCTAATCGATAAACTATCGACAAATTGGGTCAATGTGCAGCGTCGCCGCAGCCTTGTGGACAGGTCTACTGATTCCGTGAGACCTTGTTGGAGTCAAACATGAGACCTTCAGAATACTTGAGTCCTCTTGTAAAACATTCGGCACCATGGAATGAAAGTGAGAAAATATGAACTCGACCTCATAGAAGAGAAGCATCGAATCATACGAATCCTTATCAATAAAGTAATGTCGGCCATTTTGTTGATTTTCAAAAATTGATAATTCTTGTGAATGAATTAACTTTCAGGTTCATAGTGCACACTAGAAAAGCAATCCCTCATGCTGCAAAACATCCACACTGCTACACTGCTTATCGGTCTTTTAATAATTTTCTGATCGATACTTTAGACTTTCATGACCAAATGTCCGAAATAAGCAATGCAAGATATCATTTCACCTAGCTATTTTCTTGAGAGAGGAAATATCAACTTTTCCTCCCGCAGTTATAGTTTACAGCCCGAGTGTAGCGAGGGGGTTTATTTCCTCTCGAAAGAATGTAGCTTTTTTCATAAAAGTCCAGCTTTTTATGAAAACCGTCGGACGGAGGATAACGGACGCTACTGGCGAGCTGCGAGCCACTTCATTTCTCCGGCAACGACTGAGCATGGCAGTCCAAAGAGGAAATGCAATGAGCATTATATCGTGTTTTCCAGAGAGCAGTGACTTACGTGAACTTGAAATTATATTAATTTAGCTTTGTTTTTATTGATGTCTTTTTATGATTTAATATATTGCATTTCGCTAGTCAAAGAAATGTAGCTTTTCATTTTGTGATTTATAGATGTCTATTGTTCATTATAAAATTGATGGTTGCATCGCGAAATCTATGAATGAGTAAGTCAAGGGACTATATGGATATCTTGGTAGTCTCTGGCTAATCACAATTTGTTTATAGACTTTAGAACAGGATCAGAGATCCTGGTATTTACGCTGCCTTGCTTTGGAAGCAAATACAACTTCACATGTACAGCCTTGGGTTTTAAGATGTTCACTAAGAAAGCCTAGTATACCAACTATGTCAATGTCAACCAGCAAACGCTCAAGTTGTTCTATGCGTGCTGGGTGTCCATGTCCTGTAGAGCAATGCCCGGAGTACGTGGCCTTTTCAATGATGACAAATCATCTGGAAAAGCATGCCCGTGGTCTTCTACCAGAATCAGTGCCTAGTGTCTGGCTTCAGCAATACAGGCGTTATGTCTGTCGGTGTAATCGCATAGTGGCCGAATCTTTTCGTAATCAGCACGACAAGAAATGCACTTACGGCCATGTTACAAGCGACGAGCCAGACAACAACTTATTTGTGAGTCCAGGCAGTGTTCCATTTAGTTTTAGTTTACCATCATTGGATGATGTCATGACACTTAATCGCCCAACACTGAAACATATACCAGTTAACGCCCGGCAGAAGGTGGAAAGAATATTATCTGATGCCATAAAGCATGTTCTCTCTGAAAACACTGTTGACGCCTGGACTCGACTTTTGATGTTTCCAAAATGTGTTCTCCCTTCACCAAAACGAGCTGGTCGTAAAAATGATCACAAAATTTCGATCAATGATCCTTGTGATAGATGGTCCAACGGCGACTTAGAAGGTCTATGGACTGCAGCGGTTGAGAACAGCAAAGCTTTTCGACCCTCTCAAAAGCATCGAACCAAGTTGGCGGAAGCAGAAGCTAGGCTATCGGCTGCACTTAATCAAGCGGAAGATGGTTACTACAACAAAGCGTGCAGAATTTTATCTTCAGATGGTCTGTGTCCTAACAATGATGAAACATGGACAAAATTGAAATTGAAGCACCCTGGAGCCCCACTTCCTTTAGTACTATCCGACAGTCAGGATGAAACAATTCCACTAAATCTCTCTTCATCTTTTGATTTCATGGCTGTCTTGCATTCGTTTCCTAGAGCTACTGCTTGTGGTCCGTCTGGCTTGAGGGTACAGCACCTCATCAACGCATGTGAAGCTATTTTACCCACAAACCTGAGTGTTTCTCTTCGTCACCCCGTAAATCTGTTGATCTCCCGCAAAGCACCACAAGAAATTGCGCCTTTCCTCACCGGTGGGAGTTTAACGGCTTTGCTTAAGAACAAAACCGACGACTGGGATGTCCGACCAATAGCTGTCGGTGAAGTATACCGCCGTCTCACTGCAAAGTGTCTCTGCTCTAGCATTAAATCTGTAGCTTCTGAATATTTTGATCCTATCCAGCTGGGAGTGGCTTGTCGTTTTGGAACTGAGAAAATCATACATCGGACCAGATTACTCGTAGAAAGGAACTGGAATGAGGATAACTTCTGTCTTCTTAAAGTGGACATGGCGAATGTGTTTAACAGTGTTTGCCGTCAAACAGTGTTGAATCAGTGTTTAGAACATTTTCCAACAATTTATAAATGGGTGAGTTGGTGTTACGGAAAACAACCTCATCTTTGGCATCAGCTTGGGTGCCTAAACTCAGCACAAGACGTTCAACAAGGTGACCCGTTGGGTCCTTTCCTTTTTGCTTTGGCTTTACATCCTCTTCTAAAGAAAATAAAATCAACTGTCCAATTAGATCATCATTATTGGTATTTGGACGATGGCATTTTCGCAGGACACAAAGAGGAAGTGATACAAGCGTACAAAGCACTACAGAAGGAGTCACAAAACATCGGACTTATCGTCCAGCCCCACAAGTGTGAGCTATTCCATCAAGGGAGTATTAGCGGCTTTGATGCTGATATCAAACATTTTTCGGTTCCGAACATCGAAATCCTTCGATTACCTATTGGTGATGCTGCGTTTTGTCAAAATTTTGTGCACCTCAAGCGTCAGAAAGCCAGGAAACTTTTGGATAAGTTAACTGAACTACACGATCCCCAAGTGTCAGTTGCTTTGCTGCGATCTTGTGCATCCTTCTGTCGGGTAAACCACCTAGCAAGGACTATTCCCCCAGGTATTGCAAAGGAAGCCTTCGATTCTTTTGACATTGACATTCGTAGGACTTTCGAAGAGAGTGTAGCCATAGAGTTGCCTGACTGTGCATGGAACCAAGTTCAGCTTAAGCCGAGTAATGGAGGTTTTGGTCTGCGCTCTACAGTGAAACATTCTCCAGCAGCGTATATTTCATCAGTGTTTCATTCGGTCTCAGATGAATGTATTTCTAATTCCGCACCAATTGCAAATTCCGTTGACCAATTCAATGCAGTTGTGGAGGAAAAAGACCGAATCAATGCAAGTAGTCTCTTATTTTCCACAAACAAAAAAAAACTGTCGTCTGCCATAGACAGAAAATGCCTCAACTCAGTTAAAAGTCAAGCAAATGGTGCGCATATCGTGCGCTTGAATTCAGTCAGTTCCGCCGATGCTTCATCCTGGATTACAGCGATACCGTCACCAGGTTTGGGCCTGCGTCTATCACCTAACGAATATCAGATTTTGGCAAAATGGTGGCTAGGCATCTCTCTATTTAAGGGTGACAGCTGCTGTTCTAGATGGCCGGACGTAGCAGTGGACCCATTTGGACTACATGCCCTAACATGCAAAAGAAGTCCCGATGTGATTTCAAGACACAACACTGTTAGAGACACAACTTCGCGAGATATACCAGTGGGCGAATCTGCGACCGAGCATTGAAAGGGGTGCTGGGTTAGGGGTGACAGATATCAATAGATGACCTGCCGACATCTTGCTTCCAGACTCTTGCCTTGGACGACCAGGAGCGATTGATCTCACGGTGGTACACCCGCTTTCTACAAACAATATTTCCGGAGCGAGTACAACCGTAAGATCTTTCCTTGACATCGCTGAATGTCGCAAGCACTCCTCCAACGACTCGAAGTGTGCAGAATTCGGAAAGTTGATTTTTCCACCCAGCAGATTGCATAAGACAGATATCTTTTCACTCCCACAAAAAATGAAAATGCATTGATGCGGATATATAGCGTCAATGAGATGTTGTTGCGTATTGATTTTGCGCACGTCTGCTGTGAGCAAATATAAATAATCATTGAAAGTTTTACTTCTAATGAGTTCACAAGCAGATTTGCAAACTATAAGCACTAAATGACACATTCATAGAAGACAATCGTATTATCCTACCACTGCTTCCACTGTAAATACATGTTGGAGATATTTCATGCCCGCTCTAGATAACATAGAAATCCAACCCACCTCTGTGAAAAAGCTGTGATGTCTGCATGCATCGCAAGCCTCAATACCCGGATGATAGCTTTGGCTATCTGTATAACAGTACTCGTACATGGCTTTCCCCACTGTGTTTCAGTGCAAAATAATGGAAATGAAATTCTTCATTTGAATGTAACGTTGATGTTATGATGAGAATCACGACATTTCTTGCTAAAAGATCTTCGATTGCAGAATAACAGTAATAATACAACTCATCTCTTTAGTTGTCAGATATTTATAGGAATCCAGGGTAAAGGAATGATCAATAGCCGCTATGCCTCCTTTCAAAGCCTTGTCAAAAGCATTAACTTCTATGTGTAGCCAGTTAATGTAAAATACACACTTGAGTTATTTTCTCGAAAGGTAAAAGCTGCCGCAAATTGTTAAAGAGAAAGAGATTCGTGATGGCGATGTTCGGAATGCAAATCTGAAAACCGATCAGCATTCAATTCACAGGAGAACAATGAGAAGCGGTTGACTGTCTTATTGGTATCGACATTTGTTGAGGAAGAGAATACTAAGGAAAAAGACGAATAGCGTCTTCCGCGGCTGCCTTTATCAAGGAGATGAATCATTTCTTTGATTATTAAATGCAAGGGATCATAAATAATATTCCTAGTAGCACAAAGCAATCCGAAGAGCTGTTTAAGTACATTTGAGACTTCAGTTGAATTTAAGCAAAATGAGTTTCATCGGACATTTTAGCTGTCCGGTTTACAGACCAGGAAAAACAAACGCAGAACATTCTGAATTTTATAGTAGATTCGTGATCAGATTACTGACATTGATGGAATGAACCTTGTTTATACTCGGAAGCACATTAGGCACGGAGCCTTTCTTCCATGTTGCAAAGTTGTTAATTACCCCACTTTCATTCCTTTTGTGCTGAGCACTGAGCAAGAATGCAGAGTGTACCTATTTTGAAGGTCTCAGGTTCGACCCGACCAAGGTTTGAACCTAGGCCTCCCAGACGCAGAGCGAACATGAGGCTACAAGGCCACGGCGTCGGTAAACAGCGGAATGGTGACAATTCTGCGTAGAAATGTAGTAAAATAATGCCTACGATGGTTGCATTGACATTCTACAATGATGATAGCGAACAAATGACACGCGTGTCAGCAGTGACATGCACTGCGGTTTTCAGGTGGACATCAGGAATTTTTACACACAGACGCACAGTGACGGCCTGGAAAGTCACAGTCCAACGTATGCCTATTCACTTGTGCCCGCACCTATAGCGACTGAAAAGCATGAAAAGTGAGAATTGTTTGCACTCGTGCACTTGACCGATTTCTGTGAAACTGCTTTACTTTCACTGGTGGAACTAGAGATGAGGAAATACGGTAGCAAATAAGTAGCCCGTTATTGCACCACTAAAACGCTCCAGTGAACTCGTATATAAGCAAGATAGCTCAGAGTGTTAATTGGAAAATGCAAAAGAAGGAATTTGGTAATCGTCAGCGGGAGAAAATGAAAATAATCAATTAAAATTATTTGAAAAAGTGAATGTCATAAAAACTGAAAGTCACATGAGTGAATAGTGTCAAGCAATTTGGTAAACAGTCATCGGTTAATTAGGACAAGTATCATTTTGGCAGCAAGTATTTCACTTGAATATTTCGATGAATATACAATTCCTGCAATGAATTTATCGAGTTTCCATTCAAATTTTCTACATTAATGAGGTGAACCACTTGATAAACTAAACGTATGACCATACTTTCAAGTTCGAAAGTTAATGTTTGGCCTGGGAGCCCTTCCGCAAACTTTTTATAAGCAAGGCTTCAAATGACTTTCGGGATCACCAACAGATAGACTTATCAACGGATGTAAAAACTTTGACTATCCCGACTTTCCATTTCTTCCATTTTTTCCATTTTTTCTATTAATCTTTTTTGCTTACTTATCACTGTTTTTACGATGTTGTATGTTGTAGCATAGCTTTACGAATTTTCAGTGAGTCACATTTTGTCCATATTATATCCTGTTATTTCAACTTTCAATTATACCCGTCTAATCTAGTCACCATAACATCCTTGACAAAGCAAGAAGCAAAAAATTTGGGTAAGATATTTGTATTTTACTTTATTTTATTGCGAAAGAGATCCTAGGCCAAACGCTAACTATCACACTTTCAAGTACGTAAAACCTGAAAACTCTACGTCAAAGTATTTGCGGTGCAGTATTAATAGATAAGATAATTTGCTTTATAGCAGTTATTATGCCACTGATGAGAAGCACCAGTTCAGTGTAGCAAGTAGAGCCATATATAAAATCCCAAATTTAGTGTATCTGAAATTACTCAAATAACTTTTTGAACATCAAGAAATAGTAAGATTTTCTCATCAAACAAAGGAAAATCTAAGATACAAACACTACTATCGAAAAGTTGATGCTTTTGCGTCATCACTGGCACATCGAGCACTAATTTTGACATTTTTGAAATGAGAAAGTCACCATCATTTCCCCTTGCAATTTCATTTTAGGATTCTTTCTTCAAAAAGGATGTTGTATGGAAACTATCGATTATCGTCCATCTTTTGGAGAATATCAATATCAAAGGATTAGATCTAATTATTTTCAAAAGATTTTGATGGTGGATATTCTTCTCCTTATATACATCTTCATCTTTGTCATTTCTTCTAGCTACAACAGAAAGATTATGAAGGAAAATGGACATTTTCATTCTGTATGTACCGAGTAATCCAGATTAGCTGTCATGACATTCAATCCAAATCGGCTGCAGTTTTAGATATTTCTTATAACCAATTTCGTAACACAACAGCGTCAAATAATGCTTGACTTAGTCACGAAATATCAAGCGCCGTATTTCCTTGAATACTAGCCGCAGCAATAAACTGCCATTCTTTGTTGTGGCTTGTGATCGAGGGCGGCTGCAACCAGTTTCACATCCGAATGACAGCTTTTAATAAAATCCGCAACTTTTGCAACCTTCAATGTTTGCGCACAGCGCATTTTCGATGTATTGACAATGACGATGCAGCATTTAAACTGCTGCAAACTCATCAACGCAGCTTAGCAAATTCGAATAGATCTACATAAAATCATGGAGGTCGAATCGTGTTGCATGAAAGTGGTGCGTAAAAGATGGGTTATGACATCAGCTCATTGACAGCATTTCTGACGCAACAATAGATATTGATAATATAATTGGAGTCTCCAAGTGTAAATGGCCAAATATTGAAAAGTCAAATTCATAATCACTTAACAACTAATAACTGGTGATTGCTTAATTAACAATTAACAATTAACAACTTCTATGGGCATAAGCTGTGGATTTAAATCTGCCGGTAGTTTATTTTCGATCGTACACTATAGGGATGTTCTTTTGATGGAAAACTCAAAGTAAATGCATTGCTTAATAAAACTCAAACAGCCAGTGACTGCAAAGAATACAAACGGTTGCCTTGATCCATAACTTCGAATAGTAGATGTGGCGACTATTCAAAGGCGTCTATAATTCGAGAGCTGCTTATATTTAAGGGCGGTTAATATTCGAGGAAATGCGGTAATTCATTATTGCGTGAAGTGGTAATCAAAATGCAATTAAATACACAGCATCATTTGTCGGTATGTCTATCAATGAGGCAGTTATTGTATCAATAAACTAAATCAATATTGTACTTACATGCAGGTCTCTGTATTTTGTGGAGGTTTTTGATTTTAGAATAATTGTCGTGTAGTTTACAGTTGTACATTAACTTATTGAACAAATCTATTTTATTACCTACAAAAGATTTAGCTGTCACATGACATGCCTTCTTCTAGTAATAGAGAGGATGGGATAATTCGTGTGATCGTATAAAGCTTCTCGAATACTTCATTCATGACCACTGATGCATACCCAACACCAATGGGGTTTCTAAGATCACTTCAGCCATGCAAAATATTAGAAACGTTGCCGCAATTTTCCAAGTGAATTTATAAATAAAAAATAAGTTTTCCATAGCCTCGCTTGATCTCTATGTGAAGGACGTCAGATGAATAAAACATCGAATGTTACAGTCGTCTTCTCCACGTCACTGTATGCAACTGAGTACCGGTATTATTTATTGACTTCATTCTTCTGATTTTGTTAGTTGTTGCATTAGATGTTTTATTCACTTGACGTCTTTCACACAGAGATCAAGCGAGGCCATGGAAAACATATTTTTCATAAATTCAATAGAAAAATTACCGTTATTATATTTAACTTGGTGGTTGGTGCAACTGTAGTAAATAAAAACTTGCAATTTTCCTCATGATCACGCTTGTTCTCTGGTGAAGATACAACAAGAAATGACAATCGAAATGATAAAGTCACAGAGACGTAAAATGATTAGAGCTAACATCAGTCATCGATTCTCTGATAAAATAGCTAAATGAATATACACGTAAAAGGTCAATAAACTGTACATTACTAATAAAATCGCGCAGTAGTAACAAAATTTACATTAATTTATAAAGAGAAGTTGATAAACTGAAAGAGGTAAGTGCACATGAATGTCTATGAATTGACATAGTCTTAGAATGAATAATCTTTCTTTTTGAATGCTATTTCATCAGAGAATCGATGACTGATGTTAGCTCTAATCATTTTGCGTCTCTGTGACTTTATCATTTCGATTGTCATTTCTTGTTGTATCTTCACCAAAGAACAAGCGTGATCATGAGGAAAATTGCAAGTTTTTATTTACTACAGTTATTATATTTCGCAAAAAATGAATCCCAACAAACTGCTGTGACAGCTGCCTTTATTGGCAGTAATACAGATAAGCACGGTTGGTCCAGTTTGCACATGAGGATGTCCTCGAATCTCTCTATGATGGCTTTCTAGGAGCTCGTTCTAATAACTATTTAAATGAAAAGGCAGTTTTCACGTAAATGTCAATAATTCATTTAATTTCCGGCTCAAAATGTTTATTTAAAAATTTATTTTCTGACAGCTATATAAAGCAAGAAATTGCAAATCAAGTAGCAACTTGTTCAAGTGAAGTAAATAATTGTCCACAAACAGCAAAGCTGTATTTTAATATAAGCCAAACTGCTAGGAGTTAGTTATTCACTGCAAAATACTTATATGTTGAAATCCAAGTTAGCAGAAATGGGATTTGACAATACAAGGTGCAATATTTCAAAACTATTAGCATCATGAAAAACATCAGTGATGTAAATTCATCGGACTTCTCTCTACCAATGACAGCAAACCACAGCAACAAAAATAATGTAAAGATTCAAACAAAGAACATAACTGAAAGGAAAAATTTGATCAATTGCTGAAATGGATTGATGGTATAGGAAACACTTCATAGAATTTTTTTGCTTTAACTCTTTAATTTAACTCTTTGGTTGAAATTCTATAAAAGGTTTATATCATTTTATAAAAAGCAAAATGAGTGCTAGTAGCATTCTGTCAATAATAATAGAACAATAAGCTGTCGACATCGTTTGGAGATGATTACTGCCTTCACCGTCATTCCTTTTGAACCGTCATCGTGAAGAAGGTGCGAGCTCGTCTCCATCGCGGATTTCGATTCGTGCGTTACGCGAATGCGAGGAATCAAAGTTGTTGGATCTTTTATTGACTTAATCTTTGTCATTCTCTTTAGATATTCAATACCTCAATAACTACTTCATCATTTAAAATGCAATAAGGCCGAAAATTACTCTGGAAATTTTGCTATTCAGATACGTAGTTTTAACTTAAACAATCCAAATTATGTCGCCCAAGTTTTGTTGCCCAAATTATTGTTCCAAAGTTTATGAAAATTTCTATTGTGATCGCTTTCTATCACATTCGCTCCAGATGCTTGTTTTCAGTCTTGTAATTGAAATGTCGAAATAAAAAGCGTTTAAAAATCTAAATATCAAATTGAAAACGAAAAGGATTGACCTAAATGGATTAAAGGGCTATGAAATCACACCAAAGCCGGTGAGAAATTGGCGAAAGATAATGAAAATGTCAGTGACTTAGTGTGAAAAAACTTGAATCTGACGTTGGGTGTGGATACAAAAGACCACCAGAGCAGATATCGATGCTTCATAAAACCTGAGATCTAAATTTTGCTTAAAATGTGAAATTGAATGACTTTTGAAATTAATCGATTGAGTAGATCAGCGACTCCCAGCTTCACTTATATCGAGACCATTTGATGTGGAAAGCATCTCGCGATCCATTTTAACTGATGCATCAATGTGTTGACTTCATAATAACACTGTCATTGTTAGTATTATACAACGAAATGATTTTTGTAGATGCCTTTGTACATGTAGGCCCACTGTGGAGCTCTGCCAATTCAGCATCGCAATGCTGGGCATGAATAAAATGACGTCAAGGTGGGAAGAGATTCTGTTGATTCTGGAAAAACAGCTTACGATTAATATCAATATTTTTCAAAACTAGCAATGGTCACATAGGCACTTTCGAGGTCCCACAGCGCCTCATCCTCAAGAGATTTATCGACCGATTGACAGTAGATCGAATACTGGAATGCTATAATACAATATGTTGCTTATAAACAAATTTAATCTGCGCAATTATGAGGAAATGAGGAATCAAATCTGTCAAACAGACGCTGTTAACGCGATTATTCGATAGTTATCAAAATTCGTGAATTTCAGTTCTAATTCATCAGCAACGCATTACAAAATCTGCGGCGACCCACTTTTGGGTCACGACCTCACTATTGGGAAACGCTGGAGTAGAAAATCGGTTCAAAATGAAATTCAGTTTTGAATAAAATTCATTGAAATACTCAAAGCGCGGCATCAAGAGAGTGAAGAGGTAGCAAAAGGAATGCAATTTCCTAATCATGTTTGTCATTTTAGAGACATTTTTCTGTTCATGTAAACTTTCTTTGAAAATCCCTGATACAGACATCACCTACATGAATTTCACCTCAGTCAGTCTTTCAAAAGTTGAGTTGCATTTACTCATGTCGCCAGTCGTATTAAAATGTGAAACATCTGAAAACAGTTGAAGAGGCGAAGCACTCATACCTCGATCGGCGTCATAGTTTCTGTCTGACTGACAGAAAAGTTAGTGATCAGCTACTCTAAGTTCAAAGTTGCACTTTGGTGCAACACCCTGGATCTGTAAAAGGAAGAACTATAGTTGTGGAAGTGATGCTGTTTCAACGCAGTGATGTGGAAAATTTCTGAATATGACATTCTTGATAGTTGACTGCTCATTCCGACTTCCATTATGCATTATGTTGTAAATAGTCCTGTTTTCATAGTTCAATAATGCAAATATTGCATTAATACCACAGATTCATTGCCGTGTATTTTAACTCCATGGCATCATCAAATAGCTGTTTTATTTATGACGTTTTTTATTTTTTTGTGGATATTCGCATCATCACAATTTTGTTGTTTTTGAGCTCAGACTGATTTCTCCGTGTTTGGTCACAAAATTTCAAGAAACGCGCAACGTACGAGTATCTTGTAATTTCAAAAAGTAGGAAAAGTGAAATCAACTGATAAATCATGGAAATTATCACTTTGAATATTCACTAACTTTAAGTGGGTGGACAATTGGTGAAACTTTCTGCTGTTTTCCGTTTGATTGACGAAAGGGCACATTTTAGGGAAACGGGTGAAAACTGCCTGCAGTTTTGCACAGCTTTAGATGCAGTGTTAGGCTGCTTTGAACGAGTGCAAGTCACGCATGGGCATAGAATTCCGACACTCTATAATAATAAATGACTAGAACGTACAAGGACATTGAAACGTTGCCCATTCTAGTCTCACTAACTTAAACAAAACGAAAAGTCGGATTTCTATGGACAAGACCTGAATCCTGCTTCTTTAAATTGATGTCTACCTAGGTTGCATTCCGAGCCAAGGTATTTAGGCATTGGATTTAGATATTCACACATAAAATGCATTCTTTTGTTATGGTAGATATACTTTGCTATTCCAGCTGATTCCTAATGATTACAGTAATATGGCACTACTAGGATTTGAAACTCGGATCATTAGCTAAACCACAATCGATGACAAACTTTACATGAAATGGAATCCCTACCTATTTTTGAATCAATAGACCTGGAATATCAAAAGGGAGCAATCATTTAATTGACAGCAAAAGTCACAACTCTGAGAAGCGCTCGAAATCGAGTCTGGAACAAAACTCAGTTGTGATAAATTGGTAGAAAACGCAAGATGAGCATCAAAACAATCATCTGAACTCCACATCTTCGTTCTGAGTACGTCCTGTGCCTAACTTGACTGCATCTTATACAGAGCAGCTGATGTGTAAAGTACATAAGGAAGGTCATTCAGTTCCAGACTTGAAATTGTAAAAATGATTAGACGACTTGTTTACATTGAAGACAATTTGTCTTTTGATTCGTCAATTCATTAAAATGAATGTCAAGTTTATTGATGATCTTTTTTGCAGCTGTTCTATGGCCTGAGGATGTACTTTAATGAAACATTTACAAGCCAAATTATTGCTGCATGAGGAATAACATTTGTTGTCTAAAAGTTCATGAAGGATTCAACACGCAAAGAATGCCATTTTTATGAGGTTGGCGAGATTCGTAACTCTCTGTCAATCATCAGCATGTGAAACATTTTTAGCAGCCGTCCCAACCATTATCGTTTGACAATTACCTGAGATACAGAGAACGTGTTGGGAATGTCTGGAAGAACCTGAATTAATTCAGAAAGAAATGAGAAATATTCACAATGTACCGAAGCAGTTGATGCGGATAATATGTCACCCACAGATCTGAGCAGCAACCGACATTAGATATCTTCGATAGTGTTATTAAATAGCGCGTCCACTTGCTGGAAATTCAATCATTGTCCAACCGTGAGACTAGGAACCTGAATGAAAGAAGACTTTCAGTCAATTGGTTTGGATATGATAATATGGTGTTGCATCGATGAAGCTTTCAAGTCAGTCCCTACAACGGGGATTGGACGGTGCTGTCATATTCAGACTTAATCTGGAGCGTCGTGATACCTTCTGTCTCGGTGCCCTTCCTGCCGACTTCCAATGATGCTCTCGGGGCTGAACTCTGCACCAAACGATCGCTTGATCAACACTTCTGCCCCTGCAACACGGAGACCACATAGTCTTCCATCGTTTATGGAATTCTGGAAAATCTTTAAATGCTCTTCAGCATTATTTCACCCAGATTTCTTCAGCTTCGAAGAATTCAAATTATTTGTCTACCAAGTTGTTTGATTTGAGGTTTAGGAGATTAATAACGGGCAAGGGAAACTTTTCATTTTGCGTCTTTACAACATACCAGATACAACTGCATTTTGCGCTGATAGTTTGCTTGAAACAGTCAATTCAAGGGGGACTTCTAAGCTGTCTGAATCATAGAATAATTGCGATGTCATTGCAATTATGCTTCAATTCGGATAGCAAAGATTATCAGCCTCCGGTAAGCAGCAACCATCTTTTTCAGTGACATGCGTTGCCACCATGAACCTTGTGAGAAAGCGCATTGAGAATATCTGGGTATCCTTGAAGAGGACATCACAGAGCAAGTTCTCAACCGGCTCGCATTATTTGCTAGTGAATATCATGCAACTTTCTACCATTTAGAGATGGGATTTGCATCTCGAACGTGGAGATTTCATAGGTCTTGAGATCATATGCAAATGACTTTCACGAAAGTCATTATGTTGTCAGAATACACCTAATGCGATAGACTCCAACGCTGTCAAAGAAGGGATTTTGGAATCGGTTTAACAGGGTTTTAAACGGTGTCTCACAAGAATGTATTTATCTTGTTGAATATTCACATGTATATTTGCCTCTAATAAGAGGATCAGCAGTGAAATAATAAAGTGCGGAACTACTTCGAGTCCAAAGAGGCGCTCATCAGTACTGATGTGCTGAATGAAATCTCTGTCCTCTACGTCGAGTATCAGAAATTGGTTGTAAGTAAATTGGCCAAAGCTAATGTTAATTACAGTGGACCAATCAATTCATTTCAAGTACAGTGGGAAGCAATCAATTGATTTCAATCACAGCGCAACTTCATGCCTTATTATTATAATCTTAATCAATTAGTGAAGCTAATGAATGGCAATCACCAGTGTCTAGAAAATATAAAGTAGAGCTTTAAGAGTTATCATTGAAATGTCTCGTAAGATAGACATGCCAAATAGGAACTGCACTAAATATATAGTGCTCGATGTGATTTGTTTAGCAAAGTCTCAAAAAAATTACTGAAGGTGTGACGTTTCCGCACGATGTTGAGCAGTGATAGCATTGCAATTTAGTAATTAAAGAAGCTTCTTCACAATCACTACATATCATCCAATCAATTAATAAATTGCAAATGAATTTTTGACAACTCCTGTCTCTGATAGCCAAAACCCGGTGAACACGTTTGATCCGAAAATCGCCGCCTTTCTACACAGACTCATAGAGAACCACTTCACATGTACATTCGTGAAAGTCAAAATGATTCCATCAGAAGGAGACGTGACGTCTACAAGTGTGAATGATTCCGTTTGGAAATTTATCTCATGATGAGAAAGTTCTCCCTTCCCTAGTTTGTAGAAATTGTTTAAAATGCGAATTTAACAGCTTTCTTATTCGTATATTTGCTTTTAGTACTCTTTCTATTGTCATTCAATTAAAGTTGAACAACTTTTGCAGGAATATTGTTCAACTTCCTCGTTATCGGAGAGAGGAAGTGTAATTTTAAAGTTAAAATGCTTCCATTTAAACAAAGTAAAGCGATGCATGCAAACAACTTTGAATTACACTCCGATAATGCCCTATTTGAATTGACTCAAATATAAGTCAAAATAAAAATTAAAATGCTCAAGAGTTGTGTCAATATTGTTAAGACGTATCAATTAAATGTCAATGAATCTCAGATTCTGCTTCTTCAATTTGTCACTCATCTTTAGACAGCCGGTCTCAAGGAAAGAGATATAAAGTACTGGAGACGGATTACTTCCCCTGATTCCTTTATTTAACCATTTCAGAAGTACAATGGGTCTACTGAAGTTGAAGAAACTTTTTTGTTTTTCATTTGTCGTTCGAGTATTCCTGCGTTTGCGTTTCAATGTCTTTTGTGAGTGTTTCGAGTGTAGACTGGCGGGGTTGAGATTATGTCCTACCCTTATTGTCTACACGGAGATTGATGGAGGATAAGTTCCAATTCACAGCACATTTTATTGACTGTAGATCTGATGAAAGGATTTGACCGTGTCCCTCGTGAGATTTTGCTTCACAAGATGAACAACGATGGTTTCAGTGAATTTATGAGAGTCTTTATCAGCAACTACCTGAAGTCTCGAAAGTTCAGAGTAAAATGGCGATATAATTACAGTTCGTATGCGGCAGTTGAGAGTGGAATTCCTCAAGGGTCATCGCTGGGACCATTGATCTTTGGCTATTTCATGGCTGATATGAGGATAAGACCTGTACAAGAGACTCTACTTGTCAAATATGCAGACGACATATTTCTTTTGGGAGTGATTTCCAAGGATGAAGCGCTATCTCCAGTGATCAATGCATATCATGAAATTATGGAATGGACTGACAGAAACCAGATGAAGATCAATACTGCAAAATGTCGACAAATGTTCGTATCTGGCACTGGAGCATTTGATGGAACAACATTCAAAGTCCCTGATGTGCCAATCGAAGAAAAGGTCAAAATTCTTGGAGTTACTTTTGATACTAAGCTACAATGGAAGACACACATGTATGAAACATGCAAAAAGGCATCATCAAGAATATTCGTAGTACGTCAGCTAAAGGGATATCTAAGCAAGCCGGAATTAATCAAGATTTATGAGACCTGTGTAAGGAGCATTTTGGAGTATTCTGCACCATTATTCGTAGACCTCGACAAAGAATCAGAAGAGCTACTGGAGAAAACTCAAAGACGATGCCATTCAGCAATTTGTGAAAGCAAAAACTGTGAATGTCCTAATTTCCTTCCACTCTCATATCGACGGAAAATTTTCGGCTTCAGACTATTTCTTCAACTGATCGAAGACAATGCTCACCCATTGAACCATCTTCGACTGCCGGTTATGAGCAACTCAAACAAATTTCGCCTCCCGCACATTCTCTCGGCACGTCGTGAAAAATCATACATCATCTCAATGTCAAAGCTCTACAATGATGGGTTTCAGCTCTGATGAGCTTTCCTTGCATTTGAACTAACTTCATTTGTTAAGACACTATACTCTTACTTTTCATTAATTTGAATTACTTGCTTGTATTTTCCCACGATTTCCAATATTGGGAAATTTTTCATTCAAAATATACGTTTTTTTTTCATTCAAAATATACGTTTATTATTATTATTATTATTATCCTTTGATATATATTTATACAGGCGGAAAGACATAGCGAGAATATGCGAAATCTAAGACACGAATACTTGTGAATATGAAGTGTCCGACCGGCCGTGTCGCTGTCTGGAATGTTCAGGTGAAGGGCCTTGGAATAGCTTAGAGATGGCCATAAGCTTGTGAAATGGTAGGTGGGCCTATATTCAATTAAGAAATAGAATCTATTGAATTTCCTTAAATCATTTAGTTGTAATGATTAAGATTGCGCTTATTAAAAAAATTTTGCGGACCTACAACTGGACTAGCTTTCCAGTAATAAAAATGTATTCTTCATCAGTAAAATGTTAAATTCCTTTTTTTATAAGGTGTAGAATGTTACGCGCATACTCGTATGTACAGAATGTGTGTTCACCTGTATTATAGAATGATCCTATAGATTCTTCCACGCGCTGAAGATAACAGCTATTGGTGGATTGTTTCTCAGAAGAATATTGCCGTTGCTAGAATAATTCGGGTCCACAATTGGGCCACATCTATTTTGCCCGGGGTCTCCTGGTCCCCTGCACATTTTTTACATTTCTCCAAAACTGTAGTTACGAAAAATATCTATTGAAATCAATAATTTTCGTCAATATATTACAAAGCCGAGCATCTTAATTAATTCTAATCTCTTATATACCATCTACATCGTACAACTTTATAATTAGCGTCTTCATTCATCTATGCAAGTTGTTATAAGTTCTATAAACATCTGCAAGTTATCTGACAACAGCAACAATATAGTGAATAACAGCAACAAATTTTAGTCGAAAAATGGACAAGTAATCTCAATGTATTTAGTGCATTCAGGCATTTGGATTAGCTGTCAATCAATGTGTTTTCAAAAATCTTTTTTCAGTTGCATTCAGCGCCGCTCAGTCTCAATGCAATCAGGCACACTCCCAGTATTGTCTCAAGACGTTTTCAAGCAATATCTGATCAAACAAATCGCATCGGAAAGGCATCTACTATCAATTTCCGACAAAAATGCAATCAAAAATCAACTTTATGAAAAACTGTGGAATTATAATTTCTAACTGCCACTTACGACAAAAAGATGACCGAGTTTGTAGAAACTGTGGCACCACTAGAACAAGCATGCGTCAATGTGCAGACTTTAACCCCACCTTGAAACTCAAAGTCGTCCGGATAAAGTCGACTTAATTGCACGTAAATATTGATAAACTATATTACACACGAAAGCTCAAGAATGAATAATCACACGTGCTTAGAGGACAATTATTGTGCTTTGCAAGATAGAGATACTAAACAAGATATGTACAAAATAGGCGCACTGGTGATACAATATACTTAATGCAGCATCTCAGACAAGTCACTAAAGATGAGGTGTTTTCCCTAAGATGGTGAGTGGCGAAAGCATTTCGACTTGCATTGTCTCGACAAAATTAATTCAATTAAATGCATCTTTCATTAATGAATATTTCATTACTCCAAAATGTCCCAATTTCGCAACCTTTCTGATAAAATCATTGATTCAACTACAATAGAGTAACAAGACGAAAGGTTTCCTTTCTGTACATCGTGATTGCGATTCTGCAAACCTTCCGATATGTTGCACTACATATCATATGCATACAGCTCAAATTCAAAAATCAGAATACTGCATTTATTTTGTTTTAATCAATTGCAAGTTCAAATTTTAAATTCTGATAGGATGAAGAAATTGAACTGCTCATTTATTTCTATATTGAAGAGATAATCATGGAATTTCTAACAAACGTTGTTAATTGCCAAAATATTATTCGATGCCAAATACTGAAAAAACTCATATATTCCATTATCTTTAATTCCACACCTCTTGAAATGATGACGAAGCAAGTAGACAGATATTTTGTCAAATTGGAATAGTTAAGTATATCAGATTAAATTCTCGATGGCAAATATTTATAATAATATTTCATTCGTATGATATTTATGCTTTGTTACTGCTGCCAGGATAAAATTGAAGTCCGATAAAAATGAATTTGTCTAAGAGATTAGACCTAAATTTCTCACTCCTGATTGTCGTCGAATACTATTACCGTGAGAAAACTGCTTTGAATATGCCATTAACTTCAAGATATAACTTCAAGTCAGCGAAATGAATTAGTGCATAAAAACTCGTCAACCATTCGAAATGATAATTATGGCACTGAAATTTACTGAGCTCACACGCATTCACCTTTGGGTTTTTTTGAATTGCTGAAGCCATAATTGTTTTGTTGCTATGATACCTGCGACCAGGAGTTGGGAAAAATTGATTGCAATTTTATTGGTCTCATTTTTTTGCTAACAGTCATTTAATTTGATCAGCAGAGCAATCAATTAAATGCAATTATTTTTTATTATTGCCAAATCTAAAAAGATCTTTCCACAAAATGATTACATGATTCACACTTGATTGATAAATACTTAGAAAGTGATTTCCATAGTACATAGGTTTCCGAAAGTGCATTAAAACACCTACAGAAATATAGCCAACTCTACTGACGTCATGTCATTGTTCTTTGAAGAGTTTCCAAACCATATAATCTACTACACCTTCACATGATTTCTATGATGTGTGATTTTGGAGTAGATTATATGGATAGGAAATTTACATAGGGGTCATATAATTTCCTGAAAAATAGAATATAGAAGATCTCTATTCCGCCAAATTTGTAACAGATTACGTAGTGGTTTGGATGGATCAAGGAAGTCTAGAAAACTATGCAGGTCCAGAAATCCTCAGATGGATGCGAGCATAGATTTCTAAGTTGTATCGTTGGCTATATAACGTTAAGCTACTGATTTTCGGATTTCAATGGTATCAGAATTCACTCGTCCTTCGGACTCGTGGATTCTGACCATTGAATATCCTCAAATCAGTAGCTTATCATATACAGAATTTACCTGTAATCAGATATCCCGGTACATGCATTTTCTACATTGCTATGATCGTTGAATCAATTTGCATATCAAAACATGTTAATGCACTCATAACAATATTACGCACTGACTGATAAATAATATGTATATTCTCCTCTGTTCTACGAGCGCAATAGTTTCCAGCTCAAACAGTGAAGCACTGCCACTCTGGCCATCTCGATAGCGTGAGTTTCATTAGGTCTATCATAATTTGAATTTATCTAAGATTATTAGAATACATGAAACCAGAGTGTTTAGTTAGAGACATAAATTTAAATGACAGCTATAGATTATCAAGAACACGTTTCGCGTTAGGCTATAATCAAACTTTTCTTCGTTTTATATACGAGTAGGCCTACAGAATATTACATTAGCGACTGTATATGCCTATATATTACACTGCATAGCTCATAATTATTGCTCAATAAATCGCTTCTTTGACTTATGAATAATTTCAATTAAATAGAATAATTGGCACCTATTCCAATCAATTAGCTGAATTGAAGATGGTTCATCAATCAATTAATTTTTCCAGCCCCTGCCTGCGACTTATTAATTAAATTAATTTCATGTGACAAGTTATCTGTCCATTTTTTATCTCAATCAGCGATGGAAGTGTCATGACATTGAAAAAATCGATGTCATCACCATGAGTGTGTTGTTTAGATATACTTAATTGTAAAAGAAAGATGGAGGAGGCCAAATCCCCTACCTATCCGGTTCCAGCATCGTAAAACAAAACGAAACAGTCGATCAAATGAAATACTTTTCAATATTTCACTTCCTCGCGCATCATGTCACTCTTTAATTGATCACGCAAAACGGAATAAAATTTGCAAAGATGACACTGCAGTGTCTATGTTGTAGAATGTGACTTCAATAAACTGATAATACCATTGAATACATGAAACGCAATTCTTTGTACGAATAGTCAACTGAATAAAGAAGTATTTAAAGACGCAGGTGCATTGCTTCCTTCTAATGATTAGTGAGGACTCTTTTACCTACTGCTCCTCTGTCCGTCTCCAACTAAGTCCGCACCAATGTTTGGTTTCTTGCCATCTTCATTCTGTCAAAGCAAAGTCAGAACAATGTTTTCAGGCCTAACGAAATTTTCTCACTAACAATATCACGCGGAAAATAACCTGACACATTCTTTGACTTTCTGTGTATCCAACAGGAAATAAATCCGTGTGATTTCCTGTGGATCTTTCTTCTCTACAAACATCTCAATTATCAGAGTTTTCTCTCCGACGATGAGAATGATAAAGAAGCAAAACAGAAGAATTCTTCCCAAGAAAACTTGTGTCTGACAATGGATTACAAGGTGATGGATGGTATGCAAGACATCGATAAATGAAAACTTAATTCCATAACAATGACATGTACTAATGACTAAAATCTTGACATGAGAAATTGTCGCATTCCATTAATTCTCACTTTTGATCTCAATGACCTTCTTTGAATTCATACTGTTCCTCTATATGGCTAGGTTAAGTTTAAGGTTAAGCATCACGATGAATATTGTGAAGCATTAGATCTAATGGACAGATTAGAGCCACTAGCGTTGGAGTTATAGGATGCTCAAGGACAGCCCAACTACAAAGCCACCGGACCATATGTTGAGCACAGGATATCAGTAGTAGGGCACTGCTTTGCGTAAGTAGGGGCCTATAGTGCAGAGGTTGGAAGAACTTGGCAACCAGGTTTCAGGCGCTTTATCCAGGTTTGAGTCAAAAGTCAAGTTGTAATTTTGGACTTTCAGTCAGTCATTTGCATTGAGTTTGAATGAAAAATTCTTTGTAGTGGTTCAAGAACAGTCCAAACAAATGATTGAAAATATCTGCAATATCGTGTTACCAAATCGTCCACATAAAGCAAGCTGGCTTCCGACGTGGCCACTCCACACTTGATCAAGTTGCCCAACTCACTGACAAATTCGATGAATCCTTCGATCTTGGTCAGGTTACTGTACACTGTACACAGGACACTGTATGGCTCCAGAGCCTTCACCTGAAACTGCAGAGAACCATTTCCTGTAGCAAAGTTACCGACGTGATTATGAACCTCCTCTATAATCGATCCTTCGCTTTGTTTGCTGGTGGTCAATCAAGCAGACCTTTCCGACTGAAGAGCGGTGTGGCGCAAGGAAGCGTGCTTGCATCTGATCTGCAGACTTTCCAGACACAACCTCACGAAGATATATGTATGCCGACGATGTAGCCCTGACCTGCTCAGATAGATTAGTCTCTGTACTTGAGGACACATTATCATCTGATATGGAACTTGTGAGTGAACACTATCGCAAGTGGCAACTGAAGTTATCTAACAACAAGTCGGCCTCTTCCATCTTCCACCTCAGAAGCAGGCTCACAAGCTATGCACCAAAAGTAATTCTCAATGGCAATATTCTACCCATCGATTCTAAACCGAGGCACCTTGACGTCACGCTTGATCGCTCGCTGCCCTATTGTGAACATCTGGAAAAGTTGATGAACAAGAGGATGCCCCGAGTTGCTCTTGTGAAACGACTCGTAGGCAGCAAATGGGCGCCTCCTTCGATGTCCTCTTCATCAATACCCTCGCGCTTGTGGTGACCCCTGTAGAATATTGCGCACCCATCTGCTCTGAAAGTACCCGCGTCCAAAATCTCAGCCAACCTACCATTCAATGAAGCAATGCGAACCATCAGCGGCTTTATTTGATGTACACGAGTCAGCTTTCTACCAGGTATCGAACCTCTTGAGCATCGTCGTCGCAGGAGTCTGATAAAACTAGTCAAAAGCACGGTGCATCCCGCCCATCCTCTTCACCGCATGCTTCACTGCTCTCCAAATCTTACACGACTCCACTCTCGACATCCTTTGAGGAACCTTACCAGGAGCATGCCAGAATCGGACTTCGCAGTGCTCGAGGGTCTGAACGCATTAATCTTGGAATGGACAGGTCATTCACCTGGACATCGTCTTACTCGCCATCAGTGGGTAGACAGGCCTCGCTGTGGGGACTGGAAGATTCCTGGCGACATGTTTCACTGAGGACTCAGAAATTCCCCTAGCTGCCCTTGCGGTGCAGATTTCCAGACTCATAATCACATTGTGACGGAATATCCTTTGTTGAAACCCCTGTGCTCCCTCACTGATGTAAATGATCTAAGATTCATGACTTTTCTTGAACGATGTAAATTTTGAAATGACATTTTTCATGCGAATGTATATCCACATAAAGAATGCAAATTATGTCAATTGTGAAATTAAATAAAGGGATACATCTTACAGATATTTCCATGTAATTCAAAACTGTGTTTTACAAACTAAGGGCGGGCCGAATTGCTCACTCGGAATCGTGATAAGACACAGCGTGGATAGGGCTTAAATATCGCTCTCAGAAGAGGGTTTATTAGTTACATTAGGTACACATTTCTCATCATATTTATGAAGATGAAAGATTTTGAACTCATTTTCTGTATGACTGTATTTTTGACATTTCATTGCCTCCAAGGAATTATCTGTCAGTCATTTCTCTCATGTGTTCTATAAGTAGACAAATCTCTAAACTTACTTTAGTCATTGCATCATAGTTTGGAAACCTGAAAATGAAATGTCATTTTTTGATTGATCATTATAATCCAATAAAAAAGCATGAGAACGATAAAGGAATGAATTCACTGACTGTACCTACTTATATTCACCGTACACGTAACTCAGCTACTGAGTAAAATTGAATTCAGTCCCACGCAACAATATGTGAAGATGTTAATGCTGTGACATGAATGTGTGTACCATTTCTTCTCTAATTATTATTCAGTGACTCGATCATTCAAATGATGTATCAGATTTTTAATTTTTTCAAATCATTATGGCAAAATTTGAAGTTGTGTTCTTACCTTCGTTGATAATGATGTACAAAGAACAAATTTGTTGAAAACATTTTCGATAAAAGTTACAGCCTTAGCGTTGGGCATAAGCAATAAATTGCCGTGATTTTAGAGTGATTGGTGCAAAGTGTCTGGAATGAATAGGAGGTGGATACTGAGTGAGTTGGAGGTGAGTCTAGAGTGAATACGAGACAAGCACGGAATGCTTAGGAGATGATTATAAGGTGGATTCGTGAGTATTTCTTTACAGTGGAATGGAAACGGGATTGGTAGGTCTACGTTTACAATTTAAAAGCAATGCTTGAAGATTGTGATACTCAGCTGAGATGACTAACTGTCAGCATCTAAACTGGACTCATAATGGTTCGCATTTTAGCTTTTAGACAGCTTGGAAGTTTTCGTAATTTTGATGTTAGAATAATTAAAAAAGGTTTCCAAGTAAATTTGAGTGTCACAAACTGTAGCCAATAGTCATGATGATTTAGAAAATTTAAAGTAGATTTTCTCACTTTATATGAATAACAAAAGAGGTTTATTTCTTTTTTCCTAAGTGATAAATGCTCAGTCGGAATAGGATTCTGAATGGAATTTGGCCGTGAAATATGACGATTTGTGAATGACTGAAGTACCGATACTTTTTCATCTGTAAGAGTCAAGCAATCTTGTGATATTAAAGTGCATTAGCAGAACAACCTTTTGCCGTGCCATTTAGTACGAGAGCTACTGACATTTTCTTTCTAAATTAGCGCACGAGCTTCTTGTCATTTTCTTATTAATTCGTAGATTGTCACTCAACAACAGTAAAACGACAATTCTTAATTTGTGACTCCAGTCGTCTTGCAAGTTATGGAGGGTCAAAGATCATTTGTTTATGTAGATCCATATATCCGAGTTTGATGCACTCAATAACGTAATGATCCAACATTCACTTAAAACTCAAAGTGAGATTTGTCATTTTAAAGATTATGATTTCACTTTAGGGCACAATTTTCCAACAGGATGCAGAAATGCCTCTGCATCACCTCTGTAGTTATAGTAATAATAATAGTCGTACATTGCAAAAGAATGAAAATCAAGCATTGAATACGAACGTTGCAAAGTAAAAGTCAGACATTGAATAGCATACAAATAATTCACGAATTTCTATGACTCTTAAGTCTTCGTATTGCTCAGACGAATCCGCAAGAATAGTCAAAATGAAAATCCCATGAAAGATTTATAGTGGGAACAATGAGAGGATGAAATGTCGTCAAGATTGTGTTATACTGTAATTAGCGTGTAGCCATCGCTTATGGTCTAGTGTGGACTCTCTGTCTAATGGTTAGTGGCGGAAAGTGAAATTAGATTTGAACCCACACCTCTCAATCTCTAGTTCATGTCACCAACCACTGAGACACGCGGATGAGCGTCGCCATAGACTAAAATACCTATTTATAGGCTTAATGTGTACTATAAATACGTATATTAACACTGTGTTTGAAAGGGAAATTCTTTACATTGATCCAAGAATAGTCTGAATAAACGATTCATACTTGCCTGGAATATTTTCTCATAATCCGCGCAGATTATGTAAATTATAATCTTGAAATTGAATAAAGGGCGGCCTGACTTGCTTATCTACCATTCGTGGGAAGATTTGCGAATTCATCGGAAATTCCAAGAAGGAAACTTTTCTGATAATATTCAAGTGACGCGTGACTTATGCAAAGGAAAGTTAGTGCACCTCAGAAAAAATTCTTTCTTCCATTCTCTGGTGATCGAATAGATGCAAGTGAAAGGCTTCCGTATTTCTTGACAATGATAAAGTTATAGGAGTTGGGGAAATGAGTCTCTCGCTGAATCGTATTTGAAAATGGATATATTTCGAGTAAAGATGCCGTGCTGAGGAAATTCGAAGTATCGAAAGTTATCAGTGAGCTTGTCGATCGCACTTCAGCTAAAATATGTGTGTCAAAATCGTAATTAATTAAAGTACAATTCCTCGTATGCAGGGATTGGCTCGGTGAGCTGGTTAATTTGACTAACTGCTTTATCGGCTTTTCTATGCCCAAAATCTAGGCGACTCAGCCAACAACTCAGCTAATAGAGCAAATTTTGATAAAAAATCTGAACTTCATACTCTCATCATGTAACTCTCCTAAGAATTAATTAAAATATCAATTTTTGTAACTTGATTTGTATATATATACAGCATTAATAGAATACCCAAGTTTTGTACGACTAACCCAAGATCCAAACTTGCACATGTTATGTCGTTATTAAGGATTGTTATTCTATTACTGATCAATGAGTAAAATTTACAAAGTCTGCTGTGGATCACTATGTTCTGTGTATTGCAAATGTGTTGAATTCAAGGGACCTGCTACTTGTAAACGAATGTCTCGCTTTATTAAAGACTTACTGGCACTAAATATTCAGACAAACGGCATTCCAAAGTACCGATTCAGTTTTCTTGATGTGCAGAAATGCTGATTTTTTCGTCTACTTTCACGGAAGCAAACTATATTCTTCAATTGCAAATTACAATAAATTCTCTACCATCATTTCTGCATGTCGCATTACTTACAGATGTTTAATACACTCAAGTATTGGATGTCTATTCAAAAGTCATCCACACTCACAAATTAACTTTTCGTCTTTCTTACAAGGACTTTCACAGAATGGCTTCACAATTAGTAATTAAAGATACATGTGCTGTAACGAGATGAACAAAACATCAGATGAAAAATGTAGGATTGTTGACAGTAGGAAATAAATTCATCGTTCCTTGAAATTTGCAGAAATCTTTCAGCGTAGATTCAACGAAATGATACTGAACACAGAAAATATCTCAAAGAAGAAAACATGATATTTTGTTCATGTTTATATCTGCAAAAGTGAAATACAGTAACAATCCATAATTTCATTAGCTTGGGAGATGTCACTCTTGTATACCTCTGAGGTTATCTGGATCTAGAAGTGTGAAATCTTACTTACTATCAAAGTTGGATTGTAAGAAAAGTCAATACAATCTCTCTTATCAGTCAAAAAACCTATTTTTTGATACTGTGCAAAATATCTTTTACCCAATTTTGTAAATATCACTCCATCCATCCTAGACTTTCTCGAGACTCTTATCTAAATATCATGGAAATTTTTCATCAGCTTAACCTAAGAACGAAAAGATATTTGAAAGGTATTTGTACCGTATATGTACTGCATTATAATGGTTTGACATTTTATCGAGATACGAGATAAGTAAGCTGCTTAAACTGCGAAATGATTGCTTGAACCTCATTTTACCGGTGTTTAGCTTACATTTAAAAAAGTTTATTAGGTCTATAATTTCAACAGTAGCTTGACAAGTTCACAATGCTCGTTCGTTCATATTTAAGAAACATGATCTGCGATCTTTATCGATATGTTAGAATCCTGCAAGCGTAATCTGTCAATAGCAATAAATCTCAATTGTTGAATATCCCGTTCAAATAAGCTATCATATGTATGACAAGAAACTTATCATCATTAATGTCTGCATCATATTCAGCACTGGAGGCCTGCGCTAACTTTGACTATCATCAGCTATCATCAACTTGAATGAAAAGTTTTGGCAGTGGGAAACAATGTTAATCATTGCATAAGATCAAAGAGAGTCAACTTCAGGCTAGTTTCAATCTTTGATTCCTACTCTTGGTTTTTGACATAATACACACACCTATTTCCAAGAAGTCTATTTTCGCTGTTATGCAGCTAAGTTTAGGCCTCCATCAACAGATACCTGCAAGCGTTTTGAACTAGTGACTGAAAAATCTAACAATAACGAAGGAAATAATTCTGAAAGCACCGCTGTTATTAATGGGAGCAATGCGGAAGTTAAATAGACGATAAGAGAAAGTTGCAACGCATTCACTTTGATCGGCAATTGCAATGTACTGCGATTGCATCAGAGCAAACTTATAAACTGAAGCTCAAAGCCGGTCATCATACTTCGAAAAGACACGGTGGTTCAAGTGGAAAAGTTGAGGAGGTGGAAAGAGTGAACGAGTGCCCGAAAGGGAAAGCTCAGGCTAAGACGGAGTCCCTGCGAAATCTACAGCAATTGGAGATCATACTCAATTCCTATTTCGCTAAAGAAGAGACTGGTTGAGATGCTCGCCTGGCCGGTGGCTACGCATGGCTCTGAGGGATTGACTATGCTGAAAGATGACGAGTGAAATCTCGAGGCATTCGAGATGATGACGTCGAGAAGAGACGTTGCACTGGTCATCTCACACAAAAATGCGTCAGTGATACAGATGACAGGAACCAAGAGAAAATTGTTGTCTTCCATCAAGAAAAGGAAGCTTCAATACTTAGGCCATACTTTACGTAGAGAAGTATTATATCCTGGCGTGATGCCAGGAATGAGAAGACAAGGCCGTCCAAGGATCAATTGGCATTCGGGTTGTGTGCTTTGGACGGGACAATCGTTCGTCAATTTGAGTCGACACGCGAGTCAACAGGCAGTTTTGGAGGCGACTCGTGACAGTGAACTCGGCCATCCCTCGAAGCGAGGACGGTGGATGATGAAGAAGAAGAAGAATGCTGGGCCTCACCACATTCCGCAGCCATCTGGAACTCTACCACACCGATAAAAGATATCTATGCTCCCTTCATGCTGCACTATTGGGTGCAGCTGTTTCTCACTTCATTGCTTCAATGTCATTGCAGAGTTTCTCCTTCAGCATGTTCACCAAACTCGAAATACAGTATGTATTTATCCTTATTATTATTGTCCACAATCAGAGTGGTCTACTGTATAAGAGCAACGATAAACGATGGACACTTTTGGTGTTACTACTCAAGGACGAAATTCTGAAATATTTCTGAAATTTAACATAGTGCTGTGATAAGCTGTTCAGTTGATCAACGCAGTGATCATTTTAGAAAACGACTTCTTAGACAATGTGTAATTGCCATTAAGATATAGATCTTCTTCACGTAGTTAGTGAAGCGCGAAACGTTATTGCCTTTGATTGACAGTTTAGCAGACAATAATTTGGCGCTGTAAGATAGCATCGGATATTCGAGAAATTTGAATTGTATCGACAGCTAACCACTTCCCTTAACAATTATTATTTTCTATTTGATTGACATTTTATCTATTTTTTTACACCGAAGGCAAGAATTCGATCATATTTGCCTCATCATGCGGTTTCCTTGCCAGCTACTATGCAGGAGAACATTTCTAAGCTGCTAGATCATGATTTGACAAAAAGTAGTGAGTGAGTGTCTTTTATCACAAAGAGCAAATGCAATGCACAGAAAAATAATTCTAAGCATTTCTTATGTGTAAAAAAGTCTCCGTACAATGATCAATGCAAGTAGACGCAAAAGAACAAAAATAAAAGCAATAAAGTGAGATCATTCCTAAAGGAATATCACAATCAAATAATCAGGTCAACTGCTTGAGAAGGAAGGGAAAATTCGTGCACTTCTCGGGTTCTTTAAACGAGGTGTAGAAGCACTAAGAGTGATATCAATTGCAAAGTTCACAGCTTTTTCCTGGCCAAAACTTTCAATATGGTCCGGTTGTTTCACGGGCTACACTGTGGACGGTCTGTTGACATAATCCTTTTGTGAAGAGCGAAAATACTTGAATGACATTTGCTTATCAGCGGCGGCGACAGAAATCATGAGAAAGTTGACAATGACTTACATCATTCACATGGATACAATTTAGTAGCCGGTCTTAGAGCGTGCAATTATAACGAAGTGCATTCAAATTATTCTGTATTATGAACGTTTGTGCATGTAGATGTTCACAAAATTGCACACTAAATCCGGTAAGACCAAAGTTTTGTAACAAATTATACAATTGCATTACTGATATCCACACATCATATCAGTTCCTAAAAAGGTTTTGATATTACTTTATTTCAAGCCAACATTGTGTGACAGGGTAGAATCTTTCTTTATTTATTTTCCCATTATCTTGACTCTTGGTTATTATATTATGGACTTACCTGCAAAGTGACGAAAACACTTTGTTCAAACCCACAATGTTCACACACTGCAATTTCTGAGGTTGCAACGTCAAAAACAATTACAGAATTTTTGATATAATATTAATGCATCTCTGCAAAATTATCTACAAAGCGGTAAATTAAAATTACCAAGACTGTTACAGACTGACGCTCAACGCTTAACCGCATGTAACCCGCTTCGCAAGCCGTCACTATGCTGCAAAAGAGATTTTTCAGTGTCAGTTTAAGAATAGTTATGATTGCCTTTGTGAACCAGTTCTGTAAGGTTGGGTTTCGTTGCGCCATTGATTCTTTCTTTTGGGATTCCCAAGAAAGCATCCGTGTGGAACTGTCGCATTTGGATTTCACAGAACGTTGAAATGGGATTCTTCTTGAGTTGAACTATATAGCAACTGAAGACAGAATAAACATCTATCATGAGATTTGAAAATCAGCCAGAATCGCAATTTTATTGTATCAGAAGAACTGAAAATCTCTAAATCGATCAGCTGAATAGCCGCTGACACAATACTGAGATATTCCTGGTTGATATTGTGTCTAGCAATAAAAGTTAACTGGAGCCGCATCGGTCACTGAACCAAATGGGTTAACCTTAGGCTAATTAATCATGCTAAGTCTGATCCGATACTAGGCACAAGCACTACAACACATAATAATGGGCCTACATTTCTAATTGTGGGTGCGCGACCGTCTCGATTCAGTGGACTTTAAGAAAATGGTTAACTAATTCAATTGAAGTTTGTAAGTACACAGGAAAAGCCGCAGACCACAAGCCGCAAATTTCCGAATACCAACGTGTTGTAGTTTCATGGAGCGCTGGCACTAAACGGAAACCATAAGCCATCAGCGCGCGATCTGCACGAATTTGCTCAAATGGCTTATAGCTTGCTTTGTGTGTCTCCGCTCTAAGAGGTCCACTAAACCATAAACATACTGAAATGAATGAAATAGAGGTTTGGTTCATTGGTGTCAAGTGAAAATGCTGTCAAATATAGTAAGATTTTCTAACCTTTAATCTCATTCAATACGTCCGTGTGTAATCAACTTTGCCTCCACGACTTCACAAATACATGAGTTCCCGAGAACTATTTCAGAAAAACGAAATGACACATGTGATTGATGGCTCATATGATGTGGACTGGAGATCACGGCACCGTAGGGGAAACTAGGTTTGAGCATGAATAACCAATGAAAGCCAAATAATTTCTATATATGAAATTGATGTTGCAGCTGTTGGTCGATTGTATGACATAAGCGTATGCGATCTTTTGTGCAGCTATTGTGAATTGTATGAAAAACGCACCATTCTTAAGGTTTTGGTTCTTGGTTATCAATTTCCATGTTACAGGTCTAAGTGAATGTGAACGCGCCTTTGCGTTGACCCAAAGATTATTGCTTCAACTTTACTTCTTTAGTACAACTAATACTCATAAACTGCATGATGGTCTGGCTGAAACATGATTCTTGCAATTATAATCGATGCTGTCTACAGCGGTGTTATAATTAACTTTGGAAAATTACACTTATACTCAATCGTAAATCATGCTTTTATACGATTTGATTCTCTACGCATTGTAAAGTGTCTGAATGAATTCGTAAAGCTGTCAGATATCAGAAAATAAATCTTAATGACAAAGTTCTATCGTCTGGTAGCAATTCAATAAATAAAAGCACTGTGTTGTCAATGTAATACCCTGATAATAATTACCTTATAAAATGACTGGTAAATGATATTTGGATTTCGCAATCAATGGCTCACGGTGTACAAAATTAGCACAGTAACATAAAACTAATACAGTAACAATAAACTAGGCCTTAGACAGAAGCGACACATTAATGACAGAAACTTCAGACGAAAAAAGTAACAGACAAGCTCATTTTCACATAAACAAATCAATGTTGCCTCTTATTACGCAGATGATAATCAACATCATCCTTAAGGGTGAAGTACTCACGTTTATAAGGAAGATCACATGTAGCTGCTCTTCAAGGCGTGTTTCAATTGCCAAAACTAATTTTCTTAAGGCGATAGTACTCTTTAATTCTAGCGCATTTTCGAGACATTGAATAAAGCAAATACTAAGAACCGCACTATTGCTATAACGTAAAGCTTTCGTATACTGTACATGAGTCGATGATGTTATAAACGGTTCAATTTACATATTGAATTTTTCAAGCATATTCGCATGAGAACAGACATTAGACAGATTTTACGTTATAATCAGAAAGAAGTGCCACTTCCTCTATTGCCAAAATTGAACCAAACCTTATTACATAGTTATCCTTATGAACAATATATCAAATCAAGTGATAGACTAAATACCACAGCAAATTGAAGTCAGTAATATTAGCTAAAATAAATCAATTGATGCATCAAGTTCGCTGTTTACACATATTTTTGCAGTTTATATTACAAGCGTTGATCAAGCAAACACTTTTTTGAATCTGAAGTCCCACATTCAGTTAACACAATGTTTGAATATTTCAACATAACAGCATTTGCATGTTAGCAAAAGTCGACCGCTCTACATACAAAAAGGATTCCTAATTGAAATCAAAAAGCAATTGAAAATCAATTGCAATTTATAAGTTTTCAATTGATGACTGGTCAGCAAAGAAGAAGTCTTAAACAAGAAAAGTCCATCATCTAGATTTGTATCTGATTGAATATCTTTTTAACAATTTAAGCAACAATTTATTTTAATAATTACTTAATTCTTCTTGTCAGTCAGGATCAAAGAAGTCACACGTAAATACAATGGAGCAAAGATTGAAGTGTTCATTTAAAATGAAATTTTCCATGTTCTCTCTTTCACTCTCTCGTCTTATATATACACAAAGTAACAAAATAAATGCATAAAGCAATATGTTTATATGAGCCCACATGAAATAAACTTTAAACTTTCGCTGATAATAAAGATGCGCATTTTGAAGACAAATAAAACGCATGCTACCTAAGAAACTCAATCACAGTCTCTTTCTGCTGTACAAGTCGGGTCCTAATTGACCAATGACAATGCTCCATAATTCACAGTTGACTCTTCTGCTCTTCTTGGGTTGGAAGTGTGGGCGTGACGCAAGATGTCTGGCGATGTTGTTGGTTAGATCAAGGCTGCTTCGGAAAACATTTAAGTTGTATTATAAGTGCGTAATTTCATTAAAAGCTACAGCTTTGAACTTTAGTCATGTTATGGATGTTCTAAGAAAAAGGACAAATCAATCTGGTATAAGTTCTTATACAAAAGTAATTCATCCTTGTTGCACTGTGCATGTGCTACACGAGAGATGGCGAAACATGTTAAGCATCAATAAAACGCCATCGGCCTATATATATTCTTCTACGATTGTATCAAGGAGACTTCCTGGTATCAATAAATAATCAATTCAATCAATAAAAGTAATCAAATAATAGTGTTGTTGAGATCTCTCCATCACATGCACTTCACCCACTGATATCAAAGAGACTGCACTTCCGGAAATAGAAGGCTTGGTTCATTGATAGTGCTCATCACGTTCTCGGAAAATTCGTCTACCTGCGTCTTGAAATCATAAATGCCAAAAAATCTTTCATTCCACATACTTCATCTTTGATAAGCGTAAGTATGACCTTTACATGAATTACTTGAATTTCGTGGGTGTTTTTCACTGCTCCTGAGTCGGCTGCATTTATAGTATTGCTTTTGTATTGATAATTTTGATTTCTCTTTCACTTACTTGCTCACTTGATTGATAAGAATAGTCAATTTGACGAAATTGCAAATTTTTAAGGTGAGCTGTACTAATATTTATGTTAATGATATCTAATTTAAATGAACGACTCTGTTATTAACTGTCACTTAATTTGAACACTGACTACTCTCTCAAGCTTTCATCATCACTGCATTCGTCTGAATGACAAAACCGTTAGTCAGAAGACCCAGTCAAATTAAAGAGTAACTTCAAGTTATTTTCACATAAAACGCAAAGCATTCTGTGATCATTCTTTATCGAAGAGAGCAATTTCTCATTTTAGCGGAAATCGGAATATTTCTAATCCTTTCATCTTTCAATAATATTTTGATCACTCTTTCTGCGATCTTGTATTGCCATATCAGCGGTCACATTCTCTGGCGTTAAACAAAAGTGAATTTAAATTGATGAGGTCGTAACACTCGTGAACGTTTTGGCAGCATTTATGTGGCTTAATATCCAGCAATGTTGCAAGTAGGTGTAACAAAATCCTTAGACGAGGGAATTTGTCCAATTTAAGAAGTTTTAATTAGAAGATGTTTGAACTACTCGAATTAAAATGAATTGGGCAGATATTTGGCAATTATCAAACTCCCGTTCATATCAAAGCAGCTCTGTTCGAACATCGAAGTTATACAGATATAAAATTATCTTTTAATTTCCTTCTGAACAGGTTAAACGCTAAATTTTGAATGTTGAAAAATCTTCCCTTATAATCAATTGAAAGCCTTCAGAATTATTCACAATGAGTGTTGCGAAGCATTACCGCAATTTCAGCGTAGAGACAGTTTATGACGTAGGGGATGACCACAGAATTCCATATCAGTCGTGGAAGTAAGGGGACTTTCCTGATTCAAGGTCATCTTAACGATGACAAGAATGCTTGGAGAAGGGATTCGTCTTTGACCTGGACAGCTGGAGGATACATCTAGTCGACAGAACCTGACTCAATAAGTAAGGGAAATTAATGCTTTATTTCCTAAGGGGTCTTGCCCACCTCGGTTTTTTAGAATAGAAGTGTGCTTGTTGAATGAAAATCATGTACTGTAAGTATATGCACAGAAAAGTGTTTATCAATTCAAAAGGAAACAAGATACGTTCCATTCATAGGCCCAGAAGATGAAGCCATGGAATCCATAAGTAACATAAGTTACACTAAATATAAACTATGAATCCGAGTGTGACATGCATGTATTTCACTGGTAACACGAATTGGGCATAAAGTCTAAAAAGAAGCCTATTTTTAAAGCTCCTCCAAATAGCTTAAAACGGAGAAACATACATACATAGGTTACATAACTAAATTAAGCGAGAGTATTAAACGAAATCTGATGGTTGACGGCGAAGAGAGGCGAAGCGATCGCGCGACGAGCCGAGCGAAGGCCAAAACCTTTTCAAATACGACGCTGTTCAAACACTCAACAGTCGTCTGGTACCTTTTAGGGAAAGGTGTGGGCTAACCAAAGTTACCACGAACCGTCATCTTTGAAGCCATCCTCCGCGAGTATGTACAGTTAGTCTGGTTGGTACTCTCAACTATCTTTCTCTGATAGCTCTTCCACCTTTAAAAGGCATTTCGGTTACGGGACGAGAGCTCACATACAAGGGTATAGGCTGCATCCGGTCAGAATGGTAAATACTCGTCGTTGGGCATCCGTCCCGCCATCTCAAGAGGATATCTTCAACACAAGTCCCTGCTCGTGAGTGGATGAGTAGGAAATTACTGGTCGTCGTGCATGTACACGGGAATGGGAACCATCACAGCCAACCCTTCATGCACTGTGGCAGAGGAGAACCCGCCTCCCTCTCTCTCTCTCTCTCTCTCTCTCTCTCTCTGAAGGACGGGTGCAACTCTTTATCTACGTCAACGAAAGTCAACCCCCTATCAAAGCAAGCTAGAAGTTCAATAGTGATCAACCAGGACATCATCGGAAAATCCGACTGGTAGTAGCATGATATTGCAACTACATAGTCCGTCACAAGATCGTCACTGTACCACGCCAACCCGAGGGTCAGCTCCCTCGGGTTGACTGGATGACCAACCGAAATTAATGCATCGTGAAGACCTACCAGACTGGTAGCAGCGAAGATGCTACGGGGGACCGAGATCAGTCCCTCCTTCTCAGCAGGTGGAACGTGCTATACCATGATGGTCAGATCGACCATCTCCCTTTCGAGATCCGCTAGGTGATCAACCAGTATTGGGCTTCATTGCGTACTTTAGAAGGTAGCAAAGTGGTGAAACGGCAAATTAAATTCGCCTCCCTCTCAATCAGCGACAGGTAAGCAATCCAGTTGCCAACCGACAAATACGTTTTCCCAGGTATAACATCCTACGTATCTATCCAGACTTCCCAGAGCCGCTTTGTTGCGGGACTTCTCTATTAAGACGACGATCCAAGTAGACGCCCCTACTCCACCAGGCAGAGACGGATTACAGGGTTTGTATGCCCCAGAGTCCATGAATGAAAAGATATACCATTGATCCGTGTTGGCTGAGGTATCACAATGACCAGGCTCCGGATTTATCTGCATTTATAATGGACCGAATATGCAATAAAAAACAAAATGTATGCATTTATTAACGACCAAATATTTCTCAGATTCTGCTTACTAAATCCGTGGCGGTTTGATCTCAAGACATTCTTGTATCTTGAGAAAGAACGCTCGACATCAACAGCTGTCAATGGAGGATATTTGAAGGCTACAAGTTTGGAGCTCGTCTGTATTGTATACCCAGAGAGGGGCATGATGGATCAAGGATCAAACGCTGCAATCCTCTGTTTCTAACGAGAACGCCTCTCACTTTCTGTTGCACAATCTCAGTCTGAGGAAGACTTTCTGTAAGTTTGTAAAAAATGTTCAAACTTTCCGGTGCTGTGAGAGTGCGACACTCTAGCTTTTGAATAATTTTGGGTATATTTGAGAAGTTTGCTTTCATGTAAGCCAGCTGATTTCGGACGTCAATGTTGTTGAAGTTATTTTGAACTCAGCAACACGAAGCCGCTTCATTTGAATCAAGAGGGTTCACAAACAACTTGACTCCGTCGAAGTGCAAGATTGGGATTCTGCTCCTTTAATAACGAAATACGTCGGGGGATTTCAGGAATGCTTTCTTCGCATTTGCTATCATCGAATCAACCACTGAATATGAAATTCGAACGAAGTCAGCAATTCGATGCAAAGAGTCACATGAAGTCACAGGACAAGTCATATGAATGCAGTTTGACAACAAAGACGATATTCCATCTGTCATCTTATGCATGTAGGTAACGAGAATCAGTCGCGAGAAGAATTCTATAGAAATCGTTCCCCTCACCCAGTACCGCTTTCATTGCATCAACAATCACATGTGCAACAGTCCCGTGGTTTGTGGTGTCAATATATTGAAAGTCAATTAAGTATCATTTCGAATCCTCCTTCAGAGCGCCTGCAAATACGTTCACAACGAATCTTCCGCATGCATCAGTGGTTTCATCCTGCGATATCCAAAGGTACTCATCCTTCAGATCATTCCTGATTTCGTCCATCTTTTGCTCGTATAACTTAGGTATGTAGCTCTTCCGTATTGTACTCTCTGATGGTATAGCTCAGGCTTGAGATACTTTGAAAAGAATTCACAAGATTGATTTAATTTCCATGCAGGTGTATCGGCGCTTATTAGCATTGAAGCTACTAAGCCATGAAGTCCATGCAGAATTCTTGATTCTGATTAATAGATTCCGACAGAAACAGTTGATTATTTGCTGACCTCTCCTGTCCGGCGGGCACCTTCGAGCGTCGTATATGCATTGTGGTTTGCATGTGTTGTACTACCAAACTACGTCAAAAGAAACTGTCACTGAGCAAGTTGAACAAATAAGTGCACCATTATATTCTTTCAGACACTTGAATTCGTCGATATAACGCCGAAGAACGATAGTTTTCGACATCTTCACTTTTGGCATTTTCAGACGCTGAGATGACAGAATCGTAGTTGATAGAATGGTAGGATTATCAATAGACACGAATAGTCTATTCGAAGAGAAGGTAGACATTGATTTGATGTTTTGATTGGTTGACCACGTGCATTGTGGGTTGACCATTGTGCATGATACGTCATTCACAATGGGATCATCGGTGTATGCATTCTGGTATGCATCACCGTTCGTGAGGGAATCCCAGCGAGGTTGGCTAACAAGTCTTACAATAGACTGCTTACTGATCGACGACACAGGAACATGCGTACTGTTTAGCGGTCTCTGAAAACTTCAATTAATCATCATTTCGATTCTTATTTCTAGTTACTATTCGCACTGTGAAGAAGTTCTTGCATCGAAAAGATATCGGATTGTCTGTTTTATGATGAAACTATGAGCTCGCCATTATTATTCTCAGTCTATTTTAATCAAGACTGATAAATACCGATAGACTGCGGTTGGCTGAGTTAGCTGACTTTAGCTTAGATTCTGCATGTTTCATTATACGAATAATTTATACATTTTAGCGCGTTCAAACGATGAATATGCATTTATAGACATTTATACATTTATATGCATTTATGCATTTATCCGGGGCCTGATAATGACACACGTACAGAGTAGGCGTTCTGCATGGGTGATTGCCGGCCATTACCATAATCACACTGGCTGTATTAAGGTCCATTCCCACCGGACGCGGCGCGCCGCGTCTCAGGCGGCCAGAAATTTCGCTCAGAACCTTAACAAACCTATGGGGCTGCTCACACAAGACACGCGGGACAACGCGTCCAAGAAATGTCAGAATACAGTTCTGTAATGAAGCGCGGTTTGCTTTACGAATAAGGAAAATCCATCCCGCGCCAAGCCGACTCACGGCTTTCTCTACCCCCGCACTGAAACCTGGCACCACACGTTGCCAGATGCTCGTGCAGAGAAATGACTGACTTTCGACATTACTATCCAACAATTATGACCTTCTGTGAGGACAATTTGACCAAATCAACATCAAAATCCCTTATCAGTGCACTTTCATACTTTGTCAACCATGAATTCGAATTCATGAATGCATTTGGAGATGAATGGTATTTTATTAACTGCAAATCGAGTATCGGAAACGAAGATGAGAAAGTTGTTATTGCTCTGTAAAAACGGCTGCTATTTGTTACTGTTCTCAACCCATCTGATAATCTTCGATAGAGTGACACTCCCGATTACTATAGAGTAGACCAGGGGTGCGCAACCGGAGATATTGTATCTCTACCTATTTAGATTTTTTGTATTTCCATAAATATAGCATGTTAAAATTTCAGTTGTGCTTATATTTCGCATTTATCATTAAATTTAAAGCTCACGTTTTGGGTTGCGAAAGAACTGCATGATCAGTAATAATAAGATACTTTATAACTTCAATAATAACGCAAGGTAGACAGGATTATATACGAGGTTCTAGAAATGAGTATGTGAATGCCTACACTATACGAGTGAATGCCTAGAATAGACCGGCTCTGTGATGAATGAATTATGTATGGTTCGTGATGCCTTTATGAATTGTTACAGTAGTTTAGTAAATTTTTTTCTCCCTCGGTTGCCCTTACAAAACATGCTTTCAACTTTTCAAGTGCTAACAACACCTTAAGCTTAAAATCTTTTCAGGTCAAAAATGACCGTCGGTCGTATATGGGTTAACTTGCTAACTCATTCTTTACGAAGTAGGCCTTTATGCGATTTCCACTGCGTCATTCATCAGGGAAAGCTAATTTGAGTGGTGGAATATAAAAAGGATTGGCTATTGACCTAGTTGTTTGCACACATATTAAGTGCGGCCGTGATTCTTTCGGCCTTCGAAATGGCGGCCGAAAAATGTAAAAGGCTGCGCACCTCTGGAATAGACGATGTAAGTTAACGAAGGTCGTTCTGTGAGCTAAGTTATGTTAAAGTCAATCCGTGCGTCAATTCTATTTCATGATCTGTCACTGTGACCTACTGTCACCCTATGAATGAAAATGTTTATGTGTGCGTTTTTAAAGCCCTATCCCTTACAATTGGAATATCAAATGATTCGTTTTCGCAAAATTATGTACTTCATAGCAGTGGTCTTATCCTAACGATTAACTTGCAATGTCAATCACTGAAAAATATGCATTACTTCATTTGCGATTGGAAAAAATAACTTTAGCAATGTCGGTCTGTTTCATTTGTCTTTAATTGTTCGCCACTCCTTCAAGCATTACGATGAAATCATCAAAACACTTCACATCGTTTATTTGACGCGGATCGCAGAATTCTTAACCAATTTAGTTGAAACACACTTCATTTAAAAGGATATTTCACGAAGAAGACGATGGTAGTATCTATTTTGCAAACAGCAGTCATTTTTTCTCCTTGAAAATGCTCGCTTCTATCGCTCATGCTCATCGCAGTGCGTGACAACAGTCGATAAAGCTTATATTTGTGTTGACAGTGCGACATTCACAACTTATAGATTTTCATACTCAAGAGAGTAATTTCTGCAGATTCGGATTTGCTTAACGAAAATTAACAGGACGGAATGCCTTTTTGTCGCCATATCATACTGAACTCAGTGCTCTTGAGTTCAGATTGGGACTATTTTCTAGACTGTTGGTCGACCAAAACTCATGATGGAATTACTCGGATATTGCTCTAAAATAGACTGCCCTAGCAACACTTCAATTCATAACGAACTGTTCTCGTCTGATGAAATTTGCAGATCTAAGAACCTGATTTCATCACACTTCATTCACGCTCGTAGATCTAATGCAGAATGTCTCTGTATTTCCTCGAGAATATGTCGTTTAGATATCATTTTCGAGTCATTATGCGTAAAATGTTGCATCTGATTTCATGTAAATTCTGAAAACTAAGTGCGTCATTTAACTATCTCGGGAAAGTGTCTTGTTTGGGTTCGTTCGAATGCATGTAACACAAGGAATATGAATATGTTAATTATTTAGCAATAAGAAGTGTCCATAATATGGCATTTGTAGTTGCCCTTCTCTCCAGTCCCCTCTCCCGCCCCTCGCCACGCTGCTAGGTGAGAACAGGCATTTCTGTTGGACGCGCCGCGCCGTGTCGGGGGAATGGACCTTTATCGCTCATTGCACCTAACTCAGTGGGTCATTTCAGTCGGCCTACCATGCCCCCACATAACGTTTAGGTTAGGCTTGACCCAACTCATTTTCTACTCTCGCCCGCCCAAGGAAGGCATTCTCGAAAGCCATGGATTTGTATTTAACCCACTTGCCAAAGCTGCTCACAACAATGGCTACACGCAGGCTAAGGACTTAGATCACGTAAATGATAGGCTCACTGCAGAAGCTATCTAGGGCTATCCGAACTAACTCCCCACGTCTTAAAGGAGAAGTTCACTGATCGACCGTGTAGCGTCCACAAGAATTAACACTCACTAAGGAGATACATCCAAGCAACTCCCTGCTCCAAAGGTGCAGGTGAACGGGTCAGCAGACGTCAGAACAGAAAAACCGAACCAACTGCCTCTCCAAAAAGAAGGGTGGACTGAATTAACAGTGCTGTGTCAGAACGGCAACCCTCGACTCCCGCACATAGATGCTACCTACCTTAAGAGAATCATAACTAACAAATATAATTGAGGAAATTACTTACTTTTCATGTTCAAAATGCTGCTCATGCACTGGCATTCACACATAAATTCAGTCATGGCAACAATTGCAGGCTAAAGAACGAGTTTCTGATCGAAGCCACAGGCCGAGATCAATCGTGAGTTCTATACCTTAATTGTTGTACACTGTTTTTATCTAAATGTGTTTGCAAGTGATCTTATAAAACTCCGAGAATTTGTTTCTTTTTCTAACAATAATGAACAGTTACCAGATGTCTGCAGACCAGGCTGACACATCTGAGAATACCTCTCAAAACGTGTCACAAATAAGTGTTTGATTAGTGCAGATTGATTTGCAACTGCTCAAGTCTTTTTCATAGCAACAATGCAGCTTGCACCCTAAAAGAAAGTATAATAAGAAAGTTTCCTAATGTAAAGTCCAAAACAACAATGTGCCAGGATAAACTGAAACTTAAGGTTTGACGCCAGGATGTTGGCAACTGGTTGACATATGCTTAGATATGCGGAAATAGGATGTAAAGTAATGCAAATCAAATTTAACTGCGATACGAATGTGAACGAACTTTGGTGAAAAAAGTTTCTTTGAGTAATAAAATGCCTTAAGTGCATATCAAAACAAATTCAATGATTCAGAGAATTCTGATAAAAACGAAAGTACTAATACTTCGAACAAGAGATCCAAAAAATCATATAATTCATTTAATGTTTGTTTTACTAATGCTTCAGAATTTTGCATTTAATCAACGCTTCATCTTAGAAAGTAATTAGAACATTAGGCCTTCGGTCACATTTTAAAAATTTGCCATTTCAGTAGATGATGCACTGCTACCGATCGTCATCATTAAAAATTGTGTCTAATATCGAAGTTTTATGCTCACTATTGAATGGATTGACTTCTTTTTCCTCTACGGGCATCTCCTTGTCTTCAAGGGTCGCTGGCGCGGATTCGACATCTCCATCTCATTCTGTCTATTGTATTCTCCTCCTTCAGTCCAACCTCTTTCATGTCTTCCTGCCGAAGCAGTCTCTCACTCGTCTTCTGTGTTGTCCCCTCCTCTGTTTTCCTATTTCCAACCTTTCAACTCTTTTTCCCACGTATCCATCTCCTTTTTGTCGCACATGTCCGAGCCATCGTAGACGACTTTCCCTGAGTTTATCTTACGGCCTGTGGAGTTGGAGTTTCCTTCTTACTTCCTCGTTCCTGATTCTGTCCCTTCTTGTTACACCCACAGTGTATCGCAACTCATCTCCACATCCTCCAAATTTCTCTCCTGGCTCTTCGTAGCTGCGTTACCTCCATTCCATACATTAGAGCTGGTCTCACTATGTACGTTGCCATGAATTTTCCCTTTCAATTGAATTGATTGACTGGGTGATATTTTCTTATCTGAAATCATAGAATTCCTAAATTCTCCTAAATTTTCCTACAATAGTCCGGGTATCAGTGATCGCTATCTCGCAATTGTCTATCACACTAATGGCCTTGGTCGTAGTTATTTGCGAAGGCATTCACACCAAACAATATGCAACGTTCGACGACATGAGTTCGCAGTTGGTAAGCATCCGCCTGCATGCTGCATCAGGCATGGACAACCTGTACCCTGCGGTTGAAGTGGAGGCCAGGAGAGGATTATTGAGGGTGGCCCGCCGAAAATGTGTTAATCTGATAGTGACTCCTTCACTCTCATAAGTCAATTTCATTCAGAAACATTTGTATACGAAAGAGAGATGAAAAATATAAAAAATGATAAATAGCAAAATAAAATATAAAATGATTGAAAAAAATATCCTTTCATATTGGGCAAAGTTCAAAAATCAATAAAACAGATAGTATAGTTGAAATATATCACTACCTAAAATAATAGGAATAGTAAATTTATAATTTTCTAAATAAATTATAGTTCTTTCTGCGTATCACTTATATAAAGCTACATTTCTATAAATGTATTTCAGGATAACAAAAATCAATTTCCAGACAACTTTACATAATATACTATTCTGCTACGTATTAATGAATATTATCGTTAGCAATTAGTTGGTATGGCAATATGTTGTGCATTACATCTTTGCATCTTTAATATGCAAGAATAAATATTAGGTACTGTGCTAATGTCTTCCTAAAATTCAATAACAAAATCCTGTGAGATATCGACAATAATTTAGTCAACTGTTTGCAGGCCAAATTGCGGTCATTGAAAGTGGTCAGACAGGATATTAGATGACCTATGTAGTCATTCAGGTTGCCGAGACCTGTGAGTGACGACTACAACTTGGGTGATTAGGACCATATGATTAAGACGCTGTCAACGATCTATGATATCTAGATAGTCTACGACACAAACCGGAATTAAGGCAAAACACAATGTGAGTAGATCTGTAAACTTTCGTGTCACGAGTCGTTTGATCATCCAATTATATGCTAATTTTTATATCATAAAGTTGAATTACGAAAGATCTATATTGCAAGTGTGAAAATGTGAAATGCAAACAAATCCGATTTACTTTTCCAATATCAAGACCAAACAGTATCAAATGAAAGTCATGCTTCATCTACTTTATTTAAATGTAATTTCTTCATGTTTTCATTTTGCCAGAAATGTGAGAAAATTTCTATTATCACAAGCTTGGAGGTGTTCGCGGACAAGAAATTAATTGCCCCAGCACGGTTTCAGACGTGGGAATAGATTCTTAATGTTCTCGAGCTGTCGGTCTTCTGCTGCATAATGTTGGGAATGATTGTTGAACATAAATACATATAAATCAAAAAATTTGACACCTTTACATCTTCTTTGATATCTCTTTTCACAAGAATTCATCAAAATATTTGTGCTAATTTTGAATCACAAGCGTTTAGCTTTCTGGTGAACTATTTAAAACTTCAAAACTTTCATTTGTATGCTGCCCAATATGCTACATTCTGAGTCTACTGTCCGCTATGTCCCGAGCATGGTCATGAAACTTTTACAGGAGTAATTTCGGAATTGCCCATTTGAATTCTTTGGAAGAACAAATTGCGTGTAGCCTGTTGACAGTAATCACAGCCATCTTCATGCATTTGTATTCAATGTCAGATTCGATGTCACTAACGGATTCTGATGATAAATGCTAACAAGATGCTTACTATCAGTGCTATAGTGAAAAGTTGCTTCATTTGCGGAAATACTAAGAGCGTGACTTTTTGTTTAATTGTGCAATTTTAATTTTGAAGAATTTTTGTAATTTTTGATAAATTTAGAATCTAAATCATGCAAATGTTCAGTGCATCAAACATGTTCGGTGCAAGTTTAATGTAGAGCTGTAATATATAAACTTTCTCTATTGCAATCATGAGCAAAGTAGGCCGCGATCAATCGATTAATCGACTTTTCAAAAGTAATTTGATTAATCGGACGACTAATAAATTTGATATTATTATTTATGCTATTAAATTTTATTTAAATGAATAAACTTTGTTTGATCTCATCATGTTGAATTATTATCAGATCTATTTGTATTATCAAAAGGGGAATCACTAAACATGTCGTGATATGTTGAAGCTTCAACAATTAATCAAGGTTGGATGAAAATTTGAAAAAATCCGATTTCTCAACTTCGCTGATGAATAATGTGGGTGGTTACTTTTTTATGAATTTTATATGCACCAATCTGATGACAGCATTCAGATCACGGAATCTCAATCTAAATTTTATTTCAAGTGTTCCAAGTTGTCTACCATGCTGCATCATTTAGGACAGTGGTGGGTAACGCGTGGCATGTTGAAACCATGTTCCGCTCGCAATGCATATCTTCTCAGACTGAAAGTAAGCGACATGGCAATCAACTCCGTGAGTGCTAAGTCAAATGGTGTTCGATGATTTGTTGCGCATGTTCCACCACGAAATAAACAACGCTGCAATTAGCCTATAAATGTATAAAGTAGGCTATGCATGAAGGAATCCAACCACATGAGGTGAGGATACATGATTTTTATAGACCAACTGTTCTTTCAAATATTATTTCTGAATTATATTTGTGCTATACTACACCAATTTTGTGCTAGAATGTCATTGTAGTATCGTTAGGGCAGCCTATGAGTGGATTTTGAAAGTCGTTGATGCCTGGGTGACGCAAGCCTATGTACACTTTGGTGCATGTACAGCAGTTAGACCAGTTTTTGTTTATGCTATTTTACATTGTGTGGCATGTAGGCGGATAGATGTGCTATAGATCGTCATTTAGGTTATGCACCGTATATAGTGATAGACCGTCATTTTTCTATGAAATAAAGTAGTCTTGTATAATGAGGTAATAAGGTAAATAATGCTACCATCATTTAGAAGACCAAAAGAGCTTGGCCTGTTCACTTTTTATTATTCTTATAGATTTTATAATGTAAAACACAGATCCTTAAAAGACAAAAGCTTGGTAGGATACAATGCTTCTGCATACATTTATAAATGCAATTATGTCATGTACCACCACCATGTATAGTACAGCAGTCCTTAAAATTAGGCTCAAAAGTACTCAATACAGGAATTTTCAACACGCCTATTTCTGCCTTTTAAAATTGGTGACCCGCGAGCCCTATCGCGGGTCATTTCTTGAGGTCCCCTATCCGAACTTGGTTGCCTACTACTGGACAAATGGCAGAATGTCAACAAGTAGCATTAACAGCCAATTCTAATGCGAATAATTATCAATGTTGCTAATCCATATAAATCTGACTAGCGATAGTGCAAATGCTGTGATAACTCATGCATGTAAGGAGAGGCCATCGGTGCCAGTCCTCTCTAAGCACCTACACGGACAACATCATAAGGATTGCCTGCTAAATGCATGGAATGTAAGTGCCCAAAGTAATCACATTTGAAATTTATAATGCATGTAATTATAATTGACTACTATTATTATTAATTAAAATAAATGATGTCTACACAGTCCATGTATATCTTTAGAGCACAAAACAATTAGATATAAACGTTGTATATATGCAATACATGCAATATGCGTATTAGGGTGTGCACTTTTTCGACTTATTTTTGAATTTCTTAACTTTTATCAAGCAGAAGGATGAGGTTTTGTGTAAAACTAAAGAAAATCTACGTCGGAGCTGCCAGTTTTGAAAAAAACCTCTGGACAAGCTTCTTTGCATTTTCTAATTTGCTATAAAGATGACTATTTTTCGACGCTTTTCGGCTGTTGTGAGGAAACTATAACACTGATTGACCTGAACAGTTTTGGGAAAATAGCTGGTTATGTTGCCTAATGATGTGAGCCGGGTTGATGATTCTCACTAATTTCGTTTGTCTGACAGACATGCGTCTTTCCAGCCTTTGTAGGTATTCATAGGTATCATCATACTACTTACAAGCGTATTTCAATTATTGAAGTTACAGCTCCAAAACTTCATCATTTCACCCTCTATATTTGATGCAATCAATCTACTGTCATCATAGCAGTTTCTTTTCAATCAGATCACCTGATTTACTTTAGATTAAAGATGTAGGCATGCTAACCAAGATAGCCACGAACTAGGAATGCATCGATATCTAAATATTATGTTCCTGTGAATATCGTAAAACCAGTCTTTTTTCAGCATTCACTAAATCATTTATATCGATTAATTAATCATTTATATTAATTAATCGTTTATATTAACATTTATCAGTGAAGCATGCTTACAGGCATAGCATGCATAGTGGGCTGTCATTTAATATACACCTATCATTGTAATTCCCGGCTAACTTTAATTGCTTCCAATATGCTTTCTATCTAGTAAATGCTATATTATTTTCCACAATATTGGTGAAAGGAAAAACAAAGATTTTTTCGATGTATATGTTATCTATGTACATGGATGTTGTTCACTCGAAATTGAAATGTCATCTAATTTCGATTCAGGCGCTCTAAAATCTTACGGTGATGAATTTCAAAATTCAATGCAGAATTCTAGAATGCTAAAAATTCTCTCGCAGACTTAACTTATTAATATTTCCACTCATACTCATGGGCAATGATTCGGCACAAAACAGTATGCACAAAAAGCAGTCTTCGAAGCGTCCACTCGCTGCAGTAATCTAAATCGCACTAATGATTCATTGTTATAAAGGTGCTCATGCGTCACAACAAAGTGAAACACATGCTTTGCAATCTACTACTCTTCCTGGAAAGTTTACTTGGCTATGAGTCACCAATTTGATCTATTTTCATATTCATATAAAAGAGCGAGCTTCATTTTCTTAATTATTAGTTTCAACTATTATCTATGACTGTTATCTATAGCTATCATCAGATAATTAATTCAAAAAGAAATAAAATAAGATTCACAATTCACATCAACGTATAGAAGATACTTATTTGCAAAATTATTACTATTTCGCCTGATGTTCGATAGAGCTACCGGGGCAACTGGAAATCGCATTTTTATTTTGAAGTTTGACACTGAGTTCCAATAATATCATCATGCTTTCACCAGTTCCTGTAGGGAGACGATAATCATTTTTTCTATGTTCCGTTGTAGGCGAATCTTCGTAATCAGGAACAGATGTAATTTCATTGTCATTTTAATGCTGCTCGCTGTAGGTAAGCAGTACATTCGAAATAAAGTGGGAACTCAATTTACATATGCCACATGGAATAATCTTAAAATTACAGCGCGTTATGTGAAATTGTGAAAATCTTACTCACTTATAATTCGTTCCCATTGAGTAAGTGACGTCTTCAGAATGACTGATCTGGAGCATTTTTCAAACTTCTTTTATGAACATGTATGATCTCCACTCTCTTCATTACCTAATCTTGAACCCCGTCAATAATTTTCAGATGATTACATGTAATTGAAGTCAGAATCGGTTGAGGTTGCTGCAGCAGTGTTAAGGACTATTTCCTTAGTTCATCCAGTGGTCTTCCATGTGAGAACACCAACCTGACTGACACCAACCTTACCTGCATTTGCATTTCATAAAACAATTTGTCTTCCTTAAAAGCCTCTGTACAATTTAAAGGGTGCATCTGCAATTGATCGGCCATGTTTCTGACACCTGCCACATTTTAGAATGAAATTCGTAATTTTATCACAAATGAAATATAATGAGATAAAATTGTTTGCGGTTCGGTTAGTTAAGCTTGTTTCGCTGCTACACTAGATTATTGATAATGTAACCAACTATCTGCTTCACACCTATAGATGTCTTCTTTTTGAGGATTTTCAAAATGATCAACTATTCCTCTGTTAAAAAATAGAGCTGTAGGATATTCGAACGTATTTTTCATAGAATGTATTCCGAATTCCGATATGCTGATTGTTATAGCATTGTGTCTTTTGATGTCTGTCATAAAATCAGATGTCTTCGGCCATTCTTTCTGATAGTCAATATAATTGTAAATAGGCTCATGCATGATATCTCCTACTTTTTATTACCTTATTGACAATATGTCTGCGCCTAATATTTTAAGAAAATCAGGTGATCTGATTGAAAAGAAACTGCTATGATGACAGTAGATTGATTGCATCAAATATAGAGGGTGAAATGATGAAGTTTTGGAGCTGTAACTTCAATAATTGAAATACGCTTGTAAGTAGTATGATGATACCTATGAATACCTACAAAGGCTGGAAAGACGCATGTCTGTTAGACAAACGAAATTAGTGAGAATCATCAACCCGGCTCACATCATTAGGCAACATAACCAGCTATTTTCCCAAAACTGTTCAGGTCAATCAGTGTTATAGTTTCCTCACAACAGCCGAAAAGCGTCGAAAAATAGTCATCTTTATAGCAAATTAGAAAATGCAAAGAAGCTTGTCCAGAGGTTTTTTTCAAAACTGGCAGCTCCGACGTAGATTTTCTTTAGTTTTACACAAAACCTCATCCTTCTGCTTGATAAAAGTTTAGAAATTCAAAAATAAGTCGAAAAAGTGCACACCCTTATACGCATATTGCATGTATTGCATATACACAACGCTTATATGATAATAAGCTCATTACTATCATACATATTAATGTATTACTGTGGATCTACATATGCCGGCTTGCGCATAATTGCAATTTACTCATATTGCCCCAAACCTATCTTCAGGTCAAGTTAGTGTTACATGAAGTGATGCAACTTCGATATTATGAAAAACTGCAAAGCAATTCGAAATTTGAATATTAAAATTAAACAAACGTAGAATTCTGAAAAATGCTTCATCCATCTGTTGTCAGATGGATTAAATACTGTCAATGCAAATTGCGTTAATTTATCCTATGCTCGCTTATCACATATCATGGTTTGTGATGTTAGTGAAGAATGAACTTTCTGTAGATATTTTCATTATTTATCTGCTTAGGTATTAAGCAGCAAAACTGCTCAAATTGTTTGCCATTTTCTTCATTCAAATAGGCATTAATGCCGTTAATCTCCCTTTATTGGCAGTCATGTCGTATGGGTTGCATCTTCGATCAGCAGGTTTTTAAGATATTAAATTCTTACGGTTCTGTTTCCAGTTGCCTTCCAGAGAACAAAACAAAAACGACAGAAAAGCTCTCAAGAATTGAATATCATGTTATTCAACATCTTTGTGTCACATTGTTCAGCTGCCTATGAGAGACGTTTTTAGAAACTAAAATAAAATGGCACCATTCATCTACACTTCTGCTTTTGAAATGAAGTTTTTGAACTTTCTTTCTATAACATCAGTATGTTTCCTAGACGAGTCAAAATGACCCGCAGACATTGTTTTATTATTTGTGAATTTCACAGCTGTGGAATATCCGATGTGATGTCTCAAGTTGCTCTCAGCTATGAATTTGCAGCTTCTCGGAATTTATAAGTAATTGGCGAATTCAGAGTTTGGCTTGGGTCACACAGTACGTCGAGAGCAAAATAAATCTCGAACATTTCGTATCTATTTTCCATTCCGCAGCGCTTGTTCTAAAGTAAAATGAATGCGAATATTTTGCTGCTAGACTGCAGTTGGAATTTCAGCTTAATTTTGTGAGCAGAAGATCTGTTTGAGTGAGAATAGTATTTGTTTGATCGGAAAATGTGTAAATCAGAAGTTGTTATCACCTTCAATGGACATTATTTGAATGCATGTGTGAAGAAAAATGCTAATCATGTACTTTGACTGCTTGAGATGAGATACATGAATTTGGATAGGGAACTTGACTACAAGCATCTTCAGATAACTCTCTGTGGATAGTAGACTGAACAAGCCCAGGGTCTGATTGTGCAAGGATTTCAAAACATCACCGAATAGCTACATTGATGAATAGCAGTTGATCAAACCATCATTAGTTCCATGTAGATATACACACATGCACCATATGAAAATTAAAAAAGCACATTATAAACATTCTAAAAAATATTGCGATTTCAAATGAATTTGTCAGTTTCAATTGAAATTGATAGGAAATGCAGAAATTTAATAAATAATAATTTGTGTCGATAATAAAAATTGAAGGATCAATCAAAAGTAACAAGAAAAATGCTGTCAGGTTTCAAAGCAATTTAAAATGTACAGCCCTCAACGGCTACGTAATGCAATTATCCGTTACACCTCAGGTTCATCACACTATTTTTCACACTTTTCCAAGATTTATTCTGTGCATTTATTCTCAGATGTTGATGGACAGGAGGCTTGCGCGATGCAACCGGGTGGACTGTGAGCCGCATGATTGGTGAATCAAGAGACCGGAGCAAGTGGAGGAGGATTCAACGCATCGTCGCCAAGGGTCGTACGTGAATGGATGGCACCAGATGATCCGGTGATTTATTCTCAGAGCTGAAATATATTTTGACATTGAATCGACAAGTTTGATGATTTTTGTAAGGAGAATTTTCATATCTTCTCCTGAAAATCGTTTTATCTTCACACTACGACATTATAGTATCGTTTGAATCTTGCCAAATTCGTATCATTCTGGCTTGATAATTTATAATTTATGTTGAATGAATGACTTCTCTTGAATGACTTTGCAACGTTCGTCGGTAACAAAAAGAGCAGACTTCGTATTAGACATTGTCTTTTTGAATCCATGCACTCATTATATTGAATGAGGAGAAAAAAAGGAAATCTTCTGAGATCGGCTGTCAATGATATGCAAACTGAACATGTTAGAAGTACGCCGACAGAATGATGTGACTGATGTCTGTAAACAGGCTAAAATTACATTTAATCCGCATAATCTTATTCAGTGAATATCTCTTATTTCGATATCATTTCCTAATACACCGATTACAGTCTTCACCAAAACTGATATTGTCTTCTTCGAGAAACCGTCTTATCAGATAGAACAATTTCAAATTGTAGAAAATTTTACAATGAAAACTAGTTGTCGTTCACCATGGTAAAATCTAAGTACTTTGATGCAAAGATGCGTCGATGCAGCAGTCAGCAAGATTGTCATGTTTCGAATAATAAACATGCGCAAATAACTTTGCTTGCTGCAAACAATGGAACGGAAAATCAGCGAAATTTTTTGTCAAAAGACTGCGCTACAATATTTAACAGCGCGACCTGCGTGCATCATTGGTCATGCTTTTTGGCTCAAAAAATAAGTTTTTCTTGACTTTTGTCTTTTCAACTAATGAAATGTGATATAAGAGTTCATGCATTCGGTTATTACACATCCATCTTGTTGACCTACACCAGTGTTTCTCAAAATGGGTTCGTCGGTGGTTTGAAATGGGGTCGCGAGCATGGTTTGAGGTCGTTAGGGTCGCTACAAGCTACTTGTGATTTAACAAAACTGGTATATCATTTAGCGCAGCAATGAGCCGCAACAACTTGGGTTCTTCATTATCTAACAATACTCAAAGACAATTTTCGAGTTAAATTTTCCGAATAGAAAACTGAAGCTTTGATGAAATCGTCAACCCATTCCTCTATGAAACTGGAAAAGCCAGAAGTATCGATGGATCACGTCGAAATCTAATCGAACTTTCAATCGTCTTTTTCAAGCGGTATGACATGCAGCGTCTTCGTGCGGAAGATGTTCTCCTCATTGAACTGCGAGGCTACATTCTTCTCAGTGACATGTGTGAAGAACAAATACAGGAAGAGACTGTGAAATAATGAATAGACTTTGATATGTTGTGCGACAAGCTACGAACCGCGGTTTGAAATGCTGACTAAAACCAAGCAGAAGGACTAATAATATGCACTCCAGTGATGCTGTGTTCTGAAACAGAGCTCGACGTCCTTTCACTTCCATGCTGTGAACTCTCCCCAAACACTTTCCTCCCGTTCTCTTCACATGCCCAAACCATCTCAAGTGTCTTCTTCGAACCCGATCTTCCAGCTCCTTCAGGTCACGCATCTTTGCAACCTCCTTACCTGACACACCGTCATTCCATTTCATTCTTGCCATGTATCCTGACAGTCTCCGATCTCAAGTTCGCAAAATTTCAATTTTTTCCGTGAGAAGGGCCGAAGGGTGGTCAACTCTCGACATTTGGAATAAGAAGCTGCAACCCATGCAGCTACTGCCACTTCCACACCACCGTGATTGTTTCTCACATCTCCAAGACAGGAGAACTTGTTGATTTCTTGTATTATAGAGCTTCCATCTACTGTCAAAGAGTCGTCAGATGCGATTCTATTCACTCTTGTGCTCCGACGCTTGGGACACTGAAATCAGACATTCAGGCCAAAAATCGCAGTTTCTGAAACATTTCCAGTGGCACCACTTGTGACAACGAACAGAAAACTGAACTCACTACAACGCCTCTTCCACAATCATCAGCGACGACCTTTCATACACTGACATAACCGCTGAAATAAGAGGTTCAGGAGTGCCTTGTCGCCGTAAGGCCCAAGCAATGACTCTTCGTGGAACACTGTCGAAGGATTTTGGAGATCCATAAAAACATGAAATAGCTTCTGCTTCGCACACTATTTCTCTAGCAGTTTCCACAGAATTAATATGGTGTCGATCGTCGACTTTTCACTACGAAAACCAAATTTTCGCTCGTCTATTTGCATCAGTTTCTTCAAGTTCACTACAAGTTTTTTCCCATGACTTTCATACCATGTTCCATGACATCACCTATCATATGCGTCTGCCGCGTGAAGAAAATGCTAGCATGGTCATTTTGAAGCATGCTATCTTATATGTTTAAAACATATTTTATGTTCATGCACTAAGTGATTGGACCGGACCGGCGAAATTTTAGGATCTCATAGCTTTGTGCGTTGAAAGACATGACACATTTTTGTTATTTGACATATTTCATTCAGTGATGAATGCTATGTCTTTCTTTACAAAAGACAAAAAAACTATTTTTCAGTTCATGTGAAGTATGATCTCTCATTTCTGTTTTAAGACAGCTCCATGTTGTAAGAAAAATGATGACTGTTAATTTAGGTATTCATTTAATTCGATTAAGCAAATATTCAGCTGATGAACTGCTTAATGGAATGCACTTCATTGCAAATGATGAGCAGTGTTCACTAGCCAATTCACTAGTAATACATTTATTTAAAGCACGAGCAGATTTACTTTGATAACTAAAATCTTGTTATTTGAGTACAATAAGCCTGAAATAGCTAACGAGTAATAGTTGAATGTGCTAATGGTTATACAGATATAGGTTGAGGTAGTCTCTTTGACAGTGTACTTAGTACATTATATTAATATCTGCTTCCACAGTGTGCATGCGTATATGAAAGCGGTAAGTTATCAAAGACAAATTCAATTTATAAATGTCATGCAAGAGAAGCTAAAACTCTCGGTACACGTATTCGGTACAAGCAGCATTGAGAGTTCCACTATCAAAAACTATAGAAAGTGAAACGATATGGATGATTAGAATTTTTTAGGAAAACATCGACAGTAGAGCAAGCTTAAAGATGTAACGGTACTGCTACAGGCTAGGGTTCGAAGATTCAAACTAAAATATCCCCAAGAAAAAGGTATCTTGAAAACTGCATACATGGATAGCTTCGAGGGACTGATAAACAATAAATAGACATCTGATGTAAGATAATGATTTCATAAATGAATCATTCTCGCTTAAAGCTAGCAATAGTACAGTGTATTACTATGGATTCAGTTGATATCATGAAGTCATTTAAACTTGTGAAATTCTAACTCGCAGTATTCTACGAAGGCAGCAACAATTTTTCGTCTATCTGCTGCATTTACAGCCACATTAATCATGAGAACCGCATCACCATGTAATGGCTTGCACAGAGTAGACATCTCTAACTAAGGTACTTTTACTCGAATTACTTTAGGCAGGACTGACCATAATTAGCAAAAAAGGTTTTCCTTACTAATTAATTAGCCGTATACAGACATTCAAGCATTAACGGTCAACAGCGGAGGGACGTATTCTGATTCAAGCAGATTCCACACAAGAAAAAATATTAAATGTACTCATGAATCCGTCTCTGATACGAAAATAGAAGTTTGATATCTCGGAAAAATCCCATCAATATTTGAAATGAATTTGCCAGAATGAGACAAGAAATTTTAAATTTTCTACACGATGCAAAATTTGTAACAAGAGTGTCTCACACTAAAAGCAAGCATTTCTCTCCTACATTCGATAAATTTGAGAAACCATAAACATCATTACTTTCCTATCTTATCTTTTTACGTTTTCTCTGACGACAGCTCTGTCTGGTGATCTCCTTTGGGTCTTGTTCAGGCTGACTGCATTTAAATGGTTAATGATCGAAAAATATCATGTTGTTCATGAAGATGTCTTTAATTCATTTGTTTCTTGATCCACTCAAGATGATCTACGCTAGCTTTCATTATGCTACTCGTATTGTTGGTTGACAAAATATCATCTGCTGATTTTATTACTTTCATTTATTGCTCGATGCTAGAATTCGTGGCATTTTTTGGAATACCCAGCTTAAAATACATGATTGAAAAAATGATTTAAAAGAAAATGACATTTTTCTAAATGTCGAATTGTATTTGCACTTAGGAGAAAGTCATGGTGATTTGTTATTGTCTATGACTGCACATTAATTTCCGTCAAGCTATACGAGTACATGCATATACATTCGTACATTCATAGCGGTAGATTTTCGCATGTCGCTTGTTTCCTTTGTCACTTTAATGATTGAGAAATTATAACAACAAACCGCAGAATAGAGCCTGTATTGAATAAAAAATAATACAAAAGCAAAAATGACGTGATAGAATACAAGTATGCTTCAGTCATTAAGCTTTCTGAATCAATGTCAAACAAACATGAAATTATATAGAAAAAATATATTAGCATATTTTACGCCTATCCCATTGCTCTGCTGACACTTTCCACACCATATGTACAAGCAGCATGATGACCAGATGATTTCGATAGATAGTTGAGCCGCCAGCGTAATATTAAGTAATAAGTAATTAAATGAAAGTAGCATGAAAAACAAGTGACTGGAGAAATAAGGAATTACTTAGGCACGCTTTCATGGTATTGCCAAACGTCAGAGGTAGCTATTCACGATTGATCAAGTATCTTAAATTAGTCATAATTATTAATTTTGCATCTCATCGGTGTTTGATGTTGTCATTAGCATATTTTTACGCTTATGTTTGTTTTGTGTTGACTTGGCATGTCGGATACTGCACCGGCGCTTTAAAAATCTATTAACATCATTTGGTCACCACGCTGTCTACTCTCCATTTGAAATAGAGATGACATGGCAAGAGAAAACTTGGCCACTCTGCTAAGTCGGTTCAGATGGTTTTATCCGACGGAGGTAAGCAACATGTTCCCTATTCAAAAATCAAATACGGAAATTGCTCATCCAATGAAACTTTATTACGAAGAGTTGACGGACTTCTTATCATAGTTTTTAAACACCACAATCCACGAGTTGCGAGTATAAACAGGCCGCATCACAATCATAGTCAGACGATGGATTGAGATTAACAACGTGAAGTCACGTCTCGTGGAGACTTTCTGTGCAGGCGTGCAGTTTGCAACGCGTATCCAAGCCCATGTCGCGAGACAAACAGGAGCTATCCAGATGTAGGGGTGATTTTATTGTCTTTCTATAGGATATGGCTTGTCCTCTTGTCGTCTTAGACGGTTGCAATCAATTCTGAATGCTGTGGCCCGCTTGGTGAATGGTACCTCTCGTTATTGTGAAATCACTCCCCTGCTCAGAGATCTTAGATGGTTACCAATTGAGAAACGCATTGACTATAGATTGTGCACTCTTGCCTTCTCCTGCTATCATCAACTGGCGCCTACTCACCTTGTTTCGGATTTTCAAAAAGTGTCATCAATATCTCGTGGATATCAACTTCGCTCTTCTGACGAGCGACTTTTTCTGGTTCCCAGAATTCGTCGACCGACCTTGGGAGGTCGATCTTTTATCGTTGGTGCAGTACGCGCATGAAATGGTCTTCCTACTCATCTCAGGCAAATTGACAGTCTTTGTGAGTTCAAGAAACAGGTTAAGAATCACTTTTATGAACTTTCATTCTTTTAGTCTATGCTTTATCATTGTAAAGTGGTCTTGCAGTCATGTAACTAAACGCCACTGAAATATAATTCTCTTGAAATTGAAAAATTGTCCGATTACTGACAGCATTTTTTATATACTTGTGTTACACATCACATCGGCTAAAACGGTTCCGCAATTTTTTAGCCGAGTCGATATTCCTTCTTTTCTTAGCTGGAATCAATCTCAACTGCAACATGAAATGGCATTTTTTCACTGTTCCATATACTTCTAGATATTACCATGAATATCTTTATAGTAAAGGGATGATGCACTCTTTTCTGCAGTACACCAACTTGGTGGTTGCTTGAAAATAGCTCTAACGCTAATTAAATACAGCATGATGTAACTTTTTCTCATTTACATCGCTAATAGTCGTCGTTATATTGGATTTAATCTTTTTTAAAATCTTTAAAATGGATTAAATCTTTAAATAAAATTTAATATCTTTAAATCATTTTTTAACCTGTATAAAGAAACTGCTCGCAAAATTTATGTCACAAACATGTAGATATACATGCAGATAGTACTCTCAAATTATGTTACATTTACATTACTTTATGATGTAGTGATTGACTAAGCAATTTATTCTAAAATGAATGTCGTCAACGGTCGACATGGGTCTAATTAAATTAATCGGCCGGCCGGCGGCCTTTTCCAACCCTGGCCCGAGTAACTATAAGATGAAAATTATACAGAATTGATGATCGAAATAGTAATGCAACTACTCCCACAAGTAATAAAGAATTGCTTTCTCGAAGCAGAAAGTTTAAAATCATAGAGAGAAATGCAGATAAACTGAATATAAATGCATGTGACTACAACACCATCATCCCTAAGGCATTATAGTAAATCACGACCTCAATTCTATGCATTATCTATTACGAAATGCGTTTGAGACTGTATTTGTATCTACATTAACAAGCAGTACGTATATAGAAACCTCCACCCACATAAAATTCTATAACATAACACAGATTTCCATGCTTCACTGTAACGAAACAAGCCATAGAAATTGAATAATCGGTAACACGTGAAGCAGATTGACTGTATTGTTTAATTGCTCATTGCAGATGGTTCGATTTCTATGGGGCGGAGGTTCCTGTTCCGTGCCTGTTAATGCACATATCAATGCGTCTCAAGGCACATTGAGTGTTTAATCCAGAGCATTGGTATCTGGAAGTCACATATATAAAGAGCGCAAAAGAAGATCATAACAAAAATGAGTTCAGAAGAAATCTCAAAAATCCACAAATATCATATTTTGGAAAATTACGTCTTTACATTAATGCCCAACCCACTCATGCGTGGGAGGAAGAAGGAATTCAAGCGTCTCAATGGTGAACAACCTTGGAGTTGATACCTTCCAGCCATGGAATGCTTCATTAGAACAAGCTGGTGTAAGATGTGATCAACAAATAAACACTTATTGAAAAGAGCTATCTGAGTTTCCATGCCCAGTGACCTGCTGATGACTTCCTGGATATTTAGGCCTACTGACCTGCTGACTTGTTGAATATCTAGGCCTACTGAACTGATGACTTACTGACTTGCTGGATGTTGCTGAAGTTGACTCAAGGTCGCGGCACAGCCGAGGAAACTACGTTGGGGCATGAGTCACCAATAAAGGGCTTAGATTTACACATGCGATTGATTCTAACCCAATGATAAATCGGTTCACAGGTGTATCTATGTGAAGACGCGTGCGATTTTTGTGCCACTATTGTGTATAACATGAAGCTTTACTTCCATTCTAGAGATTACTATTATATATATATATATATATATATATATGATCTAGATCTACAAGTTTTCTCACAGAAATTACGTAGACTGCTAGCTCCCCAGTCGTTGTTTCCTAGAAGGGCAGAGTCATATCTAGTATGCCATAATGAAATGGCACACACCACATACAATATACGGCTGGACAATAAGTCGTCACTGAATAATCAGTGAGCCTCAGACAGCAGCCAGTGGCGTGCGTGTCATATGCACATCGAGTTCTTGGTTCTGTCACACTTCGCTTGTCACAGTACAATTCATTGATGAATCCTACGAAGAGATGGAGTGAACTAAATTTCTCACGCCTGACAACGTCTAAACACAGAATCTGACGGACCATCATTAACGAGAAAACTTTTGCGCAAGGATCTGAATTCTTCGAATCTAAAGGAATCGTGGCAATCGAAGCATTTTGGAGGAATTCGCGGCAATCCGCAAGCGACGCACGACTGTTTTTCCTATCTCTACAAGGTATTAGGAATTCCATTCTGCCCACTTACTAAATTCCAGCATGTTCCATCGCTTTGAATTAGTCTTCTCTTCTGGTAAACTGAAAGAGTCAAACAATCTAATTCTGCAGATTTTCTTGTTCGACAACGACAGGTACAGATTAAAACGAACCATTGCAATTTCTCCAACGTCAAATGTTATAATAATGTGTCACTTCAGGAAATGTTGCAGCGTTTCAGATTCAAGAGAAACAGAAAGAAATTAGTTGCAGCAATAAATGTCTCTATCAGCTTAGTGAACGGGAGCGCCAACGTATTCAGATATTAAACGAAGGTTTATTCTGGCACATGAAGCTGGTGAAGATTATATTGAAGCTGTCAGAATTCTTGGTGTAAAGAGTGGCTCTGCGTACTCCATAGTACAACGATATTTGATTCGCGGAGTTATTGACAGTCCCATGGGAGGTAGACGACAGCTGAAGGTTGATGAAGAGATGTCAAATACATTAGTGGATACTGTTGAATCCCAACCAGAATTCATATGAGCCTAGAGCAGAGCTGAACTGGAATCAGGATGCCTGAAAAGTCATCTATCTTGATTCATACAGACTATCAGCATTTGCCTTCGAAAGGGCTTATCTTCTTGAGGAAGTTGGAGACTGTTCATGGCAATAGTGATAGTGATGACGTCAAGGTGGAGACAGAGCGGAGTTTGCGGACTGATACCATCAACACAAATCATCCCCCAACATTGATATTTGTGGATGAGTCTGGGCTCAACTTATGGATCAGTCGGACTCGTGGTCGTGCTAGACGAGGAAAGTGAACTGTAAGAATCGTGTATGGATATTGGTCAAAAACATAATTTGTACGCTATAAATAAATTGTCTTTATTGTATCGGAATAATTATATTTTAAGATGAAGTGCCGTTGATGCCTTATCGTTGCCATTCCTTAATCTGATATTGGCATTCTTGAAATATAGTATTGTCACTAATGACTTTATTGTATAGTCGAAAACGCTGCTAATAAACCAAAATGTCTTTGTTGAGATTTAAAAAGTGCTACTAAATATGGTAATATTTTTGTCGTGCAAGAAAACCAATAACTGACCTGCTGACTTTGTGGATATCTAGGCCTACTGACCTGCTCACTTGGTGGATATCTAGGCTTACTGACCAGCTGACCTACTGGATGACTAGGCCAACTGACATACTGGATATCTACGGTTGCATTTTATATCTTACATGTACATTTTGCATTCATTTTTATTGCGGATGCATTTAAACTTTCTCTAGCTGATCTTTGAATCAATGCGCTTTCAGAAATTTCAGATATATTATTGGGAATGTTTACTATGATCTAAGTTTATCAATAACTAATTTATTCGCTTCATTCGTGGCGTGACTTGTTCGTTTAATCTGCAGCATCAACTATGCCTGATTATAATTGCATCTCATCCAACCATTCACATTCCAGCCATTATTTGTTAATACGCATTTTGTTTTGCGCCTGTATGCTCATGCTTGTGAGTATGTAATCATCATAGAATTTGAAATGTTGAATGTTCATGTTAACGCAAATATATTTGCTTATTTACGTCTGATAGTCTGATCCTCTGAAATTTCTCCTGTCATGAAGAGATTGCCAATTCGCCTGGGCAGAAGAATGAAATTAGAAAATTGTACACAGTCTCAAACAATTTTGACGCCAAATTTTAGCTGGCTAAAATGTTCACAATTGAAGAAAAAACATAAATAGATGATCGATCAACTTTTTCGAGTATAAAGCAAGAAAGCTAAATTTTGAACATTTAAAACAAGACATTCGGATCTTAATTCACTCAGCTCAACATTGCTACTGACTCCCCAATTGTCTAGATTTCTATGCAAGACTGACCACACTATGTAACTCGGAAGTGGATCCTAGAATATGCTGTCTCCAGAGCGCACAAGTAGCGAGTTATTTTCACTACGTTCGCAAATCTTAGTTCTCATCGTGCGTTTCGATTCATCAATATAAAATAAGTTACAAATATTAGAATTACTTTGATTTATGACAATACATTCCATTGTAAGACGAGTACTCAATTTTCTTTCAAACAGACTCTATCCTTCTCAAGTTGAAGGATTAATCCTAGATTTCTTGATGTAAAGATGATTCTTAGATGGTCGCTTACTTTGCACTATCTCGCGAATGTTCTGAATTAATTTACTTGAACTTCAGAAATATAAGCTGAAAATATGTTTTCTTGCTTTATTATCTCTAACTTTTGTTTGGTATTTTGCTTTTGAAACAAACATTTCTTGATCTTTGTTTAAAAGTTGTTTGAAGAATTATTTCTGTTTTCATTTCATTAAATTGTTCATGTCTATGACAATTTTTCTAAACTTTTTCTATGACTAATTTTTCTTTCTTAGAAAGCACCAACACCGCATCCTATAGGAACTAAAGGTCTGTCAAGTCCGCTGATCGACAAGACCACTGTAAAAAATTGTGTGAAGGATGGTCTTTTAAGGTCTCATAATGCTACATGTTACTAAGCATACCTTGCTTACTGAGCATGATATCATGATCATTCGCATTAAAGCAGCGGCAAGGTTTATTTCTTAGAAAATTCAATAATCAGTTCTCCTACTTAGATCCAACGAATAAATTCAAAGAGCTCAATGAAATTTCTTACAAAGCTAAATTGCAAAATGAGTTGATAAACTGCAGAGGGTCACTTCTTATCGTCCTAGCGAAGTCATCTTTCTACCAGTCTCCACACATCGAGTTGTGGTAAAATTAGAAAAGAGGCAAATTTTGAACGCAGAGGAGACTGCGCATTCAATGGCTTAATAAATAGCCATGAAAAAGACTTGATAAGAACAACATAATTGTTGGATTCCAGACCCAAGTAGACCCAAGTAGACCAAGTAGACCAACTTAGACCCAAGTATCATCTTTGTCATGGAATATACACGATGTTCGCCATCTTCTTGCGGATTTTTGTCACTACTTTGGTACATATGCAACAGAATTTTGTACTAAGTAATTCAAACTATGTACACCTGAACTGCTCATAGATTTCGTATGTACAACATTGAATTCATTGGATGTGCGAAAATTAATGATATGAAGCAAACCACATATTATTATTACCTTGTTGAACATTAGCCAAAACTGTCTTTTTTATGATTTGATTTCACTATGGAGTATCGAGACTCAACAAACGAGCAGAGTGCTTCTGTTGTCACATTTGCTGTGACTATGAGGAGGCTAGGCGTCTGTTTAGTGAACAGTTCGACAAAGTGCCTCCTCCAGCAAGACATTACTTCATAAGAAAAGAAGATTCATGGGAACCCTCTCTGTTGTTCCGAAGAAACGAATAGGTGATCAGAGTGCGCGGAGACTTTCGGTTAGCAAGAGGGCAGCGGTCATTGCAGCTTTCGAAAATGATCCAAGTAATTCGCAAAGAAAGGTTGCACAAGATGTCGGACTTGCTCTGTCATCCGTGAGCAAAGTGCTCAAGGAAGAGGGCATCAGGCATGGAAAGCCTGATGATTGAATCCAGGATCATAATTTCATTTCTAACATCAATTTCAGTGATGAGGCAACCGACACAACCATTTCGTGTATCCTCGCATAAACCCTCATTTGATTGATGAGAGACCGATGCAATCACCTTCCGTAGTCTGTTGAGCCATGGTCTCACCTCACGATGGGATTACTTACCAAGTGATGGAAGGAACGACACAAAGACATCTTGTTGAGCAAGTTGATACCAGTTAGGACACAGCGACAAAATCGAACTCGGTTGTATCAACAGGAAGGGGCACCACCACATTGGGCACCTGAAGTACAACTCCTCAATGCGAAATTAGATAATCACTGGATTGGTCGGAGTTGGCCTATTTCCTCGACTCCAAGAAGTCCAGATTTATCAGTGTTAGAATTTTGGCTATGGGGTCAAATACGAAATGATCTCTACAAAACACCCCGTCTAAAAACTTTGAACAAATTGAGACAAAAACTTTCTGTTGGACAACATAGCCTAACCACAAATGTTATTTTTCGTGCTTATCAGTCATTTATGAAGCGTTGACATCTTTGCATGCGTTGTGATGGAGGTCATGTGGAACACCTTTTGTAGATTTTGAAATAATATTGCAACACGACCTTTGATCACTAAAATGTAAAAACATAAGTGCCAAAGCCTGAATATGAAAATCCGCAAGAAGATCGCGAACACCCTGTATATGTATACTGTATGCATGTTCAAACGAGTGCTTCCATTTACCGCAAGTTATAAACCGTCAATTAAAGGAGATCCATTGTCGACCGTCGTATAATGTAGAAAACGGTTTGAGCTCTAATTTAACCCTAATTTGAAAAAATCCATGAAATGCGGATTTCGGCACGCGCCACGTGGTTTATGGCTTGCGACTTATTCTGTGTGCTTGCAGCAGTCTCATACACTGAAAGTGAAAGGTGTGAGAAGTAATCAAGTTCTTTCAATCCACAGAATTAGATTGTTTAACTGCATCACGTTGATAGAAGTGCGAACTGATTCAAAACAAGGGCACAAGCAGGAACTTACTAAATGGCCAAAAAGAAATTTTTGATGCCTTGCAGAGATAGGAAATGTAGCTGTGCGTTGCTTGCGGATTGCTGTGAATTGCTTCAAAATGCTCCGATCGCCACGATTCCTTCAGATTCGTAGAATTTTATATCATTGTACAAAAGTTTTATCGATAATGTTGGGCTCTCTGATTATTATTAAAAAAGTTGACAGGCGCACGAAAAAACGTTCACAAACTTCTGTGTACGAACTTGACATCGGCTGTCTCTCTTTGCTGTGTGATCCGGTTGATAAGCCACTGAAACTTCGCACAATTTGGCGTGCTTAATGTTGAGCTAGATGGTCATTGTTCGATTGTCATGGCATTATGTCAGCAGATTGTGCCATTTCATTAACGTTACATGTTCCAATGTTTCCTTTCTAGTCAAACAGAGGAAGATCTAATTCTGTATTTCAATCAGCTTGGAAGTAAAATGTTTTCTTCATGCCAATTGTTATGAAATGCAAGAAGATATTGCTATCTGTCACAATGACTCGACACTACCGAACGTTTTCACATCAGTTACATAGAAATCGAAAATTGTTGCTTGTCAGTGATCCTGTAGCCCCATACAAATGCAAATTGATTTGTGTGATTTGCATTGTCGTTCTTGTATAGTGTAGAGAGGGATAATGGCAATATTCTCATATTGGCGACAACGGAAGTGTGATATCAATATATCACAATGATTTCTCCGACCAACATCATCTACGGTGACTTGTCAAATACAAATCTCATCTTCCATTATATCCGTTTCTTGGGTAATGAAAATTTCCAATCTATAGATTGACGTTGATCTTCTGCGTGCATTTATGATAGGTAATAACAAGACGAAACTCTTTCTTAGTAGACACATACTTCTTCGTCAAGTCACGAAGATGCATGTCCTGTTAGAAGTAAGATGAGAACGATTCGACTGCCGATGTGAGCTATTGTTGTCATTGTTGTAGTGCAATCGTCTCAATATCTTCTTTCACCGATGAACGTATCAATATTCTATCGTTCTGCGATAACGCAGTCTTTTTGGATGGATGTAAATGAGCCTTGTAATCAAAAATCAGTTTAAAGAGAGGACTTGCCGGACTTGTAAATAGGCCTGAATTCTCTGGAATGACCAGTTAAGAAAACGTTTGACACGGTCCGTTTTATAGGAAATATTCGGCCGCCGTTTGTATTTCTGCGATAGACAGGATGTAGCCTACAACACATTTGTATGTCGTTTAATTCTGATGAAAATTTATGTACCTTGAACAAAACATGCAGGTAAACACGCAACCAACCATTAGACATATTCCTATTTAAAGTAAAATTAATTTGACTTAGATGCAACAACACCACGAGCAACGCTGCCAAGTTAAAGCGTGTACAACTGACAAGGAGTATGTTTTCTTGGGCCCGGCATGAACCTGAAATGAGTAGTCATTCCATAGAAAAGCTTGTGAATAAATGAATTGAAAAGCCCACTGACAGGATTGATAAATCAGAAACCACAGATCGATTTTATGGTCGACCTCTCATCGAATCTCATTTTGCAATGATTCGACTCTTTTTCTCTGCTATAAGAATACACACATGTAATGCAGATTTTTCAGATGAGAAGGTAATTTTCCATTATCAATTTTCGTCAGCTTTTTAAGCCAATTTACCTGAATCCTCATAGATATGTGAAGCTTTTGGTTGAGTTAACCGAAAATAATCCACCGCAAGAAATCACAGCTCTCATGAATCACGTAGAAATTATATGCAGAATTGAGCTCACGTAAAATCAGTTGAGAATTTGAATAAAATTCAATTATAACTTTGCATTAGCTTTTGTCCCAAAGAGGACTCGGAGCATTTTTCTATCTGTCACATAAATTTTACGTCAAATGTGAAGCCAGATTGCATGACTGCAAGTCAAGCAAGAACGCCTAAAATGCCATTGCGGAAGGACTTGGATTGAGAAAGAATGGAAACACAGAAATTAAGTTACAAAGCAGTCATCCTTGAGCGTAGAAGCAAAGAGCTTATTGAATGAGTTCACGCCTCCCTTAATAGCAATTAAATCATCGAAGATATTGAAGTCTACTTAGGGGTGAACGATTCTTTCAATGCTCAAATGTCATCGAAATGGTTGTATTCAAATTCATTAGACAAACAAAATTCGAGACGAGAGATTATATGAGATAGAAGACATGTCCCTCTAAAGGATCAGAATTTTTCACTCTTTTAAAATTGTGACAAAGAAGTACAAGTCGTGCATTTTTACCCTCCTGCCTTATAATTGCGTCAGACAGTTTCTAGTCGGCAAATCATTGAGGATTATTTTTGGCCCCCCGGAATATCTTCGAAACAAAAATTCAATTGGTGTTCAGAATAATTTCTTCGAAGTTGACGTTCATTTTGAATTAAAAAAATAGCACTCTAGAACTCAAATGCGCATTTTTTGTTTCATGATAACTGTTTAAATGAAGATGAAAATAAAGTATCCTGAGATCGTATCACTTATTTCGCATGTTCTATCTCGTTAGGGGATTTATTTCGATTTTCGTGTTGGCCCTGGTACCATGAAACACTGTGAAATCCCAGAGGGCGTTCAGCGCTCCCAGTTGATAGTTGAAAGACATTTCTCGATCATTATACAAGAAAGCAAAGCGAGTGGTTGCTTAATCTCGTTACTGGCTTATTAATGCCCACATCATCATTTTTGGACAGACCAAATTTTGAAGTTCATGCTCTTGCATCCACACACTGGAATTGGCCACTTCTGCCGTTCCTGATTCCACATGCTAACTTGACACAATGAGTAAGCTCTCATTTGAGTCGCATAAACACATTCGTTAATGTCTTCTAGAATATTTGAAAACTCTTTCATATCATAACTTTGTACTAATTCAACCATGGGAGTGACCGTTTGATCATTGCTATAAACCAAAGAGCTGATGCTCGGATGATGAGTTGTAGTATATGTAATACATGTACTTATAATCTTCATCGTGCTTGAACTCTGTTGATATTGGAAGAAAACGTCTATAGTCATGTTTTGAGTTTTAACCTAACACGCACAATTTGTATGCCCTTAGATATGTAGGAAAGAGGAAGTACGCATCTTACTTTTGTTAACCTTTCTAATGCATCACGAACACACAAGAAGTCAATCGCTCAAATGTTTTCTTGGGGAATTAGGGACTTCCTTTCTTGCTGCTTATGATCAATTTTGTCAAAGATAAAGTTGTATCTTTTCACTCTCATCACATCAGTGATAACGAAGAACTAGGAGTTTCATAATTGTTTCTACTCGCGCAATATCATTTTGCATTTCACCTATGAGATAGTACAAATTATGGTGGTAATATTGTCAAATGATTGCTTTTTCGGAACGATATTTTGAGACAAGATTTTTTAATCAGAGCAGAAGTCGATAGTAGTAAGCAAAACTCCACTTCTGGACCGCGCAAGATGGCGGCCATCGCTGCGTCCCCCCCCCCCTCTGGCACGGCAGAGTGTCGTGGTCGGCCGCCGTGGTGCTTCGTGTCTGAGCCCCCCCCCTCTGGAACGACAGAGGTTGTGGTCTGTCGTGGTGTGCCGGCCAGGTGGGTCCACGTTCACAACATGTTCGCTGACGTCCCCCCCCTCTGCAACAACAGAGTGTGAGACTCGGGTGAGTTGGTCCGACCGCCTGGTTGACGTGGGCGACCGTCTAGGTTGACGTGGGCGACCGCCAGGATTAGTCTTGAGGCTATAGTGTGTGATGTTTTTGGTGCAATCTGCTGAATGTTGGGTTGTAAAATGGGTTGTTTCGAGTGGAAGGAGTGGTCGGATGAGAAAACGGAGGTCAGATTCGGATTCAGCGTGAAATTCTGCATCGGTAGGGTGAGTTTCAAGGCAATCGGTGAGAAAAAATTTTCAACATTTTTCGAAAAACGACAGAGTTAGAATTTGGGACGTTTTGGTGTGTAGCGCCCAAACGAAGCATCGGATGAGAAAACGGAGGCCAGATTCGGAATCTACGTGAAATTTTGGGTTAGGAAGGATGTTTCCAGCGAAATCGGAGAGAAAAAATTTTCGGCTGACGTCCCCCCCCCTGGACGGCTTGCTTCCAGTGGACGGATTTTGTCGTGCGATAGCTCGTTTGAAAGCTAAGAGTGAGACAAATTCAGTGAAAGAATCGGCTTGTTCCTATCTGTCTTCGTTCAAAAGTTAGAGCGGTTACAAGATTTTAGGTCGGAGCTCGCTCACCTGAAAAAATCCTAAGTGTCAGAGTGACTTTGTATGGGTAAAATTTTGAAAATTTTCCAAAGTGTGGAATTTCGACCTGGGACCGTCACCAAAACATTTTTCATCAAATTTCACTGACCCCCCCCCCCCCGACAACAATCTTCTAACTTTGGTTCTAGTGGACGGATTTTGTCTTACAGCTACTCGTTTGAAAGAGGAGAAAAAACTGCTCGACAACATTTTTTGTTGCGAGTCAATCGGACCAGCCGTTCACAAGTTAGAGCGGTTACAAGATTTTAGGTCGGAGCTCGCTCACCTGAAAAAATCCTAAGTGTCAGAGTGACTTTGTATGGGTAAAATTTTGAAATTTTCCAAAGTGTGGAATTTCGACCTGGGACCGTCACCAAAACATATTTCATAAAATTTCACTGACCCCCCCCCCGACAACAATCTTCTAACTTTGGTTCTAGTGGACGGATTTTGTCTTACAGCTAATACTACTAAACTCTACTTTCTCTTACTTTTTACTTTTTCTTATTTTTCTACATTACTAATTCTCGTTTTTCTTTTTATCTTTATTTATCTTTTGTTTGTTTTTCTTTTTTATATTTATTTTCACTCGCAATGTCCAGAAGCCACACCCACCATCCAAAACCACCTCTATAAACTTTTTTTTTTTCTTTTTTTTTTTCTTTTATTTTTTATTTTTTTTTTTTTTTTTTTTCTTTTCCTTTTTTTTTTTTACTTTTTTTTTTATTTTTTTTTTTCTTCTTTTATTCTTTTTTTAATTTTTTTATTTTTTATTTTTTTTTTATTTTTTTTTTTTATTTTTTTTTTTTTTTTTTTTTTTTTCTTTTTTTTTTTTTTTTTTTTTTATTTATTTTTTTCTTTTTTTTTTTATTTTAATTTTTTTTTCTTCCACTCCACTTTATTAAATCAATTCCAAAATTTTTACCAACTACATTATTATATTTCCAACAAACAAATAACAAAAAAATGTAAAACCACAAATTAATAATATTAAAAACATATACCAATACATAAAATAACCAATACACAAAAACAACCCAACAAAACAAACAAATCAAATTATAACAATCAAAAACTACCAAAATACCCAAGACAAACAAAACAAACCACCACAAAAACAACAAAAAACATAAACAAAAACAAAAAACAACCCCAAAAAACAAAAACAAAAAAAACAAAAAATACACACTAACAATATCAAAAAAAAAAAATATAACAACACCAAAAAAATAAACACAAAAAACAACACAAAACCAAATAAAAAAACAAAAAATAAAACAACAACAAAAAAAATCCAAAAACCAAAAACAAAACAAAAAAAATCCCCAACTAATCATTAGATGTTATTTGCTCCCACCTAGGGATAGTAGAGTGAATCAACACTACCAAGAAGTCACGAAACGTTTTAAGGATTTGTGTGTTCCTATTTTGTCTGTTCGTTGTAGTAGCTACGTTCATAACCAATGCTTCTTTCCTCCTTACCTCAACACTGCCAAAGTCCTGTATGGTTATCATTGCTCGCTGTATGATAGTTACCAGCTGTATCTATTTTATCTCTTTCAAACCATTGATTTATAATGCATGCTTGTTACCGTTATTCAATAAATGTTACTATGAGAAGAGTTGTTGTTTTCATGCAATGGATGGGTTAGATAAAGGGCGATCATGTCTTTCTCAAACGACTGCGGAACATTACGTTTTCATAGGCAAAGTTTAAAAGGAGCTGTTCAAGATTATGTGATAAATTTTCATAAAGATGAGACCGACATCGAAGCAGTGGTCGATGATGCTAGCACTCTATTTCTAGAGTTAATGAATACATTCTCTGATAGCATTATCATGGCGCGATTAGTTGCGAAAATTAAGTTTAGTCATTTTGGAAAGGAAGAGGTGGAAAGTCGCTCTTTCCATTTTGCTTCTTATTCAATGGAAGTGGTAGATCACCCCCAAAGAATTTTTTAAAAGACATATGATAAAAATTGCTGAACGTCTTAACGCATTTAACCATCATGGTAGCAGTCTAGTGATTGAAGCGATTTCAGATATTCACATTCAACTTTCCATAAAGAAAAATTGAAAATGCAGTGGTACTTGATTGTAGCACAACTGGTTTTCGAGCTATGTCTGCTCACTCTCGAAGTATATTCCTTCTGTACATGCGTCTATTATTTAGAAAAGGCTAGCAAATTCATATCTTCAAAAAGACTTGCTATAGACATCAGTAACGGTGAAACTATGTGTTGCGATGTATGTAAGCGAAAGGATGGAAATGAAAAGCGCATCTTCAAGAGATGTAAGCATGCTTTTTGTCAACGCTGTTTCATACGTAATTGCATTCAACTTTGCCAATGTAACCACTGTGACATTGCTCATTTCGAGTGTCACTTATGTCGCAATAGTTAGTACCTATGCAAATGTGGTAAAGATAGGTTTTAGCAAAGACTAACACGGAAAATGGCGAAACGTAAAATGACGAAACGTAAAAGTCAAAAGTTTTCTTCAGCCATTCAAGCTCTCCGACGAATGAAAGCAAATCAGCGATACAATGCTATACGACATGCTAACGATAAATTCATTTGTGAAATTATTTCTCATGTGAGGAAGTTGAGGACGAAGAAATTAGCGCCAAAACAACGAAAGTTACTTAAGCGATATGCTACGAAATTGCGTTTCATCTCCAATCCTAAAGTCGCCCTTCAAAGAAAGAGGAAAACTCTAACACAAAAGGGCGGTTTCCTTTCAGCAATACTTCCAATGATAGCTCCTGCCGTGGGCAACCTATTGGGAAATATCTTTGGCTCTAAGCGTTAATTATGCAAATGTTGAGTCTCAAAGTAATAAAATGGATTTCAGACTTCAATGTGATAAAGTTCTGACTGTATCAGGTCCATCTCATGCAGGTAAAACTGTTTTCCACGCTGAATTTATTGGATAAAAGAAGGGAGTTGTTTAAGGAACCTATCAATCGAGTGATTTGGTGTTATGGTATTTATCAACCGTCGCTGTTTCAGGAATTGCAAAGTCGCAACTTTATTCGACATGAAGGAATTATTCCAGTGGATAAACTTCAGTCTAATGATGTTGTTGTATTGGATGATTTATTAAAAGAAAGTAAGAATTCAAAAGATGTTACAGATATGTTCACTCGCGCAGCACACCATAAAAGGTGTTTTATCATCTATATTACACAAAATTTGTTTCCTGATGGAAAAGAAGCTCGTACACGAAACCTGAATACACACTATTATGCTATTTTCAAGAATCCGCGAGATAAAAGTCAATTTGAAATTTTAGCGCGACAAGTTGCACCCAGAGGATCAAAAGCCTTAATTGAAATTTTTCAAGCAGCTACTGAAAAACCATACGGTTACTTATTCATTGACTTTACGCAAGAGTGTCCGGAAGAATTTAGATTTCGAAGTGATATTTTGAAAACTCCCATGATTATCTACAAACTATGAGTTCTTATTCTCGCATGATTGTTATTCCTCAGGATGAATATGTACAATTGACTGCCATGCAGCAAGTAAAGCAACCTCTTGCAAATCAAATGTATAGGAAAGAAATAGATTATCAGCAAAATGTTCACATCAAAGATCCACATCGTGCTGTATTATTACAATCGGAAACTGTTGAGCAATTGAAAAACTTGAAGAATAAGATGCGTGACTCTGTATCGACTGCTACACCTTTAGCATCTCGCGCACATGCCATATCTCTTTTCAACAGTATTGAACCCCATCTCAATGTAAATGATAGAGGAGAAATCATTACAGATGAAAATAAAGTGATTGATGCTTCACGTTATGAAGACTTGATTCAGTATGCGACACGTAGAAAGCGCCGTCAGGGCTATGTTCCACCTGGTTGGTCATACTTTCTTAAACTATTGAAAAAGCATAATGTGCCAAAATTTGCTTTAAATAATGAGACATTGAAAGAACTTGATTCAACAGTGGCTACTACTCCAATGCTTCAGACGATGAAAATGCCAACAAATTGGTTTAAGACGTCACCTGCTACATCCCCTCCCACACTCACTAAGCAAACAAGAGGAAGAACTCGACGTAGATCTACATCGCCACTAAAACTGGTAAAAGGAAAACGTAAAACAGCTCCTCCTAGGAAATACATGTTCTCAGACTATTAATATGAAGCAGATGTGTTGCTTGCCATGTAATGAGCCGCCAGAGGTGAATGTCGTTGTCACTTGCACTTGCTGCGCCAGCTCTCATAATGAAACCCCTAAGCAATGTGAACACGATCGCAAAACCGCTAAAGCTAAATGCTGCAGTTGTTGTAAATGTAGAAAGGCAAGAAAACAAAAAGATGAGAAGGAGGAAAAAGAGTCAGCCGTCATCGACTGAACGTTTGAAGTCAATCTATTATGATGTAAAACATCCGGCAGGATTTGCATCTATCAAGAAATTATCAAAAGCGAGTGGTCTTCCACAATCACAAGTGAAACGATGGTTAAAGGGTCAGGCTACCTATACACTCCACAAACAAGCGAAAAAGAAGTACCGCACCCGCCATTATATTGTTCATGACATCGATGAACAGTGGCAAGCAGATTTGTGCGATGTTGCCTCCATTTCAAAACATAACTCGGGCAATAATTTTATTTTAACCGTCATTGATATTTTCTCGCGTTATGCGTGGGCTCAACCTTTAAAAACTAAAGAAGGGAAAGGAGTAGCAAAAGCATTCCAAACAATTTTTCGAGAAGGTCGCATTCCAAAAAGAATTCAGAGTGATCAAGGAAAAGAGTTTGAAAATCAGCATGTGACAAGATTATTTGAGAGGCATGACATTGAGTTGTTTAGTGTAAAGAGCGCTTATAAAGCTGCACTCGTTGAACGTTTTAATCGCACATTAAAAAATCGCTTGTGGCGACATTTTACTGCCAACTTGACACAAAATTGGACAAAGGTTCTACAAGATACACTCCATGCCTACAATCACTCTATCCATCGTTCTATTGGACTCAGACCAGTAGATGTAAATGCTGACAATGTAGATAAAGTGCGCGAATCATTCCAACGTAAACGCACTCATGTGAAAAGTGATGTGAAAATTGGCGATAAAGTTCGTATCTCAAAAGTGAAAAGTGTTTTTGCTAAAGGGTACCTCCCGAATTGGACAGAGGAGGTATTTACAGTATCAAGGATTAATCAAAAAGACTCTCCGACCACCTACAAGTTGAAAGATTACGATAATGAAGAAATTGAGGGTAGCTTTTACCGCGATGAGATTGAGGTAGTCACTGAAAGTGAAACATATTTGGTAGAGAAAATCATTCGATGTAAAAAACGGCAAGGTGAAGAATGGTGTCTTGTTAAATGGACTGGTTATCCTTCAAGTATGAACTCTTGGATGCGTCGTGCCGACATCTTTCATCTAAGTGATCGACAGTGATTCATGCAAAGTTGTAACTAACAATGTTTAGGGTTTGAGCTATGAATCCAACTGCCTCATTTTATTCACGACCCTCCTATGTAAGTGGTGGAGGACAAATTTACATCGGTGCTCGCCGCCAACGTGGAGGTAGCATACTTGGTGCACTGAAATCTGTTGTAGCACCTCTCATATCCAATGTCGGTAGATCTTTAAAACGAAATGTTTTAAGTAATGCCGTTGGCTTTGCTGGTGATGTTGCTAGTGATCTTTCCAGAGGTAGAAGTTTTAAGAGCAGTTTGTTGAATCGTGGGAAGGAACGCGGTTTAAAAACATTGAAGCAAGGAGAGCTGAAGAGGGGAAGCCAAGACAGGGAGGAAAGGAAAAGGGGGAAGGGGAGGGCGTAGGAGAGCACCGAAGAAGGAGCAGGGGAGGGAGAGCAAAGGGGGGACAGAGAGAAAAGGCAGGAGTATTGAGAACATAAGCAGGCAGAAGGCAAGCAGTGGAGAGAGAGGGCAGAAGATGTAGGGTAGACAGAAAGGAAAGAAGGCAGATGTCAAAGCAACAGGGAGAAAGCGAGCAGGGGGGAGGCACAGGACCGAGGAGGGAGGGCGACAAGGGAGAAGAGGGGCCAGACGGTGAAGGGGCGGGAGGCAGGCAGCCGACCGCTACCGTTTACTCCGGCCGTCTCAGCGGACCTGACCGGGCAGTCATGCTCCAGCGAGCGGGAGCCGCGAGGAGAGCCGAAGGGGGGGGCGGCGACAGGTTCCCTGGTTCGGTCATCGGGTGCAGGCCCGCAGATGATCGTCGATGAGAAGCCCGGTGGAGGGAGCGCGCTCGGGCCAGAAACCTCCGCCCCGCGTGTGGCGCGGGTCCCTCGTGCTTGACGCCTTCTCGCCCGGAGCGGGTCGAGGCCGGCTCACCTGCTAGGCCGGCACCCGTGCCGGTGCCGTCCTTTCAGAAGATCCGGGGAGCAGGTGGAAGGAGTCACGGGGACAGAGGCGGGTGGCCCCTGGGCTCCGCGAAAGTGGCCTCTAGGAGGAGCGCTAGAGCGGACCGAGTGCGTACCCGGGCGGTGGCGCGCGATTTCGCCCTGCCGCTCCCAGGTCCTCAGGACGGGCCACCTCGCTTTCCTGCCTGGGTCTCGTGTCCTTTAGGCTTCCCTGCCGTGCGGCCTTCTCTGTCGGGCACCCTCCGCAAGTCTGTTCAGCTTCTCCCCTGTCCTCTGCATGCGTCCTCTGGCTTTCCGCTCCGGGCCCGGGCGCTACCGTGGCGGCTTTAGCTCTGAAGCAGTGTCGGGCACCCTGCCCTCCCTCGTCGATTTCGCGGGCACTCCGCTTTTGCTCTCATCGTCTACCTCCTGCGCCTTCCGTCCTGCGCGTCCGGCCCGCTCATGCCCCCGTGTGGCGACAGAGCGGTCTCGCGCTTCCTCCGTTCTAGGCAGCGACGCCGGGCAGTATACAAGGGGGTGGTCAGAATGACTGCCGCCCCATATAGGCATCCGCCCGTCTCCTCCCGCGCCCCCCGTCCGCTCTTCAGGCCGCTGCCCGGCGGCGGGCCTTATGCCATATCCTCTAGACTTCACGATGAGGGGTAGAACAGAGTCCGGCCCGGTGATCTCATTCCGCGGCTTGCCGAAAATCGCCGCCGAGGCCCGTCCAACTATCCGTGGACTAATAGGGCTGTCCGCGTGAAGACTAAGGTTATGCAGGAACGGCATGGGTGGACCCATTTTATATTTTCAGTTTTGTTCCTACAGGAAAGAAAATCACCTAAACGAATGAATAAAGGAAGGAGGAAACACGGGGAGCTGGTAAGGTGCGATCTTCAGTCAAAAGGCATTCACGCAAACGTCGCAGAGGCTCTAATCATTCATCAGGCGCTAACCGACGACGCTGCCATAACTTCTAATCATGGAGTGTAAAACTTCCGGTTTTTGTTTGTTTGTTCGATCAACAAGCCATACAGACAGATATTCTTAGTTCAAGTATTGTAGATTATCATCCTCGAACAGCTGAGAATGCTGGCCCCATTGAATTTGTTATTCCTGGTGGTAGTGATGACTACATAGATTTGAGTTATGCGATGCTTGATTTGAGGTTTAGAATTCAGCAAGCAGATGGAACTGCTATTGACGATACACATAAAGTTGGACTGAACAATTTACCATTGACTACATTACTTCGCGATGTTTCTCTAACGATTGGAGAGCAGCAGGTGGAAGGTGGTCAAAGCGATTATCCCTATAAATCATATTTCAATCATGTATCACAGTTTCATCCAGCAGCACAAAAAAGTCATATGGAAGCCATGGGATGGTACAGAGATGAAGCAGGAAAATTTGATGTTGAAACAAACAGTGGCTTTGTAAAGCGATCTGCTATGATTAAAGATAGTAAAGTATGTCAGCTATATGGTCCGCTGAATTTAGACTTCTTATAGACAGTCAAAGTTTTTACTCTGTAATACCAGCATGCGACTCAAGCTGACATTGAATAAGCCTGAATTTGCGCTGAATGCATTTGCTAAAGTTGACACATTTTAGAATTCATGGTGGAAGATA